>OU744446.1:22613444-23073444 GCA_916610825.1 Haliclystus octoradiatus
CCGGGTAACTCGCCCTCCTTGTAAACAGGGCCTTAGTCCGACCGTCAATCCAATAGTTCAAATGCCATTGATCATATAGTTTGTGCTCGATGGAGGTATTAACTATTATTGCAATGTCATCTACAAACTCAAAATCGGCTATACGCTTCTGGGGATGCTAGAAGATAGGTGCGACCGTAAAGTATAACCCGAGGGAGCCCGCAAAAATCAAATGTCTCCGATAATGGTGCTAGTTCTCGGTAGCATCGTCATTCTCTTCTTATTAATCGACTAATCGTGTGTGTGTTGGTATCATCGGCACGCGGTTGTTGTTTGGTGGGAGCGCAGGGATCGTTTGGTGGTCGGCAGAGGGGCGGCACAGAAGAGACAGAGAGGGTTGCAGGACTAGGCGGGGGTTGGCGGGCATACGGTTTCTTTTAATCTCCAATTCACTTTCTTGCACGCAGCAATCGTTGTATTAATAAACATGTTCATGTCGCCACTGATGTCACCGGTTAGCAGCGTAGACTGGACAAAGAAGAAGCGTGCTTACGCGTGCTATGCGTGTGAGGAAAAATTCCCACTTTTACCCATGGGAGTCTTATCGGAGGGGCCGAAGAAGCAGTGTGAACTATTCAATTGCCGTACTCAGCTAACGTGGCGTCGAAGAACCGCACCGAACAGAAGGCTGTTACGCAACTACCCTGAAAGGTATTAATATATGCTGCGAACGGAGGAACAGTAAAGTTTGGTCGAAAATTGAACATTGAATTACACGCGCGAGGGTCGGCAATTTGTTGCAAAACATTTATGCTGTATATCGACACCGAATTTCGTAATTGGGATATGAGCACGTGGTCTAGTGGTTAGTGGCCTCGCTCATCAAACCTTCATATGGTATTTTTTATGGTTCGACCCCCACCGTCGGCAGATTTTTTCACCATTCATTTTTTTATTTTTTAGAAGAAGTAAACAAAATAGCATTGAAATACATAGATCGTAGATATTTTATGTTAAACGTGGGTTCGGCCGACCCACGCGCGCGCAGAAACAAGGATAAAAACTGTCGAAGGTCTACGGTCGAACAACAGACTATGAGTAGCAGGTTTTTGCAATTCAGTCGAGACAAACAAGGCGAAAGTGGGGCAGTTATAATTATAGACCTGGCTACTGCAGTCACCAGTACAAGTTGGCACTGGAAATAACGAAATAAATACAGCGAAAAATACCTGGATAGGACGGTGTTTGCCAGGAGTTTAGAAAATGGCGACGTCGCTTTTACTCTGAACAAGAAGGAAGCTAATAATCACTCGTGTTAATCAGGTTAATCACTGCTACGGTGGTGCATTACTAGACCAACAGGCTACTAGTTCGACGAGTCGAGGCAAGCATGATGATTGCTGCCGCTATAATAATATAATCCTGAAGCAATGTCCGCAATCGAAAAAATAATAACTTCTGAGTGAGTTGATTGAATTCGACAGTTTTCAGGTTTGGAAAAGATTTGCTTGAGATGACGTAGATTGGTTTGAGAGAGGCTGCGGTTTGCGCGAGTGCGAGACAGCTTGCTTCGAAGGAGGAAAACAAGACCCTGTAAAATACCACGTGATGTAATAAAATCTGCACTTTCCCCATAGCTTGATAGTACCTCCCCCGGGGTTCCAATATAATATTCAGTACTGTACATTGTACAATACATACATAATATTAATTAAAAGGGCCAAAGGGGACACATTTTTGATTCAATTTAATTTTTGTTTTTAATAGGTGTCTAGTAAAAGATTTTGAAGAACGGCCTGACATAAAAGAGCTTTTATCGCATGCCTTTGTCACTGGCGTATCAGATAAACGACCAATGGTAAGATCACATTCAATCAATTAAATTGACTTGATACCTCACCAATAAGACCATATAACTAATCAATCGCATTTCATTTCAAAATGTTTTTAATTTACGTGCCGAGCAAAAAATGTACCGTTTGAAACCTACGAACAACGCGTAAGCCGTAAGTATCGATGATAAATATCGAATTTCATGAGTATTTCAAGATAATTTTATCTGAATTCTAACAGTTTCCCTCTTTCACGTGTGATAGAAGTCTTGTCTATTCACAATCATGATCGTATTTACTAAATGTTGAATTCTCGCTGGTTGAAAGTTTCTGTATGCTCGCGATTGTGCATACGAAAACGAGGCTCCCTGTGAATATTATTATCCTATGTATGAAATCATACTGTATATTTGATGAGAACATAACAATGATCAATGCCTCGTTGTAAGGAGGCTATCTGGATATTATAACTAAATTATATAGAGTTATTGAAAAAGAAGTTATTGAAAATAAAAAATCTGTAACAAAAACATGGGAATTAACACTTGAAAAGGAAAAAAATGATAGTCTCCTTCTTATAATTCGGTAGAATAATCATTTAATTTTGTTAATTCTCCTGTATAAATAATTTTATAAATCCACTATCAGGGGTGGCACTAGAGGGGGCAGGGGGCTACAGCCCTCCCAGCGGGGGGAATTTTTTTAACATATTTCGTAAAAAACAATAGGAATTAGCTCCATTCCAGTATTAGAGACTATTGCCAAATTGTTTCTATGTAACATGAAAATTTGGCATAGCCCCCCTGTCGGGGATGCCAGCCCCCTCGTCGGAGAAATCCTGGTGCCACCCCTGTCCACTATCGCTATTTTAAATAGTCATTATATAATAGTCCCTTTCTTTCCGATTTTCTGCTTAAAACTGAAGTATTCATTGACTGATAGCAGGTCTTTTAAATTAAACAATGACAAACTATTTAACCGCTGTCCATTCTCACTCAAACCGACAGTGTTATTGTGTTTGTGATACAGTTTGTCTCCATAGCAGCCCATTCTACTGACTGTATTTTCATTATATATAGACGAATGTTATAATAATTATAAGTTATACTGAGCTCCGCATCTTGCAACTGAAGTATTATTGATAAATGAAATAAAGTTGGTGTTACGTATCATACAATAAGCTGATAAAGCTGATTATTAATTTTAGGTGAGATATATCTACGATATTCATATTATCAATCCAACTCTGACTAACATAAGCGAAGGCAGTTGTATCGATGTTTCTCATTGAGATGAAGTTTATCCCTCAAGTTTTGGCACCTTAGCCGACAAGTTTGTAAAGGAGGATAGTTTTATCTTTTTTGATATGACTTTTGGAATCCTCATTGGAGATAATGCAAACTAAATAAAGCTAACATAATTTCTGATGAAGTTTCTCCACCAAAAATTACCCTATGGCATTGACGGTTTCAGAACTTTCTGTGTTAATTGAATTAATTAGTATCCCGATTGATTGATAGGTTATTTTTTTTCGAGATGATTAAATCAGTTAACTAAATCATTCCATTCTGAATTCTCTCACATGGGGTCTTGCCATGCGTTGTATAAGCACAATACATCTCAAATTAGCATACTATTTAGTTTCTATTCATTCATTAGATTTATCGCATATAGTATGGTATCATCTCTTTTTCATCAATATTGTAGTATGTAACAGACAGAAATGATTAATTTATTTTGTTAGATAATTTGTGACGATGGTGATGTATCACTTGTAAATTTCTATGTTCGTTTAAATCGAATCTGACATTTCCCTTTTTTATATGTTCCAAATTTTAACTCTCTATATAGCATAATGTTTTATGAAAGCGGTATAATATTTCATGAGATATAATATTGTTACTATTATTCTACTGTTTTTCTGCCACCATGTTATAGTCAGGCGCGGATCCAGGAATTATTTTATGGGGGTCAAAATTAATTACGTCATTTGCCACGCCCATTTTGTACACCAAAGAAAGATTGAGTAAGAAGAAAGGAGTCAGTCAAAAAATCACATAACGATAAACATACAATGACAATAAATGTTAAATTGTAATGGTTATTTTGAGTTAAATATATATAATTATATTGAACTTCACTTCATCAAGAATTAGTCTTTAATATCCAATATACAATTCAGCTACAATCTGCAACATTAAAAAAATGACAATCCACAAATAAAACATACATATATGAACTATAAGTGGATATCCACTCTTGAAAGGGTGTAGTGTTATATAAAATTGATGAATTTATCCTGGATTATATCGATTATAAGCTGTTCCATTTTATTAGAAATCCCTATAGTCCTGGTATTTGAAGTGAGTTTACCATTTTGATCAAGAAATCCACAAAGCTAAGTTCATTGTCTATTCCAGGTATAAAGTTTTCAAGGTAAATAGTTGTAGCATTGAGTTCCATTGCCTTATATTTTATGTTAACAGTTGGGCCGGCTTGTTGTGCTTTCTATTTCCGGTACTCAAATTTTGATGCCAGGTTAGATTTGCAACAATTTGCAAGAGACTAATAGCAGCAAAATGAACCCAAAAAGGACGGACAAGCAGTCAAAAGAATCCAATAGCGTGACAAATTCAAACACAGTAGTGACATGCTTTGAACACATGTCTACGACAAATTACAGTTTCGAGACACGCAATTTTAATTTTGAAATTTCATTCTCATAACACTGTAAATCGAAATTAAATCAAATCAGAACTACAATCACAATTATTTCAAATATAAACAATTGTTATGGCTTATCTGACTTTGCCCTCTTTCTGGTTGCTTTTGTCAGGTTCAAATTTATTTATTCTTTGTCGACCTTGGAAATTGCGACACAATTGAGTTCAGGTTGAAATGATATAAACAACGTTATTTATATAACAGACGTACTTACACATTTCCTCCGAGTTCTCTACCAGTTTGTACAATTTCTAATTACTGCGTATAATTCTGCGTGTAAATCTATCTGCCTTCCAATTCATGCTTCCAAATATATCTCGTTGTTGATTAGGGATCAATTCGTAATAATTCAAAGAAAGTCTTGATAAAATAGGTAATCTCTGTCGTCATGACCATTGCAATAAACATGGTTTGTCTCTTTCTTCATGACCATTGCAATAAACATGGTTTACAGCAGAGTAGATTTGCTTTGAATTTGTTCTGATGCTTCAACGCTGATAGTCACACGAGAACAAGACCGTTGAATAAAACTGCAGAAATATCTAGAACCGCCATGTGAAGTTACTTTGAATTTATCCAATCAGATATCAAGACTGAGCACAACGCGTGCAATTTCTGCGAACATATTTGCGAACATATTTTTGAGATTACGACCCTGAAACACAGGCAAAATTTCCTCAAATTCTGTAGGTCAAAACTACCACGTGGGTAGGTCAATTGTTATTTTTTCAGCCAATTCACCAATCGGTGACTCGAACGCACAAAAGAAGTGGGATGGGCGGTCAAAATAGCTCCCGGATGAGTAGGTCAGTCCTGTTTTCTCTTTGACAACGAGCTCGCCGACGGTAGGTCAATTGTTAAAAAAATTCGAGACAGAAACAATAGACAGAGTTATAAACAATAGATTTTTTAAGACCGCAAAACTGTAGTCGTGACGCTGGTGTGGGTCTTTTCTACTGCCGCAGCACACCGCAGCCCCGCTTGACTTCAGTATATTACGTAATTTAGTACAACTTCTGAGGGAATCAAAACGTTAAAAGCTGAACATTGAATTCAATACGATTACGATCATTTATTACAAAATAAATACGAACATTAAATATTGAAAGTTTATCGTTAAAAATAATTGAACAGAAGATAAAAAGGAATGAGAATTTTGATCAAAATACAAAATAAATTCATCATTAACAAATGAACGATGACGTGATTTTATAGTGACGTCATCTTTAAATTTTACCGAAAAATTTAGGGGTGGCATTTGACCTACGTGCACCCGTCTGGATCCGCGCCTGATTACAACACATACGTAACTTATATCATCCTCTGATTTATACAGTCTGTATACGGTATTCATACTGTGCCACAATAATATAAATTTTACTGCTTTTATTTTAGCTGAAAAAGCAACTTGTGCTTCTTTTAACGTCGCGAACTAAACAAAATGAAGATGAGTTACGCGATCAACAGGAAGAAGCACGAATGAAGATGAGGTTTGTTCAGCGAAAAAGCTATATTTAAATATATAACTAATAATATAATGTATAACTGTTCATGTCTATCTATACTACGAGGTATCATGATTAATGAATGAATGTCGCTCTCTTTCATAGAATGACAGGTGGAGTGCTGGATAAAAGACGCGCATACAGTATGTTGGAAATCGAGAATCTAGCCACATTAGACACGCTTAATGATGTAAGATGGTCTCAGCGTAATTATGTTTATTGAAGTTTGTCCTTTATATTTCTTGGTTTAATCCTGTCTTATTATTTAGGAAACGATTCTGGGACATTTGCTTGAGCGTTATGCTGACAATCGGATCTACACTTACATTGGGGATATTCTTATAGCTGTCAATCCATTCAAAGAGTTGGATATTTACACAGCAGCAGTAAGTTATTCTCTTTGCAGGCGAACTCTGTTTTTTTACTAACACCTCTTCTTCAATTTTATTTAAATTAATTTATTAATTTAGCACTACTTCTCAAAAAATCATTAATAATAAATAAATACATATAAATACAATAAAAATAAATACAATAAATACAATAAAAATTATCATATTATGCGTTATACAAATGATTACAAATAGATTAAAACACTTGTATTTAACTATATGTTATTCAGCGGCACACATAAGTGGATGTACATCCCTGTGTGCTCGCATCATATTTGACAAAAAATACATACATACATACAAATAGAATTTTCTTGGAAAAACTGAGAGCACTGATCTTTGGCAACATTGTTTGTACTGCTCGTTAAAAAATCAATTTCTTTGACATTGTGTGTCATTAATTGCAATTATAAATGATCATTTGTAGGATAGTGAGTTTTACAAAGAAACCAAGCAAGATAAAGGCCCTCCTCACATATATGCCATATCCAGTAACGCATATCGATTGATGACACACAAGAAGAAAGATCAGGTTAGTTGTTGCTGTTATTGTTATTGTTGTTGTTGTTTTTGCTGTTGTTGTTGTTGTTGTTGTTGTTGTTGTTGTTGTTGTTGTTGTTGTTGTTGTTGTTGTTGTTGTTGTTGTTGTTGTTATTATTGTTACTATTGTTGTTACAAAGAAATCTACTGTGACTAGAAAGTGGAACGGCAAGTCCAATGTAGTTGTGCCTGTTGCTATTATTGTTTTTAATTCGTCTGATGATTGGCGTGTTCTTCCTTCCATGTTGCTATAGTGTATCATTATCAGTGGGGAGAGTGGCTCTGGTAAGACTGTCTCGCATAACCATGTCGTCAGGCAATTGGCTGAATTGGGCAAAACTAAAAATAGATCGCTTGTCAAGAAGATTCTCCAGGTATAACAGAAAAATGCAAAAATATTAATTTTAATGAACGATAAAACCTATCAAATTGTCTGTTACAAGTGATTGTTGCATTGCTATAGGTTAATCCTTTGATGGAGGCATTCGGTAATGCGAAAACTGTAATCAACAGTAATTCAAGCCGTTTTGGAAAATATTTGGAGTTGGTTTTCAAGCCAAATGGAGTTTTAGTAGGAGGTGCTCCTAACTTTTTTATAATTGTTAATAATATTTTGTAAATCGTATTATGTATTGCTAATGAATTATTTTCTTATTTGTTTCAGCTCAACTTACAGAATACTTGCTCGAAAAGACACGAGTCGTTGGGCAATCCAGGTATTTTAATTTTTGTTTGAATGATTAACTATAATAATTCAATAATTCATACAAAAGAATATTGACATCTGTGATGTGCACCATTTAATCAAAAGAAATTAGCTCTCGAAAATTGAGATTAATATCTTTATGGGGACAATTTCGTGGATGCGGTGAACTCACAAACCTTTCCCCTTAAATGTTAAATCATGCAATGAACATTTTCCTTTCTATAATTAAAGGGACGGATTCATTACTACCTCATCTCTCTGTCTTCTATCCAATTAAAACAGCTAATGTTTAAATCATATAAATAATGCTAGACGACGCTTTTATTTGATCATTTGTGCAGTGTGTGATATTATGATTTTAGGGGAGAGCGTAATTTCCACATGCTGTACTATTTGATAGCTGGACTTGATTACCACAGGCGACTTGGGCATTTCGATCTTAGCACAAGTGATAGACACAGGTAGGCTACGCTTTATACAGCTGTCATTAACCTATATTAACTAATTCCATACCATCGATGTATCTATAATGTAAGAACAATAAATGACTTATCTACGCTTTCTTTAAACACCCCGCAATTATGTCGATAGTGACCATCTTGTAATAACTATAATATAAATTATGTTTGTTTGCCTTAAAGGTATTTGAATACAGATCATTTATCGCTTGACGAAGCTGCATGTACACCAGAAATGCAAAATCGTTTTGCTGGCGTTCAGAAGTGTTTCGATGTCATTGGTTTCACTCATGAGGTACCCACCATTCATGCAACCATTCATGAACATTGCACACGCCAGTATTATTTGTTTTCATAACGAAATGCAGTATATCCTTGTAGTAGCTATAGTTTGTGGGGGGTTTTAGATACACAAAACAAACTTGTACGACTCAAGTCATAATTGCCTTTTATTTATATAAATTTGAGAATTTCTAGACCACAATGGGTGATCTTACCAATTTGGTCTTGAACCATATAATGTTGCTATATTCAATAATACTCTGACAATTATTGTTGACTTCAAAACATATTTGTCCCTGGGGGAGAGGGATACATTGATATAATACTAAATAATTGGAGATATTTTATTATATAAAATTATGTCTAATTCTGTGCTCTTATGTATTCTCTACAGGAAGTCCAAAGCCTGTACTGTGTCTTGGCTGCTGTAATTCATATTGGCGATATCAAGTTTTCATTGGACGAGACTGTTATTCACGAGGGAGAGAAATCCAAGGTTGTTAATATGGACTCACTTAAAACTGGTAAGGAGGAATCACGGCAACATTTTACACTAACGTCATTTATGCTGAACCATCGTATCTATTACCTACACTGCCACTATGTTTCATCTTACAGTCGCGTCGCTTCTATGTGTCAAAGTCAACGAGTTGAGGGACGCACTCACGACGAACAGTAACGTCACACGTGGTATGTATACTTTATAGCGTATCTTAAACATTTGACATGAACAAATCAGAAATAGTATGCTCCGTGATTCTCCACGGCAATGATCTACATTTATTACTTAAATCTGCCTGCCTTTCAAATTTCAAGCAGACACAGTTATACCTATAATTTAATAATCTGGTTAGAAATAAGCGCATAACCACACTCATATGATGCCAGCGATGACCTATAATGATGTTAATGAATGATTTCCAATTTGTTCTAAAGGGGAAACCATCGTTCGTCACAATTCAATGCAGCAAGCGACAGACTGTAGAGATGCCATGGCCAAGGTAAGGAGAATTATGTATAATCAGGGGACTGTTTTACATAATTGTAACCTCGTATAATTTGATTATCCTTTAATTTCTCAAAAGGGTCTTTATGGTCGATTGTTCAGCTGGATTGTTAAACGAATCAACGCCCTTCTAAGATCAGATGAGACCCACAGGTGATTACTAATTGATTGGTGCGCCCTGTGTGATGGTTTATATCACGCGACTGTTATCGTAATACCCATTGGCTGCTTTGTATTTCAGCGAGGGGAGCATTAAGATTGGCATATTAGATATTTTTGGTTTTGAGAATTTCTTCCAAAATTCTTTTGAACAATTATGCATTAACATTGCCAATGAACAACTTCAGTTCTATTTTAATCAATACGTGTTTGAATGGGAAAACGAGGAATACATGCAAGAGGGTATCGATTTAAAAGCAATTAGATTTGAGAATAACAGACCGTTGCTGGAATTATTTCTTCAGGTTAGTTGGCGCATGCTACTAATTTATATTCATTCTCTTGGGAGGTCTGACGCTCTGCGGGAGTAGATTTACAACCGTTTTCATATTTAGAAAATTTCGACAACAGATTTCCAAACAAACAAGAATAAATAACTTACATACGTTAGATTTCATGAGTGATGAATTGATAAGCCTTTTTATTACAATGACAATTTTGTATCTCTTTTGAGCTCATGGAATTTTGGAGTTCTCTATAAATGTAATCTATACGAACAGCATATCTGCACAGTCAGCACTGCATCATTCTCAAGAATGTTCCTATGAATTCAGTCAATCTTTTATTTTGATTATCCAATTATGCCATTACAGAAACCATTAGGCTTGTTAGCGCTACTTGATGAAGAGAGCAGGTTCCCCAAAGCATCCGATGTTACGTTGGTTGGTGAGTACATATATCTGTTTGATCTAGTCATTTTAAACTACGTGCAGGTTACGAATGATTAGTTATTATCTATTTATTCAGAGAAGTTCTCAAACAACCTCTCTGCCAAATACTTTTTTAAACGTGGTGGCTCTGGCACGACGTTCTCGGTGCAACATTACGCCGCAAAAGTATCATACGATGCCAGTGGATTCTTAGAGAAGAACAGAGACACTCTATCACAAGATATATTGAATGTTTTGAGGATTAGTGGTAAGTTTCTCTATCTTTCGCTTGTACTCTGCGTCCCTGTCTGTCTCTCCCATTTGATTGGTCATACGTGTAATGGTTTCGCTTTCTTTCGCTTGTCCCATGCGTCCCTGTCTGTCTCTCCCTTTTGATTGGTCATACGTGTAATGGTTTCGATTCGTATTCATTGTTAGATGATAAACTGGTCAGGACGCTTTTCCAAGGAATGCTAGACGCACAAGGTATGAATGAATATGAAAAAAACATGCATTCGAGCAATTATGTGTATACATTGAAGTATTATTCCACTTGTATGCGATACGCTTCCTAACTTGCACTAATAAATTTGGAGAGCAAATAAGGTACTGCTTATAGTTATGACTCTGCTAGGCCCATTTTAGAATGTTTGCAGTAATTTAAATATTAGGCCTAACATCAAATTCAATACAAAATATCTCGAAAATAGTGCACTTTGCTGTATCATTTTATTTTTTAAATATCATTGACAGTTTTGGTTTACTAGCTTGACTAGTTTTTGTTTCCAATGTTGAATGGTACTGGATGTTTTTGTTTCCCCGTTCGAGAACCTCGTTACCGAGCTCCGTTTTATTTTCTTGATAATCATAATATACGATATCTGCTTTTTGGTTGATCAATGACCCCGTTTCTATTATTTATCGACTGGTTCAAAGCTATCTGTTTTTTTCGTAGGACGACTGACAAGCTTACCAAGACCAGGTAATGTACATTGTACAACCATGCAATCCTGGATGCAATCTTATTTTTTGGATTAATAAATAATCGGATTCTATTTTGATCTATCGACTCAAGAAATGACTTATTTATAAATGTTCATGAACCCATTTTGTATTTTAGAGGGGCATACTGCCCAATGGAAAGGCACGGCTAACTCAGCCCAATCGTTCTTTATCAACTATGGTGGCAGCACTGATTCACGGGTAAGACACAATTCTGACGCGATAGAAAAGAGCCACGTGACAGAAGTTGATAATTGTGAAATTGTTTCATTTCCACTCTGTGTTATTGTTTTATTCTAGTTGGACACTGACGTCAAATCAAACTCAAATGCAGCTTCGAATAAACTACAAGGCACCGTTTCAACGCATTTCAGAGTAAGTATAGTTTACAGCAACAACTGCAACATTGTATAAGGATACGGCGGCTATGCATGTTATCAGATGCTATGCCTATGTTTGCTCTGATTGGTTTGATGCAAATCATTTAACTCTAAATCCAAATAAATCAAATTATATCTTCTTTGGAAATCAAAAACCAAAAAATTTTGAAGTACATCTTAAAAATCATAAAATACAATGTTGTGGCTCTGATTGCCCCATAAAATCAATAAATTCTTAGGTGTCATGGTTGATAACAAATTAAATTGGAATTCTCATATAAAATATGTAAGAAGCAAAGTCCTCAAAAATATTCTTTAATCCGTGTACGAAAATCCATTCTCTATTAATTTGAAAAGCTCATTAATCAACAAATACTATGACACTTGTATTATTATACTGACTTCTACATTTGCAACTAACAATCAAATAATCTTTTCTTGCTGTCAACTTATGTTTTATTTAATGTTTCAATTGTCCTAATTATTAATTATTCAGATTCAACTTCTGCATGTTAATGTTTAATTTGTAAATATACACTTCTGATATACCACTTTAATTTTTCTATAAATATATAAGGTCTCCCAAACAAACAAGCTTCTAGAGCTTACGGGATGATTTGATCATGTATCATTTTTCACATTTGACCAAAACTTGTATGTATTTTACTTTTTCCTAAAATGTTCTTTTGATCAAAATAAATAGATAGATCATAGATAGATCATATATTTCAAACATATTAAAGGAAGATACAAAATTACAAAAGATAGCATTGAGCCAAATATGACAGTTACTGTACAAAATATTAGGCTAGCTATATACAATGATAAATATAATATGTTTGGCGTGACTCCTGAAGCACGAGAGCTTGTTTGTTTGGAGTACGTGGTTTATGTTGATATCAATCAAATGAACTTATGAAATTTTGAATAACGAACAAAACCAATAAAATAAAAGGATTGCATATAATGTTGTTGGCTTTTCTAGTAATTAGGGGTTTCCACCCGAGCATACTCCCCCTCATCGACCAGCTGTTTCTGCTATTAAAATATGCAGGCAAGTCATTTAGCGGTTTAGGGCCGATGCCATGTTCCATATAACCCCGGATGATTCTCGCAATGACACACCACTATAAGATATACGACTTTTCATGCTCGATTGCACACACTTATCGGAATAATGTTTTCTTAAATGTCCACATAATATACAGCAAAGCAATAACACTTTGCTGGTTCCTGTTAACCAAACATTCTTGCATTTATGAGATATTTTCTATTCAGAATTCTCTCCGTACACTCATGTCAAAGATGATTCGCTGTGATGCTCATTACGTCAGATGCATTCGTCCTAACACTGACAATTTACCATCACAATTCGACCAAGAGAAAGTCATGACGCAGTTACGTTACACGGGTGTGCTTGAAACAACGAAGATTCGTCAGCAAGTATGGAAGATATAACATCCTGCTGCAGCCACACATTCATTTCACATTGTATTCTCAATCACTAAGTGCATTCTTCACGGTTCTTCTAATTGTTTGTAGGGATATCCAGAACGTGTACCAATCGAAGAATTTGTTTCAAGGTAAAAAATCAATTCCATTTTGGGTTTAGCCAGCGCCCTCTTTAAATGCCAGTACCAATACCACTGTGGAAGTGCTGTGCTTTGTTATTCCATCACGATTGTAATTGAATTTAGGGAAATTATATAACAGTAATGCTTCAATAGAACGTTACACTGGAAAACAAGGCATTAGTATTATGTATATTCATTCCCTATACTACTTTTCTGTTGTTTCTTCTAGATACCAGTTCATCTCGTTTGACATGCATCATGATATTGATAAATCAAAGGAGAACTGCGTTAAGATCTTGAAGGCTGCCCGACTTGATAATGAATGGCGAATTGGTCATAGCAAAGTCAGTATAACATCCATTTTACGACGACAGTATATAAGAGCAGTATCACCGTGGAGGAGTAACGTAATATTTTATACTGTACTTTTATTTTATGTTAGGTCTTTCTGAAGTACTACCACTTGAATACTCTCACGGCTGAATTAGAGAGATATCGATTAGCACTTCATCGCCTTCAGAGATGTATGTCATTGTATCGTTCACTATTTGTTCCCAGTCTCGTTTTGAACTAAAACGATTGAATGATGTTTCAATTCGATTTTTATTGTTAGTCTTTCGTGCATTGATTGGAATGCGAAAATCAAAAGAGGACAAGGTTTTGCGCGAAGGGAGTGCTCTTATGGTCCAAAGAAGTAAGTGATCTGCTTCAATGGGATGTGAAGAAGGTGACCTAACTAATTAATCGTCCATACTAAGTATATTCTGATTTTGTTCATAGATTTCCGTGGTTTTCTTGCCCGTAAGAGATGTAGAAGACTTATCGAGGAGAGAGAAATGGAACGAAGACAAATATCGTCGCAGAAATATCACAGTCCAAATGAGTACCACGACTATGCCCGTAAGATCATCCATCGTAATGAATAGCTGATATTCGAATGCCTCATAAGGAATGCTGCCCCCTTGTAAAGGTTCATTTGTTGAGCTGCAACTTCAGTTGACAATCATTATTATTGTCTCATCAATATTTGATTTTAAACGTAAAGGATTCTCCTTCGCATAGAAAGTGCATCAGTACTTTAATAGAAATTGCCTTTGCGTATAATGGTTCCTAATCTGTAATTTTGCGCAATTGCATACATTTCAACATTCTAATCTTTTTTAGCTGCGGAACCAAGAAGACCCTTCGGATCAGGTAAGTCTATAACAGTAAAATCTTGCCCAGAAAAATCATTCACTGAATTTCAAATGTTACATTTATGTTACTGTCCTTTTAGTATACAGAGATTATGTTGTTGGGCGCAAAGAAGCGCAAGTTGGATCAACTCCAAGGGAAAGGTTTTCTGATCATCCTGACATTGATAGGAGTAAGATAACAGGAGTGACAAGTGACCCGGTAGCAGGTTAGCCATTTATAGATGTCTTAATCGTCGTAAATGTTAGACTATTCTAATTCGTCACTGTCATATAAACATTTCTCTCCGTGTCTCTCTAAAGCTGCTCGTATGGAGAAGAGACAGGCTTTGGATTTGGAAAGTAATGCATCTATGGAAGAAACAAGAATGATTTACTTTCTGTCTCAGGTCTGTATTCTATAAGGCCATCGATGTCTGTCATTTTGTAATGCTTACTCAAGCCTCAGATGGATACAGATCGATAAGTACAGATCAAATGTGTGGTGAAAAGGTCCAGTCGGAAATGTTCTCACCTCAAGGAAGATTCTGATTCCATTGACTTTATACATATATGCAACTATTTATATCACTAGCATTGAGCACTATTTAGTCATCAATATTAAGTATGGATATTTTTTAATGTTATTACTATATATGCAATCTCGTCAGGAATTCCGATTGGTCTATTTTCAGTTGTAAATTTGTCGTCTACATTCTCAGAATTTAAGGTCCATAATTTATTCCAATAATGAAATGAATAAATTAAGATATTTATTTGCAGAATATCGCCTAATATCAGTAATCAATCCTATCCTATTGCAGAAAAACTCGTAGAAATTGATACTAGGAATGCCCAAGTAAACTTTGTGTGCTTTGTGTGGATCTCAACTCTTTTATATCATTATACAGGTCTCAGCAACCAGTGAAGAAATTGTACCACTTATATCAAGAACAGCATATCCGGTAAGTGGAATATTATTATTATTATTATTATTATTATTATTATTATTATTATTATTATTATTATTATTATTATTATTATTATTATTATTATTATTATTATTATTATTATTATTATTATTATTATTATTATTATTATTATTATTATTATTATTATTATTATTATTATTATTATTATTATTATTATTATTATTATTATTATTATTATTATTATTATTATTATTATTATTATTATTATTATTATTATTATTATTATTATTATTATTATTATTATTATTATTATTATTATTATTATTATTATTATTATTATTATTATTATTATTATTATTATTATTATTATTATTATTATTATTATTATTATTATTATTATTATTATTATTATTATTATTATTATTATTATTATTATTATTATTATTATTATTATTATTATTATTATTATTATTATTATTATTATTATTATTATTATTATTATTATTATTATTATTATTATTATTATTATTATTATTATTATTATTATTATTATTATTATTATTATTATTATTATTATTATTATTATTATTATTATTATTATTATTATTATTATTATTATTATTATTATTATTATTATTATTATTATTATTATTATTATTATTATTATTATTATTATTATTATTATTATTATTATTATTATTATTATTATTATTATTATTATTATTATTATTATTATTATTATTATTATTATTATTATTATTATTATTATTATTATTATTATTATTATTATTATTATTATTATTATTATTATTATTATTATTATTATTATTATTATTATTATTATTATTATTATTATTATTATTATTATTATTATTATTATTATTATTATTATTATTATTATTATTATTATTATTACTGTATTATTATTTTATTATTATTATTTAATTTAGGTTCTAGAATCAGAAAGAGATCGTTTCAGCTCAAAGAGGTTTGTTAATTTTCATTCATTTTTTAATCTACAGATATTATTATTATATAGTATAATAGAGCCATCTCTACAAAATATTTTTTATTATTTACCCTTTTATCGTTCTAGATCTTCTAAGAAAGATGGTAAGAGCATTATTTGAATGTGTCATGATTCCTTTTATCCTTATTGTTCGATTTTCACGTTATGGTATTAATTTGACATCTATTTCAGTTGATGCTAGAGAAAGGGTCGTCCACGTATTACACGGAGCTGATGGATCACGAGCGCAGCACTCTATTCGTCCTACTGACTTCAATATAGCCAAAGATAAAATGGATGTGATAGCCAACACAGCTATGGATTTTCAGGATGTGCAAAGAGCACCGCTTCGTCGTCAATCATCATTGTCTATCTCACCTCGTAGTAGTTATGACTCTCAAAGTGAGATTTCTATTGATCCAGGTCAGATGTACGATAACCCTCGTCTTGTGTCAGAGAATAAAGTTGAAAGGTTTAATGTTAACGCACCAACAAGGAATCGTCCCCTCATCTCCTCATTTTCGGATGAAGATGAATTCGATTGGGTAAGACCGACTTTTCTTAGTTCATTTCAATCTGCCAATTGTAATATCGCAGAATCTACATCATTCAGTCTGTTGTTGTCTGATTTTAGTTCTCACCGAACAATGTGAATCGTGGGGGTTTGATGAAGAGGCGGCCTCCAGATGTAGTTAGCAACGAATACCGCTTACCTAGAGTACACCGAAAAATACAACCATTAGATAGTAGTCTCATTCCTCAAGAAAAATATTCCGGTGATAGAAATGTTAACACGCCTGTCAACGCGCATGTACCGTATAACTTGGTAACGGGTGACCAGGCCAATGGACCACCAATTGGAGGAAGGCGGCAAGGTCTTCGTCGTGATTCTGGTGGTAGATCACCCGAGGAAGACCCTGCGCGGCCATACAAATACGCGGATTATCCAACCGACATTAAACTGCGTCGGATTGAAGAGACTGGTCTTGAACCTAACAGAAAACTTCTTCAGCCATCAATACCCTCGCAACAATATAAACAACCCAATACATCTAATAAACCAAGCCAACATATGCAATCGTCACACTTTGTACCACAATTTAATAGAAGACGTGATTTTGATCAACCAAAACTCATTCCGCCGCCTGTCGCCCATCGCCCCATTGTGATCCCCACAAAGCATCATCCACCTTCGAATCATGCTGAGCCAAGTATAAAACGCGTCGTTAATGGTTTCGATTACGGCATAAGTCGAAATACGGTTAGTCATTATTGATTAGAATTCTGAAATTTTATTATTTTATCCAACTTGGTTAATTAATGATATATTCCTAATTTTAGGATGGTCTATTACAGAATTTTCAACTTCGCAAAACAGGAAGATTGGAAGCGTTAGTCGATGCATAGTGCTTCTATTTTGTTTTCGAAATAACTACCTACTGATTCCATCATTTATTGAAGACTACATTCGAAGACAGCAAATTGAAACCAAGGAGACAATGGAGTATACATATTCTTTTTTTATAAGAGCATATAGTTTACTGAGCAATGAGCCTCAAATTTGAGCATATAGTCCTGAAAAATTAGTTGAGTTTGCGACCGTAATAAAATAGGAGCAACTAATCCAGGCTCAACTCAATTTTATATGTTCTTATTAAAGAAGAATGTATTTAGGTTCTCGATCATTTTCTTTCAAATAAGAATTGAATAAAAACATATAAATTATGCAAAATCTACAAGTATGTATATGCAGAGTTTGCTGCGCTAAACGCAATCCATTTGATCAGGCAGACACTGTTATTTATAATAATGAAAATAAAGCGCTTTCTATGAAATTTGTATAGTATTGATATATTTAGCTGTATATTTATTTATATTTTTGCACAAACTGTATATTCCTCATTTCGAACACATTTCATATATTCAAGTATATATATATATATATATGTAGATAACATAATTGCAGTTGATTCCCTTTTATAGTCATGTAGATAAGGATTTATGGATATTATATAGATGTCAAATACTTATTATTTTTACTATTGAAATCATGAGACCATGTTGTTGCTCACCCTTAATATAATATACCCTCAATATTCGCTACCGTTCAGCATCCTGATCCTGCTCTGTCTCAATAGGACCATGATAGAACACGAAACATTTGCTAAAATGTTCGAATGAAAATGTAGATCATTTCCCAAACTTTAACTTAATCGCAGTGTGAAACTTGAGCAATTTAAAATCCATCAATCAATTTGACATCATATGCTGGTTAATGGGAAATTGACTTTGGATCAGAAGGCTTGCTTGGAAACCATAGAAAAAATTATTTTCAAATCTGGGAAAAACGGTAATTGCTTGTCCCGCTTTTCTCTACTTATTGTTGTAAGATTCCGATGGGTATCATTGAAATGGAGTAATTAAGACAAACCATTTTTATATTAAAAAATGATGTATAATTGTATATAGCAACCTCCAATGGATTGGATACCGTGGTGTCAAATATTAACTATAAACATAGTTGATAGCTACATGCATAAACATTTAAAGACGTAAACTAGCTCAACTTCCCTCCTCGTACAGTGGGACATTGCATGCGGTTCCTAGATTTCAGATATAATGCAGAGTCTGCAATTATATGGGAAAATGCGACTAATATTCTGCCTCGTATCAGTTCAAGTATATGAGCTTCAGCCATCATGTTGCAGCCCGCAACGGCTAAACTGGACACTGTTCTATGCAGATCTCGAAAGCATCTTTATATCCATACCATCAACATTACTGTCTATCAATTGCGCCTACAATTTAATTGTAACCTCATATGTGTGTCGTGACTAATGTGTTCTGTATCTAGCGTGTTGGTTATGTAGTGGTTTTATATTGTATTCACGTCATCGTATATTTGTTTCCTGTAAATCTATATGTGTGTAAACTGTATCACATAAACGTTCTCTTTCGCTTCTTACTATTTTACTGTACGGTCGTGTCTGCTGTTGTATCACAGCGCTCTGACAAACGGCCATAGTAGCCCTTAGCATCTCTCTCTCATGTAATGTCAGCAGACAAGGCCTACCATTATCATAATAAAGAGTATCGACATTATATGGATTGTGTCGTTACTTAATCTTGTCGCACAGTTGTTTGTTAATGGGATGTGATAAAGAGTTATACTGTATACAAGGCTACTGCACCCACTAATTAATTTACTTTTCTGAAATAACATCTCTTGATTATATTTGGAATAAATACATTTTTTAAGCAAAAGTCATTGACAACAGTTTCTCAACTTTATTAGTAATCTCAACGTCGTTTCGGCTAATGATCGCTTAGGCGTGAAACTTAAAGTAGCAAAAATGAATGTTTGATTTTTTGTGTTTTTCCAATTAATTTAATTATATAGGTTAAAATTCAATAGATTTTCATTGATTTTCATCAGCTGTTTACATTCGAAAATAATCTATAAGAACAAATTGATGGTGTCGCCATGGGTTCCCACTTGGTCCATTGATGGCGAATGTTTTTATGTGCCATGTGGAAGAAAAGCTTTTAGAACAAGATGCATTGCCTCGATTTTATAGTCACCGACAACAACGAGGCTAGTCAATTTCTTTCTATTCTAAACCAAATACATTTATCAATTAACTTTACGATGGAAACACAAAAGAATGGAAAATTACGTTTTCTTGGTTTGCTTTTAGAAAGAGATATTAATACTATAGTTACGCAGGTTACAGAAAGAAAACTAATACTGGCCTTTTACTACATTTTCATAGCAATGTTGACAAACGTTATAAAACGGGTCTTTTAAAAACTTTATTACACAGAGCTTACCCTCTATGTTCATCGAAAAATATTGTTCGGGCGAAAACAGCATGATATAGCGATATTATAGTAGTTTTTGTAAAGTCTCATATTTGTATTAATTAGCCTCATTTTCATGTAATTAGATTCGATATATTTAAATATTAGCCTTGTATGACGTAATTTAATTTGTATTTAAATAGTTTGTTTTGTAATTTATAAGTGAGTGTATTGTGAGACCCGGTGATTGGTAGTTCATCAGCTATGTGGCTCCAGCCCGTCGTAATAAAGTTACTTGATAGCATTCAAGTTTGTCATTTTTGTAGTAATTTGACTTGTGTTTTGACTCGCAATAATAATTCATACAGTCCTCATTTTGGCCAGAACATTGGGTCCGTCGAACCGGAGACAATTAGTTTTATAAAAGTTTATAGACAACATTCATTTGCGTTGAATCTGAAAGAATCAGATAATGCAATTTAGCGAAGTTGCAATTTTGGACATTCAGTAGAGTCAGTTGGTATAATCAACAGAGCAATTTGGAATTTTAAGATCTCAATAATGTTGGCGATATTTCATCGGCGTGAAGATACACATTTTGGTTTTTAGATTAGTATTTTACATTTTGCTGCTTTATTGGACATTCACTTAGATTCTAAATTTTTTGATGAATGCTGTTATTTTATATTTTATTTGCCGGACATGAAAATGCGAGAGTCGGAAAGCTCCTTGGTGAGATCAAGTGGAGAAATTGCATCTAGTAAACCGGGACACATAGCTCTTGACAGCAGGAACGCTGCAGTAATTGACATAAGAGGTAAAAGAGATGCAGAGAAGAAGAATATAAGCGAAATTATTATTCAAATTGTTCATTTTATGTCGTCACCAAATAACAGTCATGCAGTGGAAACATCTTTGAAAAATTTAAAAAATCACTTTAAAGCACTAGAACATTTCATTGATTGTTTAGCATTTTTATTATCAGAGGAAGTATTTGATTTTGAAGTGGAATATTTAGCAGATGTATGCGAAGAAGTACTTAACATCACGTTGAGCGCCGTGAGTTATACCGTGAAAGGTAAAATATTGGACAAAGAGTCGATAGTTACGATTTTAGAAGCTAATAAATCGGCAAATAGCCTTCCAAGAGGATCAGCGATATCCGGGCGTTGCCAGAGTAAGAGTAAAATTATTGACCATACAGAGGTCAAAGATAATGTAAGCGAAAGTATTACGAACTGTGATTCACATTTCAATTTGGAATTGCCAAAGCGTGGAGTAAATGAAATGCCAGTTATTGAGTACGTTGCCACTGTGCATAAAGTCTATAAAGTTGGAGACTTGAGATGTAAAGAGAAAGTTGGAAAACGAATTGTGAGGGAAATTTTGATTGATAGAGATGATAGAGCAGTATTGTCAAACAAATGGATAAATTATATCAATTACATCAGCTATTTAAATAACAAATTAACATTGGACAAATTAGATCCATTTCAAGATGTAACTTGAATGAATGAAATTTATAATAAATATTACTGGATTAAAAAATAATAGAAATTGAAATGGAACGATTATGGACTTTGATGGCAAATTACAGAAAGGAAGAAACGAATCATAACTAATTGAATTGATTTTATGGTAAGAAGTATTGTTATTTTAAAAAATAGAGATAATTTGAGAACATTATGGAAAGAAGAATATGTAAGTGTCAATGACTGACAAATTTTGAGTTTTATAATTTATAAGTGTACGAGATAAAGATTTAAATGTTAGATTAACTAGAAAATTAGATGGTTATGATCGACCAATATCAATATTAATGGATACAGTTGGTCGATGAGGAGGAGTATGTTCGGGCGAAAACAGCATGATATAGCGATATTATAGTAGTTTTTGTGAAGTCTCATATTTGTATTAATTAGCCTCATTTTCATGTAATTAGATTCGATATATTTAAATATTAGCCTTGTATGACGTAATTTAGTTTGTATTTAAATAGTTTGTTTTGTAATTTATAAGTTAGTGTATTGTGAGACGCGGTGATTGGTAGCTCATCAGCTATATGGCTCCAACCCGTCGTAATTAAGTTACTTGATAGCATTCAAGTTTGTCATTTTTTTAGTAATTTGACTTGTGTTTTGACTCACAATAATAATTCATACAGTCCTCATTTTGGCCAGAACAAATATTTTAAACTTGAATGGACCAACTTAAAACGTATTTTTATTGATCTTACAATATCCAGTATCGCTTTTAACTTATTATCTTAACCGTTTTAACTTAAATTATTTTAAAAATTTGAAACCAATTTTAAAAGTAGATCCTGACGTCATTCTTAAGTTGCCTTTCAAGGATCAAAGCTCAAGTAACAAATTAACGCATGAAATATCATCACTTTGTAATAAAATTAATGTCAATATTTTAACTATTTTTACTATAGTCGCAAACTAAAGAAGATCTTAAAGCATCGTGAAAAAAAACCTGAACTGGTGACGAATCAATGTGTCGTTTACAAATTTAAATGTGCCTTGTGTAGTTCAAGCTATGTAGGGTATACAAAAAACCACCTACAAGAAAGAATAAAAACCCATAATTCGTCATCTTCTGCCATTGGACGACATGTAAAAGAGCATCAACAAACAATGGACGATGTTATTAACCAATTTAGCGTTTTAAGACACTGCAATTCAAAATGGGATTGTTTAATTTACGAAATCCTATAGGACTTAAAACCGAACTTAAACTCCCAAGCGGATTCAATCCACTCAGTATTGTTTTAATTGTTAAAATATAAATTCTTAACATACAAATTATTAAATCTATTTCATTTTTAAAACTTATATACTATGTAAATTACAAAATCTATTGAATTTAAACCTATGTTTATGTACACTTTAAATTTTTTTTCTCTTGAAAATGGCTAGAGACATGGGGGATAACCCAGAAATTTTCTTCGGTAATGATTCTTCATCGATTCCTGGAGTTGACGCTTATACGCGCTTATACGTTGTACGCTTGCTGACTACTCTTTTTCTATTGAAGTCTTTTGAAGACGTCAAACTTGCAATTAAAGCGTTTCGCCGTGATGCTGCTCCTAGTTCTGATTCCCTCCCTGTTGAGATGTTGATTGAATCAACATGTGACGTTTACCACTAGACCCTGGTACAATGCAGAATATTCATTTATTTCAAACATCACACCAATTCACTAAGGTGAGGACAAATTACATCTAAAAAATATAGACCAGTTTCCTTGACATCACATCTGGTAAAACTTTTCGAGAAAGTACGTCGCAAATTTATCGTAGAACATTTAAAGACCAACGATCTATTTGATGATAATCAGCATGGAATCCGTTTTGGACGAAGTACGTTAACACACCTTCTAGCTTTTTACGACAAAATTCTAGAACTGTTAGAACATGGATGTGCTGATGCAATATACCTATATTTCAGCAAAACATTTGACAGATGTGATCACGGTGTTCTATCTACACCAAATTACTTATCATAAAATTTCTGAGAAGGCTGGTCATCATCATCATCATGACCGACTATTATTATATTTTGCTTATTATGTACTGTCCCATGAAAAAGAGCTCCAAGCTTATCGGGTGCTGAATAAATGATGATAATGATAACATAAAAATATACGGTCGTTGGTTACCTGGTTTCCTAACCAACAGAATCCAGCGAGTTGTTGCAGATGGCCAATCTTCATCTTCTGTACAAGTAACAAGTGGTGTCCCATAGGGTAGAATGCTAAGACCTGTATACTATTTCTTCTGATGATATCAAGTATAGATAAACAAGTGCATCACACCCATGTGTCTTCTTTTGCGGATGATGCAAGGATTCTGGGAGGCTCAGAATGTTCGCAAAAAGGCTGCATTAATTCAAAACGACTTGGACTTGTTATAAATGCATGGCATCTGATTCAGGTATGTTGTTCAACGAAGATAAATTCGAAGTGGTACATATACAGAAAGACCAAGACACTGTCATTATCATTCCGCAATCTACTTCATTGCTAGCCTGCGTACCAGCCCTGAGGTTTTGCTGAAACCATAGGAAAACCTCGGGGCTGGTACGCAGGCTACTTCATTGCGTGACTTGCGTATTATTATATGTGTGATTCTGCAACATTCGATCAACGTATCGCAGCTATTGTACAAAAAGCAAATAGCATGATTGGCTGGATTTTTCGAGTGATTCATAGCAGGAGCCAGGAGCCAATGATAATGCATATCAAGATCTAGTTCGTAACATATTAGAATATTGATCCCCTCTCCTCTATGGTCACATTTAAAGGCTTCATTCATCAATGACCTCGAAAATGCCCAAAGGAGGCTTACAAGACGCTTGATCGGAATTCGTGGTGTAGACCGGCCTAACTACCTACTGGGAAAACTTCAAAAGCTGAACATCTACAGCCTCCAGAGACGGATAGATCGTTTTTCTGTAATTTATGTTTGGAAATGCATCCATGGATGGATGCACTCCAAACCCAGGTTTGGCTTCAAGTACTTGATTAACCCTCGAACCAGCATTCGTATCATCTTGCCCAAAATTAACTATATTGCATTGCAAAACATGTCAAATGATTGAAAGAAGCATCTATTCATATCATAGTGCAGAACTATTCAATGTCCTTTCAAATAACTTGCGTGTCACAAATCCTCAGAAATTTAAATATCATTCTTCAGATCAATTTTTGACATCAATTCCACATCAACCAACAGTTAATGAATAGACTCAATAGGGCTTCTCCATCCAATAACCTAATTGATCAAGTACAGCAGATGAAGTACCGAAAAATGTTACACAAATATCACTATGACTTTAGATAAACACTTAATTTGCTCAAAAAGTAAAAAAAAGTACAAAAAAATAATAATAGATTAAAAAATAAAAATAACTATTATTAAGTAAGTATTATTTCACTTAACTGTGCTTTACATATTACAGCCATATATTTACCATTGTATTCATTAAAACGAGGTGGAACAACGTTTTTTCCCAGTCATTTCGGCTTAAAATTGACATACATTTTTATAGTCGCTACTGATTGATCTTGTGTTACTCCACCTTCCTTTTGTCCACGCGAGGCTCAGGATACAATATAATTTATTCAAACACATTATCAAGTTAGTATATTTCAAGAATGTTCAAATTAATAATGAAGTCATTAGTTAGTGATAAGCTTACCGCAAGGTCTACGTAAACCTAGCGTAATCCATGCGTAAACCTCTTTGAGCATAATTATTTGATGATGAGATGACGTCATAAGCTAGCGCCACTCTTTTTTCTATGTTTGAGTGGCTGCTATTTTTCTTCTGTAATTTTCGTAATGGCGTCATGGTGCGAGTGAGCCGCATACTGGACGGCTCTTCAGTATAGCAACAGAGAGATACAAACACAACAGAAAATAGCACAGCATTACTTTATTATTTTCGCTGTGACTATTTGACCGGCAGCCGGTCATTTAGCGCCAAGGCTATTTGACCGGCAGTCATCAGCGCATGCGCAAAGATGTATACGTCACACTATCTATGTTCGACTATTCGCTATGTTCGACTGTTCGCCTGTAACTACTACTAATTTGACCGGCAGTCGCAGCCATTGTGGATACCAACGCATGCGTATAATGAACGAACAGTAACTTATAAACATTTCGGGATATAAATAATGAAAATAAATGAAAATCTTGGATCGACCAGGACTCGAACCAGCATACCCTGCACTCTAGTCAGACTCAATCTGAATGAGCTACGCCAACCGACGAGAACTAGTGAAACAGAAATGGATTTATACTCGACCGAGTGGTTATCACGTGACTTGACCCTAACCCTAACACTAAACGGGTGGATCACGTGATCGGACCCTAAACCTAACCCTAATACTGGGACGAGTGAAACACGTGATCGAGTGAATGACGTAATTGACTGTCAGCGCACGCGCAGTTGAATCCATAATGGCTGCGACTGCCGGTCAAATAGACACTTCGTATTATTTTACGTTACAATCATATTTAATAACTTTGCCTTACTGGGTGAAGGAGAACATGTCAGCCGTTGGGACTGACGCGGCGTTTATGCTTGAGAAAGCTCTTGAAGAAATGGACGATATTTTCAAGGATGCCGAGCGTCATAAATTTTCCTCGTCTTCTGGTTCACCTCTGTCGCGGCATTCGTCAAGCCCAAGGACTACAAATACCTTTGTTGATCAGATGAAAATGTCATTACGTTCAATTGAAGATTTTATGGAGGGTAATCAGTACCGTTATAATTCGTATCAGGTCGAGGAAGCGGCGTTGTTTTCTTTTGTGAGAACATTGCCTTGTGTACAGCTGTTTTGTCAACGATTGGTTGATGTGATGGTAAGTTATGTTAATGAGTACCATGTTGATATCAATGATACACGAATTATAAGAGTAGGTGCAGCCCTATGATTCACCGTCTTAATTAGTCATTTAATGTCCCTCTTGAATATTTGAAACAGTGTCAGAAAACCGCAAAGTAGAATAATCTTGACTCTGAAAGTCACATTATCATTGTCCATCTGTTACTTGGTTTGGCAACAGTCACAGTTTCAGCCTCGTCTGTCGTGTCGTTGATCAAAGCAAACAATCTATCCAATAAGCTGAATTTTCTACTAGCAACTGATCACTCAAGAACATAATAATTTGAGTTTGAATTCATAATTTGCAGTTTTTTAGCCTTGACCTGAGAAGTTCTATAACTTTGATGGACTTTCCTGTACAGCTAAATTGTCATTTACTTCTTATACTTTATCAACTGATCGGCCCACTCATCTCAACATATTAAACACCTGTTTCTTGTTTTGATAGTTATTTCAAATAGTCTTTGGAAACTCCCCTTGTACGGATGCTAACTGAAATAACAAATATCTTAAATCGCCTTATCCCTTCCTTTACTTCCCAATTGACTGACGGTCTTTGACAAGTTCATTTCAGCCAGACATTACTTTAGTATGATTTAATTAACTTATTTGTTATAATATATGCCAATACATTGTGGCTGACATTAATAATACCAAGAGTGACAAATCATCCAAATATTTTTAAGGCATGAAACCATTGCCAGATATGTAGGGTCTGGCATCAATGTCATCCTTATTTTGGAGACAAGAAGTTGTCGGATTCAAGGACTTTTAATGGAAGTTAATGATGAGATCAGAACTATCGCTCTAATTTCAACACTGGGGAAATGTCATATGTATGGGTTATGCTGATATGGTGTTGCTCAACCAATTACCATTTGAGTGCTTATCTAATCAACATTCAGTGTGGCTGGGTGTTGAACAGTCAAGCTAACTGAGAAACCAAATAGAGGAACTGTAAAGCTTTAGATATTGAAACAATAAAATTTGATATTTTGGAGTACAAGATTCTAAGGAAAAGCCGATAATCACAAATTTTTTCCTGAAGGCTACACTAGAAAAATGAAGAAATACTAAGACAAGGGCCTGTTGTCGATTATCGTATTGTATTGAATGGAGAAAGGATCTCCTTAATTTTTTATTTCAAGATTTTATGTAGTTAAAAAAAATCCATCAGTGAAATCATTACGTCCGTGTCATCGTACACTTTTTTTTTCTTTATAAGAACACATTTTATAAGACACTGACGCTGAAATTGCTAAAAAGTTAAGAACAAACTAAGAACATCTCGAGGCTCATATTTTTTTTAGATTGTTTTTAGAATTCAAATTTGTAAACAATAACAATACTAAAACCTCAAAAATAAATAAATGTTAGGCTACTGTATTACTGACAGGTATACACACTTACGTGTACTTTCTTCAAGTACGTTTGCTGGGAACTACTGATTGTACATTACATACAGTACTGTACTGTATGAGACAAGAAAATTACATACGCATTACTGTGCAGTAGGCTACAGTGCTGTTTATAATAAACCATTAAATTTAGAGAAACAAAATTTTGAGTTAAGAGCAGGTTAAGAACATTTTGAGGCTCAAATCATGAAAACAAATAAGAACATTGAGCCCCAGCCAAAATTTACTGCTTCTTAATGAAGAAAAAGTGTATTGGGCAAAACAACAGTTAGCTGATGGGGAAATATTCCGTATTCAACTACAACGACATAGGCTACATTTTAAAGATAAATTTCTTATCTCACAGGTTACCTTGAAGAAAATACTATGAATAATTCTCTTGAAATATCTCTATTTTAATTGTTTACATAATTTTCAAAGTAAGTCACCATAGCAACAATTTGAAAGTGAGACGGAAATAATATCAAACCCCCGGTTTCTAGCTATATAAGTAGGGTCATTGGGTCTGTTGCAGTTGTATTGCAACAAAATTTCTTCGATGTGCATTCACAAATTAAGCAGGACTGGCTGGCATTAAATTCTCAATTCCAGATTATGCGCAAGGCGCATCCAATTGATATTGTATAAAAGGAGGAGGGCCAATCCCCAAGGCCTGCTAAGCAATGTTAAAAATTAATTGCACAATTTAAACCAGATATGAATGTAAGTGTAAGTCCAAGAAAATCAAATAAGTAATCCACTAAAACAGTATAGTAATCCACTAAACCAAGTACACCTATAGCAAAATTTCTGATTTCGCCTAGCCCAGTAAAGCTGTCATGGCCAGCAGCCAGGATTAAGGCGTTGGCAACAAGCACTGCACGGCATGTAGGCCCAAACTAAAATGGCAGTATTCCAAATCAAAGTGCTTTAAGTCATTATTATACTCACAAGTATAACAATTGGTTTTATTATTATTTCACTAGTTTTTAAATTTGACTTATTATTCCATTGAAAACAGTATCATGATAAAAGAATATCTTTACAATAAATTAACTTTTTATTAACAAATGTAAACAATAATTTTCAATCATAGTTTTGCCGAGGAACATATGTTGTGCTGCCATGGATGCAGATTAAAGCCAAACATTTTTAATTAATTATTCCATAATCGCAGATCGACGCTTTGGTCACAAAATGAAGATCTGACCCTGAAAGATGTGTTCAAATATTCCATTTGTAATTGTGATTGGAAGACTAGTGTCTAGCATCAAATTAAAATTTAGTTGTTAATTTTGTGCACTCTTTAGCTTGACTCTTCACCACATGAGAGCAACAATCAACTGCGCCTGTTACGCAGGGAACGGGATGGGTACATGTCACAGGCTTTGCAGCTTGGTGAACAGTTAAAAGCAGCCGATCATAATCTAACCAACCTAAGGGAAGTCTTAGCAGAAGAAAGAATGAACAACATGCACTCAAGATGGCGAACAGACTCAGCACCACAGCACAATGTAGGCCTATATTTTTCATTATTAGCATCAAACGATTGATTCGATTTG
Organism: Haliclystus octoradiatus; assembly: GCA_916610825.1. Lineage (NCBI taxonomy): Eukaryota > Metazoa > Cnidaria > Staurozoa > Stauromedusae > Haliclystidae > Haliclystus > Haliclystus octoradiatus. Next base: position 22,642,968 of record OU744446.1, read on the forward strand.
ATAATTTCAATTTTATGTATTGTCTGTCTACTTTTGAAACTTCAAAATTGGCAAACTGGTAACACGTTTGCTTTTGGATTTGCGCTACAATCACTGCATTACTTTTGATGATAATTGAACAAATTTCACATTTGGAAATAATAAAGAAATAAAGGAATCTACTCCAAAGTTGAACATCTCCTATCGGAATCTAATATGTATTTTGATCTACTACTTAAGAAGAACAGTTCAAATTAATTTAACATTTTGTACGCTGGATATTGGAAACATTTTAAGAACAAACGCTTCCCAATTTGGATTTGTTGATTTACTTTTATCTCCTTTTGCCTGTTACTGTTATTTTAAAACTAATAATTTCTTTATTTTATAATTTTAGAATGAGGTTGTAACAAGAGGTGGTGATTTGCAAAAGTTGAAGCAACACATTGAAGAACAACACATGGCTGCTGCTGCTGCCAATGAAGGTAAATGAAACCCTGCTGTCAAATTCACCATAATTTACATTGGTCATTGACTAACAAGTCAATAGGAAAATCGAGCAACTCAATTGGTCAAACAGCAATCAATACTGAAGCTGTAAAGACAAATATAGATAAGCGGAACAGATATTTTTCATTTAAACTAAGCGAAACAGAAGTTTTCCTGAAGAGATTGCTAGATTCAGTATTTGAGAATCACAAAATGGCAATAAATAGACTACAAACTAAGTAAGCGATGTTGTTTTAAATTGTTCCGCCATACAAATCCTTCTTAAAATCATCATTATACAAACACTCTTTACATACAAATTGCAAAATATTTTACAGAATCAATATTTTATGCAGTGAGTGTTGTTACTTAAATCATTGTCCCATTCTTTATTGTATTTGATCTCAAAATATCTTGAAAACCTAACTTTTTAGGAAATTTCATAAAGAAATATTTTGCTTTGATATCGCATAAGCCAAAGCCTTAAATTATTTTTAAAAACCATAATCCCAGGCTCAATAAATATCGGCATAAATAACCTCGGCGGACCTCTGTGATTAATCATTATCAGCTGATATTCACCTCGTTTTCGATCAATAACGACTCATTATCACCATGCTTATAAATGTGCTCTTATTTTCTCTAGTATGGTAGCAACATAGAGTATTATAGTATTTTTTAAAGTAACTCAAACATGCAGAGCTTCTTCTGTTGCACTTTTCCTATATACAAACTTCCACCATCAATAACAACTGATCGTTTAGATTACAATATCCTATCCATCTAGTCAAACTTTTATATTTCAATATCTCAATATTTTTAATACTTCCTAACAGAATAGCTAAGTTGATAGTTGACTACAGTACTTTTTTATTCTCATTAAGCATTAAGCAATTGAAATGACAATGAAATGCTATTTAATAATCTGAGAAAATCGAAAATCGAAATCGAAATTTTGAATTCTCTCGTCAACAAAACTTTTCACTTCGAATCCATCCATCTTCAGCTTGGAAACAAAATTAATTGTTTTGTCCACTGTTACTGTTTGGCAGTGTTTGCCGAGTTTGATAATAATTTTCAAAATATAAAACGCAGAATCCAAAAGTATTAATTTGCAATGTTTTACTGTAGTTTTAAGCAACTGGTGTAATTATTTGCAGATAATCAATTATTACCAGGGTGTGTTGATAAATTTTTCATTGGAAATGCAAACTTATTACAATAAGTTCAAAAGTTGGACTCAAGTGTAAATGCTTTCAAAATAATATAAACGATTTTCAATCATTATATATATTTTTTTAATTTGAGCCTTAAATTTTAAAAACAATAAGAGCAGTTAGCCTCAACATGAATCAGGCATGAGAGAGTTCCTCGAATCAGCAGATGTCCACCTTTTCAATCATCTTGAAAACAAAGAAAACAATGATCAAACTACTGTTTTGATATGGTTTCCAAGATTCCAAAAGGCAGTCAAACTTGATTTCTTTTGACTGAGCTTGACTCTGATACATGATGAATTAGCTGATTATTATTATGAGAAAAAAGAATGATGAAAACGCGTTTTAAAATTTACTGCAAATAAAATATAAGATTTTTCAATTGTCATAATAATTTATTATACCAAATGATGCCATAAGATGAATGTCGGGCAGGTCAAGGCTCATTCCTCCCACATTGGTTTTATTTTAATATTGATTCCAGTACAAACTTGAACTTGGGTTTCGTTTCAGAGGATGGCAGTACGGTATCATTAAAAGCTCGATTGCGTGAAAAAGGTACGCATATTGTTTCATGTAGTGTTTGATGTATTGATAATAATGTAACCGGTTAAAAAGATCACATTCTCTTCTCTGAATTGTGATTATACTGGATGCAAATTTTGAGCAGCTTGACTGGCCTTGTAATACATACAAAATCTGTTAAGTAAATGTGACAACAATATTTACAATAGTTACAATTTGATATAATATTTCTAAATGTTGCTTACTTAGCTTCTGATGTCAACCGCCTCAAACTGACTATTGATGAATTGAGAACATCGCATGATGCTAAAGATACAGCATTTTATCAACTACAAGAAGAGATTCGCAAATTAAAAGATGAAAATTATGAGCTTCATCGTCAATCCAAAGGTAGTAGTCAATTATCATTGATGGGTCACAATGGTCATACTAATGGCTCTGCTACAATCTCAAGAACCAGCAGCAGCAAAACAGTTGATGGTGGTAATGAAGAAAAGCAGTTTTCAAAGAGAAGCAGCTTTGGCAAGGGCATATTCAAACGCAACAAAAGTTATAGTCGCAGCACTAGCGAGCCAAATTTAGGTTGGTAACCTTTCTGATTGCATTGCTATAGTAATCAACTTGAATCACCCATTTTACATAAAAACCTCTGCATTGGAGCTGCACAGTTGTATGGAGATATATAAGGTGTATGAGAACACAATAAAAGCACTGTTGTTTGATTGAGGCTGAAAGCTATATCTAGAGTTATCTAGCACTAATTCCATTATATCTGCAAAAGTCACTGTCTCAGGCAAATAAGATAGAACAAGACCTGGCCTGGATGGGCTGGATACAGATTCATTTATGATTTATGAATTCTGACTCAATCTTACATATTTTAATTTGTATTTGCTATGTAGTGACTCCAACCAGGTACATTGTTATCTCTATTGATATAAAATGTATCCACTTTTGTATGCATGGATGTGATTGTTGTTTCCTCTAGTTTAATAAATATTTTGTATCACTGTTTACTATTGCATTTTCTGTAGTTTCAAATGATGTACGCACTGCGTTTGTTCCATTGCCATCTCCTATCATATCGGTGAGTTCAGCATATTGTATCATGTATTTAATTGTTTATTTAACGTTATTTTATGAGTTTGCGTTTGTCTTTATGCAAATATAAAACTACTTGTATTTTGATTTTAGTCTTCAAATGGTCACAAACTATCAAATCAAAATGAATCAAAGTTTGTTAATATTGCCTTTTCTCATGTTTCTTTTGATAGTTGCTTATGATTTTTTAACAATAGATTAACTACAATTTGATTTGTCTTACAAATTTCCAGTCACATAGCAAGCAATTGTCAATTTGCTGGTTGGTCAGTAGAGCGTGTTATAGATTGGTTTGACGAGGAGGGCCTTGGAATTTACGCAGCACAATGTGCCAAGGTCATTACGAAGGGTGAGGATCTTCTGAGGTTTACACATATAGAAATGGAACGACTTCTTGGCATGGCTAATCCAATCCATCAGAAGAAGCTCATTCTGGCGTTACAGGTAGCTTTTATTGTTTATTTTTCATGGGTTTTGCGATGAATTTTTGTTGCTGTTGGCTGCATCAATTATGTTTGTTAAGATTAACAGTTGGCATGAGTGCTTTTCGTATGTATGCAGTTGAGACAACATTAGATACAGACTTATTCAATATTTGCTGGCAATCCTGATAATGCGCAACGGGAATACTGTATATTGTTTGCCAATTGTGTGGTTGGATTCAGTTGAAATCATATGTATCTCAATATTTTATTCACAATAATGATAAGTTAATAACAGAAGTATTGTGTATTTCACAGCAAACATGACTCTAAGTTATCTCAAATCAACTAGATATTGGATTAGATATTATTTTATTGGGATTTCCGTCACCACCCGCCTACATATTACCAAAATAGCAGCTTCGCTACATTGTAAAACTTAACATGTATTTTCAGTTTGAATAATATTATGCTTGTGACACTGTCTTTAACAGAGCGTACAAACAGATGGTCCTGATTACATGGGACGTCTTGATCACAATTGGATTATGAGTGAGTGTTGAAACTACCTGTCATTTATTATGTGATTCCCTCTATTGCCTATCTTCTACTTTCATCTTGTTACTGTATTTAAAGGGTGGTTGGATGATCTTGGTCTGCCACAGTACAAAGATGTATTCTACGAGAACAGAGTTGATGGGCGTGTTCTTCATTTTCTCACTGTAGTAAGTACAAAGATGATCTGGGTGTTGTTTTATCTGATTTGCATAACATACACCATTTATTACATAATATGATAATTAATCAATTGTATGGATTTTTAATTTGTAGGATGATTTATTTTGTATGAAAATATTCAATCAACTTCACCACATTAGTTTGCGCCGTGCTGTCCAATTCTTGAGGTAACTAATCTTCTTCTCGATTAAATATTTGACATTAGAAAGCTACGATTTATTCTTGCAATTTGATTGGTTAATGCCAATAACGTCAATTCCCCATAACCGAGCTTGACCCTGTCAATTTCAAAAAAATTATGAAAATACCAAACAACCCACAATTATTTATATGTGGCATTAACTAGCAAGTAATAAAAAGCAAATACAGTGAATATTTGTAGAGTCATACAATTCCATTGAGTTACTGTTTCATGCAGTTTCTCAGTTAGTCAAAATAAATCAAATGACTTGCAGGAGAAATATCCGAGCCAGTAAACAAACATGTTTAAAATGTATCAAAATGTTTTGCATTAATTACCAATTTTGTTACAATTTTGCGCTGTATTTAGATTTGCTATATATATTTTGTAAATTTCCTTTATCACTCTCTTGCCTGACGATGTTATTATGAAGATAACGACATATTGCCAATATGTCTCTTTTATCGTTGTCATTTATCTAAAAAAAAAAAAAGGTTAGCAACATTCTATATTTATCATAAATTCAATAATCTGCTCTTTTAAATAGGCAATTAGCAAACATTTAGTCAATAAATCTTTCTTTGTTTCATTACTTTCTTCGCGTTCACGGCGTTTTACGAAATTCTTCAAATTGTAGGTAAGAAACATTTCCTTTCCTTTTCCCAGTCAGTTTCCATAATAAATAACACACACAAGAAAATAAAAAATATTGTTTAAAGATAAGTTTCCATGACTATATGAGAAAATGATGTCAAGCATCCATTCTTTTAATTTCAAGAAGAGAAATATAATTTTCTCAAAATTAATTTTTTCCTGGCAGCTCTGAATTAATTAAAAAAATCAAGGCAAGTGTACAGTTCTCGACCCAGCTTTCTTCCTGTGATATCACGAAAATAGGAGAATTACATACTTGATCATGGATTGTAAGATCAGCAAATGCTCTGAAAAAGTGTACCAAACAGTCACAAATCGGGGCTGGTTATGTTCTAAACCAAATAGTTCACATTATAGCATCACTCGAGTCACTTCAGGAGAAAACTCAATGGCAAAAATTACTCGCCGAGGCGGCTCTTAATTTTCTGATGCCTTCTCGTTTTCTCTTTACTCGCCTCTCGTGGTGCTATCAAAGCATAGTTCACGGAAAGTATGAACTATTTGTTTAATAGTCAACATGCGTATGTAATGTATTTATATTTATTATGAATTGAATTAATCTTAGGCATCAAAGATTCCATCCACAATACTTTAGAGAAAATGCCAACATGGTTAGTTCTAAACAAAACAGACTGCATTTTAAAATATTTCTTATGCAAATGTTGTTTACTTGACTTACCTGTTTTGTTAACTTGACTGTGTTATTAATTGCAGAGTGAGGAACGTGGTGATCATGTTATGTTGTGGACCAACACTAGAATCATGCAATGGCTACGCTACGTTGATTTGGCTGAATACGCACCAAACCTCAGAGGCAGCGGTGTTCATGGAGCTCTCATGGTTATAATCTTGCAATTAGTAATTGTATTGAATTAATTTAAGTTATCAGGATTAAACTATATGATATATTTATTTAACAGGTTTTAGAACCTCGATTCAATGCTGAGACTTTGGCTAATCTGCTGTCCATACCAAATAACAAAACGTTATTGCGCCGACATCTCCAAGCTCAATTTGGCATGTTAGTCAGTGACATGGCATTGAAACAGAAAGAGATGATGGAACGCACTCCTAATTTCTTGCCTCTCAATTCATCCGACAAACACAAGGTATTTGATTTATATGTGGGTACAACAACTATCAGTCACTACATGAACCCTCTTACATAGAGTTACCTCAGACGTATCCTATTCGTTTTTGTCTATGCTGCCATCAATGGCAGTTAAAAATAATTCAGGAGATACTGTTTACATATTGTCAAAAGTCTAGAAAAATTGGCAAAATCGCAGCAATCACGTTTATTATTTTAATACGATCAGTCGATCATTGTTCCGTATTTTGACTCTGAAAATTATTAAGCAAGATCAATTTTAAGCATCTTCTTAATAGCCTAGCTCAGAGTTCACTCGGCTAATGCTCCTAAAGATTGATAATATTGAAAGGTTGAACATGATATCCTGTCTGTACGCATCTAAAGCCAATTGAATTTGAAACTTTATGTTTGTTGTATCAATTTTGCATCTTTCTTGACTCAATATCCACACAACTTTTAGTGTATGGCTGTGATATCAATTTTTTAGGCTAAGCGAAAAGGCATCTCATTTGGTAGTTTAAGACGCAGACGTTCAGAGAATGATACAGATCAGTACCTCTGTCCTATGAATTCTGAAGTATCGCCTAACTTATCACCACCTGTCCCTTTGAATCCTGATGATTTGTTCGAGCCATCTGAAGACTCTTTCTCACCATCACTCAGCATTCATGGTAGTGAATTTGAGGTATGAAGTTTTAAACAACACTGTTTCTTGTTTGATGGTGCAGACGCAATGCTGATGTCAGTTCTAATATCTATGTACATCATTGTACACAGTACATATCACAAGTAACAATGATTGGTTTCAAATTCAGAATTGGTCTTCAAGCATACCCATTTTTTTTAGGATTAGTAGGGTCTGCGTAATGCCAACAGAAAGCTTGTGCTGAGCTTAATTGGGGGATTAGCTGAAATGTGAGAAAAACATTGTTTGTTTACTCTTCAGTGCAAGCTTTCTGCCAGCATTACACAGACCTACTAATCCTAACAAAGATCATGCGTTAGAATATGTTATGACCTTATTATTGGAGTTACACTTGCCATGTCAGTTTTTGTTATAGCCTACCAAACTTTCTAGATATTATATGTCATGTGTACTGCAGGATTATTTTTGGTAATGACAACTTTGCATGTTCCATAATAAAAAGCAGAAATAATCAAAACGCTAAAATCATCTTTTCAAATTTTGCAAATAATAATCAATCTTTATTTATGTTAGGAGGGCTCTAGTGTCAAAACGTTGGGTCAATTTTCACAAGAGCTATCTAATCTAACGGTAAGTGAAGAACTGGTTGTTTTTAATTGGCCACCTTTTCCTAACACGCCTGTCTTATTTATTATGTTGATTGATATTCATCATAATTCATATCAGTCTTATCTGACAATATAAATATTCCTGATTTGCACATTGATCTGCATATTGCTCTTATAAGGAAATGATCATTCCTCTTAAATGTTTAAGTTTAAGCATCCAAATCAAACATTTAGGCTTTCTTTAATTTATCGTGTGACAGTGCAACTTCATTAATATTACTGTATTAGTGCAGCCAAAAATCGTTATAATGAGTTGATGTGATATTAACCGTTTAATAGTTTATAGAAACTGGTTTTAAAAATTGGTGATATTAAAAGTAATGGCATTGAGATAGGCAGGGTACACTGTATCGGAGAGCCCGATTGTGTGTTCTATTTAACAAATTAATTTAGTATAAAGTTTGTCAAATATTTGTAGATAAATTGATAAGGACTTCACTCTGTAAAGATACATCTGCGAAAAAATTTGATAAGTTATGAAATTCATAAACTGTTCATTAAATCCATCAAATGTTTACAAACAACTTAAAATAATTCATGAACAGTCTGTAAATTCATGTTAATTGGCCTATTTTCCATGAACCATTTCACAAGCACTTCATAAAAAATAGTAAAATTCTCACATACATGTCCACAATTAATCATTCAAGACCCATATTATGAAACATTTTCTTATTTTCACCTTACAGAGTATGTTGAATAACAAGCAATAGTTTAGATTGGTAATATGCTGGGACACTATAACACAAACGCTGTATAAATTCATGGCATTCCAATTCAAACCGATGCAACACAATGATGCTGATATGTCAACACAGATGGGGTTATTTTTACAATTCATAGAAGGACGGAACTATTTACTTACAATGTATTATATGATGTGTAACCTTTAAATAATGAAGACAATTTTGAATAATTTTATGAGAAAAAAGGCACGAAAGTAAGATTTCTGCCTGAGCCAGATAAGGGGCGTTTTAAATACAGTAGATATGATGATGATAATAATAATATACATCAAAGGAGATGAGAATTATGGTAGTATAGTAAGGTGTAGATGATAAATGACAAATGTATTTTTGTAATAAATAGATTATTCATTAATAGAGTTAATATTGTAACAACAACAACTAAATATTGTGTCTTTTTATGAAACTATCTTTTACAAACTCAACCTGTTAAGTGAAAGCATTTACACAAAATATTCACTCAATGACCATTATCTTAATTTCTAAGCCAGTAAAACATTTTCTTTATTTGAAAATTATTTGAAAAATAAATAAATCAGACTAAAATTTTTAATTCTGTACATTTAAAATTATTAAAAAATTCATCCAATTATTCCTTTTTCATCTGCCTTGTCAATTACAGAACACAAAATTGGTGACTCAACCTGAAAATTAGAACCAACATACACGTAAAAACTGGATTAGATTTTGGTTATATTCTGAATATATCCGGATAGCCTGCATGTATTAAAGCGTTTAAATTATTAATTGGTAATACAGTATCTACATTTGAATATCCCAATTCCCAAGATGCTGCTTTTTATCGTATTTTTGCGAGTTAAACTATAATTACATTAAAGAAGATGGGTTGATTTTTTACTTTTTGTACAGCCTCTGAAGAAGTTTTATTAGGAAACAAACAGGATTTAATCATGTGCATTGAATGGGGATTACTTCCCTTTCAATCAACACTCCCATTTATTGTTCTGCAGCCTGATTGTGATTGATTGGTTGGTTGGTGTTAGAATTCAACCATATTTGACCAATCAAATTGATCGATTTCCATATTGACCTGTTGGTCGATGACTAAAAGACGAGTCGCAACCAACTACGGTATTATTCAATAATCTGCATTCTGATTGGTTGCTCGATAATTCACTATATTCTCATAGTGAACATGTTTGCAAGTTTCCTCACAAATTTCAAACAGTAAACAAGAGATTCGCAAATGTTATTGAATCAACATTATAAAACAGAGTCTTATGAATCCCGTACCCAAGCAACAACAAGCAACAAAATATGAAATGAAGATTTTATAATTGATAGGGTCGACGCATAAAAAATCGAAATTAATTTTTTTTTACCTTGACCTGCTGTATTAAGTGACTTGATTACTTTTTCAAGTTTTTTTTGATAAATATGTATTTTTTGATAAATAAGCATTTGAAAAAATGAGAATTTCAATTCTTGAAAAATAGTCACAATTAATAGTCACATCGGAGGACCCTGGTGACTATTCCGTCTATTCCGCAGTAGCCAACAAGGGATCATTCTATAATTGTTAAATAGTCACTTTGGATATAGTGATGACTTGGGAAGCTAGGCTCAATGGCTGAGGTCATGTGTTCAAGGTAGTGACCAGAACACATGGAAATGATTGATTCAAATGGCCTAAAGCTCAACCAATGGGTAGAATGCTACTGATTAGCATGATTATTATAGAAAAGATATATATCATATATGTTACAAAATAGCAACATATATGTATATGTACGGAAATGTAGAAAGCCAGCTAATGGATAGAAGGTTACAGTGTAATCTATTCTCAGTGCAACTTCACTAAGTATAGTCAATGCTTATTTGTGACACAATTTTGTAAACACTAACATCCATCTTTTAGTCAAATTGACAAATTGTTGTTAAATAGCTTTGAAATCTCTTATTCCAGCTAAACCCAATCAAACGGCTTGCAAGTTTCACTAGCAAACAAACCAGTTACCCTGTACCGAGTCAAGTATTAGAATATACCAGTAAACCTCAATAATGTTATTACTTACACCAACAATGTATGAACATGGCGATGGCTCAACCAAATAAATTGTCATAGGTTGGCCTTTCTGGTCTTTTCTACATCTAAAAATAATCATTATACAGGTATCACCAACTAACTTCTTCATATTCCACCAAGGTTGTATTAAAATAATAGTAGGATGTCTATTAAAAACCAAGAGCAGCTTAGCCTACATTTGTGGGGTGTAAGTTACATACCATCAGATACATGTAGGTAGACCTACAATAATATATAATCAGTCCTATACAATATAGGTTATAGTTACTAAATGGTCAGTAATAGAATCATGTAATTTGGATGATCTTGGTAAAAGTTTGAAGCAGATCCGATAATAAATGACGTAGATATCAAATGTTTTTAAAGCGTCTCTTCTGCCGCTTTTTTATTTTTGTGACGTAAATATTCAAATTTGTCTCTAAAACTAAAAATACTATTGAATATTAAAAGTTTGAATATTTATGCCATTTTTCATTGAATCAGCTTCAACTTTTACAAATAAATGTTTCCAGTCGATATACATCAAACTCAATCATTGATTTTAAAAATATTTTTTCAGAAGAAACCTCTATTATTATATTGAGAATAATAAACAGTATTAATTGTGTCAATTGAATATTGACTAATAATGACAATTGTCTTTTAGTCAATGATCGACAGGTCAATTTTGAAAAAAAAACAATGATAAAACATTTTCAATGTATTTTTATGTATACATTAAGAAAGCAATTATTCATTGTGTCCTTCTGTCACAACCACTTGAAAACATGGGAGGGTAAATACAGTTTAAGAATTGTCTGCAGCTCAACCAATCAAATCACTCAATTTTGCTCAATTCCTATATTGACATGTTAATTGATGACTAAACATATTTACTTACTTCAGTTTGATTTGTGCGGAACGTCGTTGTCCCGTAAGATCACATATATCACCATTAGTATACATCAGCAGTAATGTCCTTCAATTGAAGTAATCAAGGAAATCAATGGCTCAACACATAATAAAAGCAATCCTAACGATTAACAATCTTTCAAAGTAAAAAACTCACTCTTCAGTTTTTATTTTGACCTTTTTAGCCACCCAATCCAAATGAGCCTAGCAAGAAAACAAAAAAACACTGACAAAGGTCCACACAATTAACATTCACTTGGTTGCCTGAGTCATTTTCTTAATTTGTTTTCCTTACTTGTTTGTTCCAATGTCCTAGCATAATTGTTGTTCGTTTGCCACGTTCCTACAGAAAAAGCATACATCTGTAATGAACTTGGACGGACTGCTACAAAATGCAGCACATATGTTCATCACTCATTGATTATTTGTTCCCTTATGCTTTCTATGGCCAACGCATTGACGAATACACAAAAGAGTATATTAACATGACTATCTAACTGTACGTTGAGATGTACAGGATTGGTGAAATGAGAAGTTGAGAACTGAAGAAAATCCAATTGAAGGAAGGAATGGAAAAACTTAAGAGAATCTGATGTGGATTTTAAGTTGTGTGACTGCTACATTAATAATATAATGACATAAATAGGCCTACAGCCAGACAAAGGGTATTAAACTTAACTGCCTAAGATATCTATGATTTGGCATAGGTGCTTGGATGGTGGGATACAGCCATTTAGGACACAAGCTGGCTAGAAGAGAGGCCTGTCTCCACCACCAGACATCAGTCACACTGATAATACAGTGGAATCTAATATATTAACCTCTTTACGTTAAAGTGTATATCCCGGATATTGGGAGATTGCTTCTTTAGATAGAAAAAAAAATTCTATTCGTACATGATCTTCTTGTGTTTTTACTTTGCGCGATCATTTCTCCTCAGACGAAGTCGTAAAGAGGTGCTAATCACATGAGCATTTGAGTGAGAAAAATCCAAAACTAAAAACTTTGACTTTAGAGGCTTATACCTCTTTACCTGGATATTGAATATTGATCAAATATAGCTCACAATCTTGAGCTGCACGTTGAACATATCCTTCCGAAAGCAGATTGCTATTTGATTCAGCCGTTTTCTATTTGGAGACAATCAAGTAAAAAGTTTAGTGTTTTTTCCGATGTAAACTCTCTTGTGGAAAATAAGTGGGTTCCTGTTCGAGGAAAAGAGTGAGACACAAAATCGTAACTTTGATTGCATTTTTGAGGGGGAAATGCTTGCGCAAAGTAAAAATACAAGAAGAATATGTACTGATAGAAAATTTTTCTTTATCTAAAGAAGCAATCTCCCAATATCTGGGATATACACTTCAATACTTGGGTAATGGGAGGAGGGTGGAAAAGAAATCCAACAGATTGTATGAACTATTGTAAGCTTGCAAGCAAGCGATCACCGACATCAAGATGTCAGGAATAGCAACAACTGTGCGAGTATGACGCATGTGAATATGCGAGAGATTCTGGAGACGACGATCTCGAGAATATTGTTGTTGTTGAAAGATGTGATCATGTGACCTACTTAATATCTATTCCCAGGCCATTACCATGACTGACATGTCATGTCAATCATCTGAGATTTCTTAGAGCATTCAAGTTTAATATCACCTGAATTACATTCAACAACATAAAACCTACTTCATGATATTGGCTGACATAACGACCAAAGCAGAACTCATAATACCACCAACCAGAACCCTAACAAATCAAATGAACACTGCTAGCAAAAAGAGCATGGAAATTAATAAACACAGGGTATAGTGGGGTTGAAAATTGATATATTATTCAGCGAAAGCAATTATCAAATCAATATTGCTTTACTTGTTAGCGAATTGGGGGTAAACAAAGATACACACAAGGAGAAAAGTGAATATTATAGCCTACCTAGTAAACATTTACATAGGGTTTATACATTCAATTCACTTCACAGAATATGTAGGCCCGTCACCCATGTAAGCCACACCTGAACTGAACTTGATAAGATCTAAAGTCATGCTTACAATGAGTCAAGTAGATAAGTGAATTACTATTCCACTTGCAATGCTGTCATGTTCTCCACAAAATGACGTTCATGAACAATTATACCATTCATGAGCATAAAAGATGTGATACATTAGGAAAGTATTACAGTACATACAAAGAGAGCATCTTGAATGAAGTTTAATGAATTATTCTCAATGAACTATTTAAAAATTGTTAAGTGACTTATGCACAAACTCTCCATCATTGAGAATGTTAGGAAACAACAAACAAAGAAACATTTGTAATCAGGATGATACAATTTCAGATACATACCCCTCTCAGGCAATATTCTCCAGCTAGAAATTGTCTAGTAAGTTCATCATCTTTCACAATATGATTTGCTTTTCCAACATCAAGGATGTATGATGATGATGTTTTATCTGATGGAGTTGGCGCTGGATCTTGCTTTGGAGTTAAGTCAATTATATTGATTGTTTTATCTGTCAAGTCAATGCGTACTTTGCCTTTTTTAGGTGTAGTCATGACACTCTCGACTTGCTGTGTTGATAACTATAAAGAAATGAATCAAATATTAATGTAAATATCTAACATCAAACACATTGGAGGAATATTTGGTAATCACTAACGCCTGCATTATGAAGAAACACTTCTCTTTCATGGTCCATTAGTCCTTTTGGCTGGCTGCAATTGTAAAAATAATCATGCATTATTAATTTGTTATGACATATAAAATTTAAGGTGGAAACAAATTGTAGACAGGGTCCGACAAAAGGTTCCCCGACAGGAATTTCAATATTTTTTTTTTTTTGTCGAAGTTTGACCGATAAATCTCAGAGATATTGATTTTTCTCTGAATTTGATATATCCGTTCGGAATCAATGTAGATTCCAGGATTCCTACTTCTGTTGGACCCAGATTGTCTCAATACTTACGTTGGGGCACCTTCTGTTGGACGGCACCTTATCTCGTGAACAGGATTCTCTTTCAGCCTAAGATTGAGACAGATGCAAACATAGAACATAGTAGAACACTATAGCAGTGGATTTAAATCACATTCAAATGTCTCTATCACTAATCTATATTATACCTATATGCTTGATTGCTGCATAGCAAAGGAGTCAGAACAATGACATCATATTCACATGATGTAGTCTCCTTTACCGACATCACCTAATGAAAGAGAAAAACACGCATATGGTTAAAATATGAAACATATGTAAATACACTGTATGTACATGTTGCATAAGACTGTCTGGATTCCACAAAGTGGGAAATGTCATGTTACAGATGTGAATGTCTAGTCTTGACTCTGTTATTCTACAGTATTAGTATTTACGACTCTATCAATCGTCGGCATTTAGAACTATTTATCTAACTGTTGGGTAATTCTATTTTATTACATGTAACCCGCAATTCCGGATAACGGCAATGAGATATGTTGCTAATTTTGATTTGAGCTCAAGTCGATTACACTGTATATATAATACATATGATCATAAAGCATGCATGGGTAATCTACACCTTCTCACTCTGTCATTAACTAAGACAATCTCTTTTATGATAAGTTGGAATTTGTCAAAAGTTGGATAACTGGTATTGGACTCAACATGCTAGATTGGATCCATACCTCATTATTTGATGCTAAATGACAGATGTAGATGATGTTAGCATGCCGTGGCTGTCCTGTTAGGTCGCATTTGGTTCCATTTTTGATCGCAACAGAGTAGAAGGGTGTGTCTCTGCCATCAAACTTCATTGTTTTGACCTGGAAGAAGATAGCTAATATCGTTAACAACATTATTATCATTGGATGTTGCAATACATTCCCTTTATTTTCATTTCAGCTGATGAACTTACTCCTTCAATTGGTATATTTGACTGTGTCAGCAGCTTTTGATGATCTGTATACCAACAAAATATTAAATACAGTCAAACCTGTTATAACAACCACCTATATACAACAGCCACCTGTCTATAGTGGTCACTCTTGCAATGTCTATAATAGTATTTTCTATTGAATCAAACCTGTATATAAAGGCCGCCTGTCTATAGCGGTCAATTTATCTACCTATCGTAACTGGCCGTTATATACAGGTTTCACTGTACAGATAATTATAAACTAATAAATGATATTGAGTTGTGTGACATGAGCTTGTTAGGCTATGGCTATACGGCGTATTTTGAGCGAAAATAATGCAGGCGTATTTAATGCATTATTTACGCCTCGAAATACGCCTTCGAGATGTTTGAAAACTTGAAGCGCGCTAAACAGGCGGAAATTAATCAAATTTTCTGATTAGTGCGTTTTACATAAACAAACTATTTTTCCCAACGGCATGAGACAAGATATTTGTTTTCGTCACGAGGCAATATGATATCGTAAGTTTATTCAAAAATTATAAACAAAGTCGTGGAAGGAAATCGTTCGCTTTTTCTGTGATTGTTACAAGCCATGTTCAAGATAATAGCCTAATCAACATACAGAAGCAATAAACATACGCTGTTCAAGAAATACCCATTGGAAATAAAAATTACAAACTTAGCTTTACGATAATGTCGAGAAGAGTTTGCATTCAAGTAACTATGAATTTTTATTTAAATACAATCAAAATGTGGATGTTTTGAGATTTGATTATTGCATTTTTAAGTCCATGTTTCTGATTTCCAATGATAAATAAAATAAAATTTATATCAACCTTGAAGACCATTGAATGATGAAATAAATGATTGATAAAAGAGAAGGAACAATTTGTTGTACTTCGATCCCTGCTCATTTGTAATTGTTGTTCATTGAATCATTTTCAAGGAGTTGCTATGCTGTTGCCATGCAACTGCGTCTAAACGAGACAAATTAAATGTCTAAACCCCCGTCAATGTTGAAATAATTTACGAATAATTAAGGATTATTATAGGATTGGTAGGATGGCGTATTTGAGAGGTGTCGAAGGCGTATTTGCATTTAAATAAGCCTAGCCAGAGGCGTATTTTGGCATTTTAACCCGTTAAAATGCAACAGGCGTATTTAATGCGCGCCATAAGGCGTTCTCCAGGCGTATTTTAGGCGTAAATAATGCTAGAATTAAATACGCCTACATTGCTTTCGCTCAAAATACGCCGTATAGCCATAGCCTTACTGAAACGATAAGGGATTTCAACTGAGCACATAGATTCTCAGGTGCATACATTAAAGCCACTTGATTTAAAACATTCAAAGTCCCTAAAACATGAATACCATATGATACATTGTGTTGATAATTTTTATTGTAGTAAATTATGTAAAAAATATTGTAGAAAAAAGTATGAATTGGTACAATATTCTTGTGTCCCCTACCTTCATCAGAAAGCCTCCCAAGATAAAATTCTTGAATTTGTATTTCCTTTGAATGTCAAAAATAACACTGAGTATTAAATTATTTAAGCCTAGAGAGTTTCTGGATGAATGTCATCCAATCTCTAATTTCCTACAAGTTCTCTGCACCTTGCAAAATATCTTCACAATTCAATTCTATTGTTTCCATTGCCATATGAAAATCAGAACTATATTAAAACAACATGACATGTTGAGATGAAGTTTTATAACAACAAACATGGATGTTTGAGTTTAGTAAAGGTCCAACAAAATGTTAAGATTGGGAATCCCAAAGTAGGCATACCAAGAAGTACAGGTTTTCAAAACTGATGATATTGCTAAATAAATGTCAATACAGGAAACCATTTCAAAGGAGTTAGGTACTTACTTGATTTGCATTTTTTTCTTCATGAAATTGACGCACATGTCTTCCGTGGCAAATTTCATAGCTCCAAAAAGGTTCAAGCTATTTAGTATAAAAACGTGAAATGAAAGTTTTCAAATATCAATATTTTATCAGCTCCCCTGTAAGTAAGTTTTGTAACGCGGGATTCTGAATAAATGATGATGTTGATTATTATAACATGGACAACAACTTAATGCTTCATTGTCATTGGTTTGTAACTGTGCATGATCAAAGCATTGACTGAAATGTAATCAATATTTGCGAACTACCTCAAAACAATCAATATGATGCACAATGTACAATTCATAAATCATCAAATGTCAAAGTGCATTTCTTGCAGTTTTTTCAAACCCAAGGATACATAAACCAGCTTTTCAATATGCGTTTGATGTCAGATTCAAAATTAGCCTGGGTTAGTTTTTAATTATGTTAGTAACCCTTCCTGGTTTGATTTTCTTTTTCAATCTATTCCTTCCTATCACTAGTAAGTCTCATTGTAAGGCCTATCTTTCTTTCATAGTAGTTAATTAAAATAACAAGTTAATGCTCTCAACAATGGTAACATACCCGGTATGAACATTTTGATTTCTTTTGAAACACACTAGACATTAAAGTGATAGGATGAGCACCGCCACTTTTCTCTTCATTCTTCTGAGAAAGAACAAAATGATGCTTACTAGAAGTGTGCTTATAATTTGAAGAGGCCTTCCCTTTACTTGAAAGTCAAATCGATATCATCTACAAGGATCTTTGTAAAATATAATACATTATTGCAGACTTAGTTACTGAGTTGATCACTACTGAGGAATGACTCATTAAAATAATAACTCAAAGTAGAAAAGTAAAACCCAGATCACACATTGAACCCCTTTTCAAAAAGCTATACCTGCTTGAACTAAATAATTTGTAGACCCTATATACTGAATATTTCAATTTTCATGAATAAGGTCCTTTCTATGAAATGCTCCCCTATCGTTTCTGAAATGTTTCATTTTGTTCTCTCGCTCTTTTAGGCAACAAAACAGCTTCTGTGTTCCTCAAATCAGTATATTTACAAAATTTACCTACGTGCAAGTTTCCTACTTTATGGAATAAGTCAAACACGAGTGTCAAATTAAATATGACACTTTCTAAGAAAGGTTTTACCAATCAAATCAGAATATCTCTGCTTGAAACATATAAATCTAGCCTGAGCGCAGACCCTAATAATTTTTTGATGATCAGTAGGGTCTGCGTAATATTGACATAACGCTTGCGCTGGGCAGAAGTTTGAGGGAGTGACTGGAAAGTAATTATATTTCAACTCCTGCTGTTCAGTGTCAAAAACAGCGTTGCTAGTCCATTATTCGAAAATAGAAAAACATTTCACAATCAAAATATGTGCACAAAATTGACAATTATTATTTAGGAAATAAAATGAGTTGATTCATAACCACTTTCAAATGATTAATACTAATTTAATACAACATATTGTTTGTGTTCAATTTGAAGTGATTTAAGTTGTTCAATGTTCTGTAATATCGAAATGAATGTATTTGTTTTTGACAAATAATCACAAAAATTGACATCAGTATTATAATGATGATGAAAATTAGTCTTTCGTCTTTGGTAGAGAAATATTTTTATAATCCATTGCAATGGCGCAGTGAAAAAGATCTAGAAAGAAAATCGTTCTATATCTAATAAAATGATTAGTACTTTTGATCCATGACAAATTGGCTTTTACGATGAACACAAACACAATCCGGACGAATTTCGGTATGTTGAAATCAAGTCTTTGTTGGCCGTTGGCCGTTGCTTCATCTAAAATAGCATGTCTACGCCCTCCGTAAGAAATCGTTTTTGTCAATTCACTATGTTCACTTTACTGCAAACATAAATACAGAAAGTTGAAGGTCTCTCTCGTGCAAAACTGAAACGAACACATGCAAGACGATTTTATCGAAGAAGGACAACGTTCTACTATTGGGCTTGCGTGAGCATACTTGAAAAGGAGCTGCGTCAAGAACTTATATTTATCAACCAATCATGTTCTGACTCTAGTATTGGAGAACTCGCTAGCAATTGGCTAATGAACAATAAAACAATAGATTTCACACGCTTCAGCCACTCCCCCTAATTCAGTCCAGCGCAAGCTCTCTGTCGATATTACGCAGACCCTACTGATCATCAAAAAAGATTTGGGTCTGCATGCAGTCTAATTAATATAAATCAGACCACCATATTAATTGATGACTGTTACATCTGTGCTAACCGTTGATCATTTTCCATTTCCTTTCTCTATTCCTCCTTTGTTAATCCCAATCTTTATCACAATTACTATTATTAATATTTTTATTTTTAAAACATTTCAATAATGTTATAAAACTTGTACTTGTCAATTACTATCAAGTAGCCTAATTATTACTAAAATTGAGTAGCATAATGTTACAACCTTTATACTGTACTTAATTTAATATTAAATAAGCTTCGATTGTGGGCCCTAAGTAACAAACCAACACTTCCAGCTATCATCAGAAGCAAAAATACCCAATCGGTTAGCCTACAATATTACAGCCTTCGGTATATAGTGTTTAAAGGGTTACCGCCAATCAATTTGATTTTGATATGTTGTAGGCCTACAATTTTGTTTTTTTCTTAATGTAGACAAATTAAACATTACCTTAATCAACAAGTATATAATGTCTCAATGTCAATGTTTGAAATATATTATCTATCTCTATCTAAATAGACAATACAATGATAATCGAAATATGTAGCCTAATGACCATTGTTGACAGGTGGCTGCAACACACAGGTTAATACTGACAAATCCATAGAAAATAGAATTCTTACTTCATCAAATGCTGATAAATCTGGCAAATAACAATGATATATCTCTTGATTTGCTGTTCTCATGACCAAAGTTTCACTATCAGTTGATGTTGGTAGACCCTAGTATAATAAATGAGAACATAGAAGGAAATACCTTCTTCTTGGGTGCAGAATGGTATTTAAATTGTGTGCAAATGTTACTCTACACAAGGGCAAAATCATTTTGATGGAAATTGATCTAATTAATCAAGTTTACCGTAGTAGGAAATATGGAGTGAGCCGTCCCTAGCATAGGTGTTGGGGGTTAGACATCCTCTGACGATTTAGTCATCAGTAGACAAAATAGAGGAGCACTGTTCAAGTTTTCTTTATTTATAAATTTAAAACCCAGCAAAAAATTGTTTTAATATTTGCCAAACTCTAATATTGTGATGTTTGCTCTTTTTAGGAATAGAAGTAAGATCTTTTGTCTAAGTACTAACTAGCTAGGAAGTGATTAATCAATTCAAATTTTTCATTGCATTTATTCAAGAATAGGGACAATTATTGTCAATTTTTCGCATTTGATGAGGATCGAACAGAAAAATATCGGGCTCAGGAGATCTCTTGAAAACATAATTAATAATATAATTTGAGCATGTACGGTATATAGCATGGTGGATTCAACTCCGGATACCGAACATAGCTCAAATTTGCAGGTTTGACCAGAAAGCGTAGCTGGATATATATTGACACAATCAATGCGCGCCCTTGCGTTTGCATATCTGTGCAAAGAATGACATATGCCTGAAGCCTGGTCAACTCGTACTCAACGAAACGACCCTCTTTGAAATTAGTAGCCTATACTAGGTTTTCAAAGTCAAAGGATCTGAAGTCCAAATAGCCCATTGGCTAGCTAGAATAGCTAATTGCAGATCTCTTATGAACAGAGTCGTCTGCTTGTGTCTACTCATCTGTGTTATCAGACATTAGCTAGTCTCTGAACTATAATTATCTTGCAATACACAAACAGCTATAAGGCTAACTATAGGGTAATTAGTTTCAATTCAATCTAATCTAGTAAATGACTGTCACATAGGCCTACTTACCGCTGGCGCTGGAAGAGAAGGACCAGCCCAATTAATATTGAATCGCAAATCTTCACTTAATTGATTTCCTGATGTGAAAGCCAAGAGGAAAGACGTACTAACGAGGAACAAATGGAATAATGGTCCAACGCCACAATTGTGTGACATGCTTGCTTGGAGTGCTTGGCACATTTTGGAATAACTCCAAAGCCGAGTTATCAAACCTGCGAAGAAGCCATTTTCAACACATCTTCATGAATGAAAAGCAGAAGCCTTACTTTTTTTTAAAACACCAATGTAATTATGTATTAATCGTACTTTTAAAAACTTTATCTTTACTTCCAGAAGCAGAGGAAACGTCTACCTAGATAATAATCATTCCCAAACGTGGCATTCGCTCAAACCGACCAAAATAACAACAACAGCAACAACAACTTTAAGATCAGCCTCGTTTAGGTTGCAACAAAACAAAGGATAAAAATGGCGCAGTGACCTTTGCTAGAGATCTTTGCCGTCTTTGCAAAGGTTTCCAATATATTTATTTGTTTATTCTTAGGTCCTGAGGCAATCAAGAATGTACCCATCACACGCTTAAAGAAATCGTTTTCGTCCTATTCGTGATCCACACGAGTTGCTGTTAACAATGGCACGTGGGCAGACATTACATACTCAGGTAGGAAAGCTGATTACTTTTTTTTGTAAGCTCGACTTACGAGTAGTCAGTACGCTAAGCCGCCAAGGCCTAGCTGCCCTAGCATAAGCTAGCTAGACCGTATGCTGTGAAATTGTTATGTGTTTGCTGAATTTTTCAAAGACAAGATCGTATCAATTCGAGAGGATCTGATTTGCTTCAACATTTGCGAAGATTTGAACGTTCATTTGAATCATAGGCTATGAGGTGGAGGTAGCTCGGTACCACCTGACCTGTTATTGCAACTTAAAGAAATCATGCGCACTTGACCCAATACCTCCTGACGCTGATGTTTTCAAAGATCAAGACCCAATTTCGGATTTTGTCCGTATTATTGAAAGCATGGGAAAATATAGTGGGGTCACGTCAACTCGCAAACACAAAAAACCTCATACCTCACATTCTCAGAATTTAAATGAAACTTATTTTACCAAAAGATAATGAAGTGAATATCAACTCAGCGAAGTTTCAAGTAATTTAGCCAATTTTAATTCTACGTTTCTCTCGTGTTATACTTATAATCCTACCTTAAGAAATTTCAATTCTCATGTTGCTAATCAAAACAGTGATTCATTCGATAAAACGAGCGGCGATCTCCAATTGGAACAAATAAAGTAAACAAGAAATGATATATTTTAGTTGTAAAATCCATTCCTTACACATAACGCCCGTCGGTAGCAATTTTTACATTTTATGTAGTAGTCCTACAAATACACGCTAAGTACATTTGATGTATTCTTTACAAGTTGACCAGTCCTATGTAATGTCAGAGCTGTAAAATTACTGCTAAAATAGTAATCAATTACAATTGCAATTACATTTATCAAAATTTAATCAATTACTGTTACGATTACTTTTCCAAAAAAGTAATCAATTACCAGTGAAAAATTACTTGCTTCAAAAAGTAACTACGATAACTAGTTACTGGTATATTATTTAATGCAGAGAGGGTAATAATGGTTTCACTACAACATAACCCATAAAATTTTGTTTTATTATACCAATAACAATAATCTTGTTTTCTGCAAGAGGTAAGGCATAGCTATGTAAAAGCATATGATATAAGGCGATGGTATATTAACTAGGAAAATCTGCGTGTTTGAAAACTATATGCAATACAAAATCAGCATTAAAATTTTGTAGAATTAATTGAAGCATGTGATATCTTATCTTAATATAAAGAGGTAGACAATCAAATATGCTACATAATTTGTGCTGCTAGGAAATCATACTTTCTGTTGTTGGTATCATTTTCTTGGTTATAATTAAATTGAATAAGTGTCATTTTTAAATTGATATTTACTTGACACTTATTGTTACAGAGTGTAAAGCATTCAAAACAGTGAAAGCTAGGATATTGTTTCTGTGCCAAGAAAGTAATCAGTAATTGCTAGGCAACCAAAATAGTAATCAGTTACTGTTACCAAAAATAGTAATGATTACAGGTAAAGATTACTGAAAAAGGTTGGCTAGGTTGGCTATATCGGTCTTACAGAAGGGACGTTCAAAACCCGCCTAGCCAACCACACCCAATCATTTAAGAACGAAACACACAAAAACAACACTGAGCTATCAAAATTAATATGGAATCTCAAAGAAAGTAACGCAGAATTTAAAATTAATTGGTCTATATTAGCTACTGCTAGCGCATACACTAACATCTCAAATAAATGTAACCTATGCCTTACGGAGAAATTTCACATTATAACATCACGTTCGCCTAACCTACTCAACAAAAGATCAGAACTTATTTCCAAATGCCGGCATGAGAACAAATTTTACCTTAGAAATTTTAAATCCGTTAAATCGTAGACATTAAGAAATTTACAACAATATGCCTTTGTAAACAAACAATAAAAATATTAATTTATCAGTAACCCATTGTAGATAACAATAGCTAGATATCGCACTCATGTATGTATGTTTAGGAGTAATCGTATGTTTTTAATTTTTTAGTATCACCGTCTGAAGATCGCAATAAAAGCGTGAAACTCCGAGTTACGGAAAAGGCTTTGCTTCGTCTCTGTTTTATACTCTATGTTATTGATATATATATTTCCACTTTCAGAATGCATCAAGATCACCATGGCTCAAATACACATTCAGTACTTTCATTTTATTAATGATCATAAGTTTACCATGGGAATGGTATCGCCTCTATCGAATAAAACAGGAAGAGAAATATTTATCATTGAGAGGTTATCTTCCGATTTCTTGTTTCCCATCAAATGCAGAGAATATAAATTCAGTTGATTTCTCATCTGTCCTGTGGTTACAGAAAGAATGTAAACAGTGGCATGAACTTATTATTTGGAATGCCGTTTGGGATGTATCACCTTTGCAGGTAGTTGATTTATAATTTCCCATATCTCACAGAGGCTTGAAGTCAAATACTGTTTGGGGCAGTATTATGCATGCAGTGGCCCTGGAGCAAAAATCAAGCGACAGGGGGCATGCAGCGAAAGAGCACTCGGAAACATTTGTGAAGTACATGACCATCATTGAATTTGATTGAAAAGTATTATGCTATTTCAGAAGACACCACTTGTTGGCTGTCTCAACACTGTGAGGGCAGGGGTTCACCCATTCCGGTGCCGCTGTATGCATGGTAGGCCTTCCTTGATTGGAAAAGAGGGTCCCACTACCCCACAATAAGCAAAAAATAATTTTGTTACTTAAAATTAGAATTTGGAATTTAAAAATGGGTTTGTTATAATATTGTAGGCCTAATTATTTCATGATATTCAGTCTTGACGTGGAGATATGCTGGCACTCTATTTCCCTTGTTCCTTGAAATCCACGGTTGTGTAATTATTAAATAGTACATTGATCAGATGTTTACATTTTTCAATTTAGATTTCTACTATTATTCTATTTTATAGAGTTTCACAATCCTTTTGACAAAGATGACTATCGAACCATTTCAACATATTTCATTTTCAATTGGTCGCAGTTTTGCAATGATGCTTAATGAAGTTCCACGCGAATGGCAACAGCAAGTCATGATATTATTATGTTTCTTTATTATGTTGACTGTGTTCATATCATTGTGGGTAATTGGTATCGAAATTCACATACCCTTTCTACGAATAACAAGGCGTGGCAATCACAACCTTGTACAATCCAATAAACTACAAGACACTATGAAACGTCTTGAATTTGACCATTATACTGTCAACGAGGCAGTTCATCGTATAGATAGCCATTTATGTAAACTAGAACATATACTTGAACGGCATGTTATAGAGAAAGAACATCCACATCTTTCATCTGACAATTGATCATTATTTTTAAATTCTATAATGTATATATTAATTATCCAACATAGTATTTCATATAATAATATATTTAACATTTTTTAATGAACAGTAGTTAGTCAATCTATAAAAATATTTTACAATTACCTTACACTTTTAATCATAATCATAAATTCAAAATTATTGAAAATATTTCCTATCAATATTAAGATTATCATTTATTTTCCTGTTATCTTAATTGTATAGACAACACTCCACACTAGTTCTATACAACATGATCATTTTGATGTCTGTGAAGTTAGACGCATATTCGTCTGGACGAATATTCAAATAGACCTATATTCGAGCGCGTTAAATAACGCTTCGCACAAATGATGTGAGCACAACAGACTTATTAATGGAAGATTTACGAAGTTAAGGAACAATATAAACTACAAAAAGTATATAATAAAGTCGATAAAGGCAATATGAATTATTTAAAAAAAAAAAAATTATCAAAACATACAAAATTGCACCAAAAAATTGAATTATTCATTTGAACGCAGATAAACGCATGACTGATCGAATTAATCACGGATGTTTAGACAAAGATATGGATTAACAGTGTTTAGTATTGGAAATCAAACAGACGAATATTCAAATTATCACGGGTTTGATCTAAACTTTGGACGAATATTCAAATTAACAGTGTTTCGTATGGAGTATAAAAATAGACGCATATTCAATTTATCACGGGTTTGATCTAAACTTTGGACGAATATTCAAATTAACAGTGTTTCGTATGGAATATAAAAACAGACGCATATTCAAATTATCACGGGTTTGATCTAAACTTTGGACGAATATTCAAATTATCACGTATGTGATCTAAACTTTGGACGAATATTCAAATTAACAGTGTTTCGTATCGAATATAAAAACAGACGCATATTCAAATTATCACGGGATAGAACTAAACTTTGGACGAATATTCAAATTAACAATGTTTCGTATGGAATATAAATACAGACGCATATTCAAATTATCACGGGTTTGATCTAAACTTTGGACGAATATTCAAATTAACAGTGTTTCGTATGGAGTATAAAAATAGACGCATATTCAATTTATCACGGGTTTGATCTTAAACTTTGGACGAATATTCAAATTAACAGTGTTTCGTATGGAATATAAAAACAGACGCATATTCAAATTATCACGGGTTTGATCTAAACTTTGGACGAATATTCAAATTAACAATGTTTCGTATGGAATATAAATACAGACGCATATTCAAATTATCACGGGTTTGATCTAAACTTTGGACGAATATTCAAATTATCACATATGTGATCTAAACTTTGGACGAATATTCAAATTATCACGGGTTTGATCTAAACATTGGACACATATTAAAATTATCACGTATGTGATCTAAACTTTGGACGTATATTCAAATTAACAGTGTTTCGTATGGAATATAAATACAGACGCATATTCAAATTATCACGGGTTTGATCTAAACTTTGGACGAATATTCAAATTAATAGTGTTTCGTATGGAATATAAAAACAGACGCATATTCAAATTATCACGGGTTTGATCTAAACTTTGGACGAATATTCAAATTAACAATGTTTCGTATGGAATATAAATACAGACGCATATTCAAATTATCACGGGTTTGATCTGAACTTTGGACGAATATTCAAATTAACAGTGTTTTGTATGGAATATAAAAACAGACGCATATTCAAATTATCACGGGTTTGATCTAAACATTGGACACATATTAAAATTATCACGTATGTGATCTAAACTTTGGACGAATATTCAAATTAACAGTGTTTCGTATGGAATATAAATACAGACGCATATTCAAATTATCACGGGTTTGATCTAAACTTTGGACGAATATTCAAATTAATAGTGTTTCGTATGGAATATAAAAACAGACGCATATTCAAATTATCACGGGTTTGATCTAAACATTGGACACATATTAAAATTATCACGTATGTGATCTAAACTTTGGACGAATATTCAAATTAACAGTGTTTCGTATGGAATATAAATACAGACGCATATTCAACTTATCACGGGTGTGATCTAAACTTTGGACAAATATTCAAATTATCACGTATGTGATCTAAACTTTGGACGAATATTCAAATTAACAGTGTTTCGTATGGAATATAAAAACAGACGCATATTCAAATTATCACGGGTTTGATCTAAATTTTGGACGAATATTCAAATTAACAATGTTTTGTATGGAATATAAAAACAGACGCATACTCCGTATTCAAATTATCACGGGTTTGATCTAAACTTTAGATGAATATTCAAATTAACAGTGTTTCGTATGCAATATAAAAACAGATGCATATTCAAATTATCACGGGTTTGATGTAGCCATCATCAATAATCATTAGGTGTAATAGGCACGTCCAGATCAGAACAAACCCGTGATAATTTGAATATGCGTCTGTTTTATTATTCTATACGAAACCCTATTAATTTGAATATTCGTCCAAAGTTTAGATCAAACATGTGATAATTTGAATATTCGTCCAAAGCTTAGATCAAACCCGTGATAATTTGAATATGCGTCTGTTTTTATATTCCATACGAAACACTGTTACTTCGAATATTCGTCCAAAGTTTAGATCAAACCCGTGATAATTTGAATATGCGTCTATTTTTATATTCCATACGAAACACTGTTAATTTGAATGTTCGTCCAAGTTTAGATCAAACTCGTGATAATTTGAATATGGGTCTGTTTTTATATTGCATACGAAACACTGTTAATTTGAATATTCGTAAAAAGTTTAGATCATACCCGTGATAATTTGAATACGGGGTATGCGTCTGTTTTTATATTCCATACGAAACACTGTTAATTTGAATATTCGTCCAAAGTTTAGATTACATACGTGATAATTTGAATATTCGTCCAAAGCTTAGATCAAACCCGTGATAATTTGAATGTGCGTCTATTTTTATATTCCATACGAAACACTGTTAATTTGAATATTCGTACAAAGTTTAGATCAAACCCGTGATAATTTGAATATGCGTCTATTTTTATATTCCGTACGAAACACTGTTAATTTGAATATTCGTCCAAAGTTTAGATCAAACTCGTGATAATTTGAATATGCGTCTGTTATTTTATTCCATACGACACCCTATTAATTTGAATATTCGTCCAAAGTTTAGATCACACCCGTGGTAATTTGAATATGCGTCTGTTATTTTATTCCATACGACACCCTATTAATTTGAATATTCGTCCAAAGTTTAGATCACACCCGTGGTAATTTGAATATGCGTCTATTTTTATATTCCATACGAAACACTGTTAATTTGAATATTCGTACAAAGTTTAGATCAAACCCGTGATAATTTGAATATGCGTCTATTTTTATATTCCGTACGAAACACTGTTAATTTGAATATTCGTCCAAAGTTTAGATCAAACCCGTGATAATTTGAATATGCGTCTATTTTTATATTCCGTACGAAACACTGTTAATTTGAATATTCGTCCAAAGTTTAGATCAAACTCGTGGTAATTTGAATATGCGTCTGTTATTTTATTCCATACGACACCCTATTAATTTGAATATTCGTCCAAAGTTTAGATCACACCCGTGGTAATTTGAATATGCGTCTATTTTTATATTCCATACGAAACACTGTTAATTTGAATATTCGTACAAAGTTTAGATCAAACCCGTGATAATTTGAATATGCGTCTATTTTTATATTCCGTACGAAACACTGTTAATTTGAATATTCGTCCAAAGTTTAGATCAAACCCGTGATAATTTGAATATGCGTCTATTTTTATATTCCGTACGAAACACTGTTAATTTGAATATTCGTCCAAAGTTTAGATCAAACTCGTGATAATTTGAATATGCGTCTGTTATTTTATTCCATACGACACCCTATTAATTTGAATATTCGTCCAAAGTTTAGATCACACCCGTGGTAATTTGAATATGCGTCTGTTTTTCTATTCCATACGACACCCTATTAATTTGAATATTCGTCCAAAGTTTAGATCAAACATGTGATAATTTGAATATTCGTCCAAAGCTTAGATCAAACCCGTGATAATTTGAATATGCGTCTGTTTTTATATTCCATACGAAACACTGTTACTTTGAATATTCGTCCAAAGTTTAGATCAAACATGTGATAATTTGAATATTCGTCCAAAGCTTAGATCAAACCCGTGATAATTTGAATATGCGTCTGTTTTTATATTCCATACGAAACACTGTTACTTTGAATATTCGTCCAAAGTTTAGATCAAACCCGTGATAATTTGAATATGCGTCTATTTTTATATTCCATACGAAACACTGTTAATTTGAATGTTCGTCCAAGTTTAGATCAAACTCGTGATAATTTGAATATGGGTCTGTTTTTATATTGCATACGAAACACTGTTAATTTGAATATTCGTAAAAAGGTTTAGATCATACCCGTGATAATTTGAATACGGGGTATGCGTCTGTTTTTATATTCCATACGAAACACTGTTAATTTGAATATTCGTCCAAAGTTTAGATCACATACGTGATAATTTGAATATTCGTCCAAAGCTTAGATCAAACCCGTGATAATTTGAATATGCGTCTATTTTTATATTCCATGCGAAACACTGTTAATTTGAATATTCGTACAAAGTTTAGATCAAACCCGTGATAATTTGAATATGCGTCTATTTTTATATTCCGTACGAAACACTGTTAATTTGAATATTCGTCCAAAGTTTAGATCAAACTCGTGATAATTTGAATATGCGTCTGTTATTTTATTCCATACGACACCCTATTAATTTGAATATTCGTCCAAAGTTTAGATCACACCCGTGGTAATTTGAATATGCGTCTGTTTTTCTATTCCATACGACACCCTATTAATTTGAATATTCGTCCAAAGTTTAGATCACACCCTTGATAATTTGAATATTCGTCCAAAGTTTAGATCAAACCCGTGATGATTTGAATATGCGTCTGTTTTTTTATTCCATACGAAACCCTATTAATTTGAATATTCGTCCAAAGTTTTAGATCAAACCCGTGATAATTTGAATATGCGTCTGTATTTATATTCCATACGAAACACAGTTAGTTTGAATATTCGTCTAAAGTTTAGATCATACCCGTGATAATTTGAATATGCGTCTGTTATTTTATTCCATACGACACCCTATTAATTTGAATATTCGTCCAAAGTTTAGATCACACCCGTGGTAATTTGAATATGCGTCTGTTTTTCTATTCCATACGACACCCTATTAATTTGAATATTCGTCCAAAGTTTAGATCACACCCGTGATGATTTGAATATGCGTCTGTTTTTTTATTCCATACGAAACCCTATTAATTTGAATATTCGTCCAAAGTTTTAGATCAAACCCGTGACAATTTGAATATTTGTCTGTTTGATTTCCAATACGAAACACTGTTAATCCATATCTTTGTCTAAACATCCGTGATTAATTTGATCAGTCATGCGTTTATCTGCGTTCAAATGAATAATTCAATTTTTTGGTGCAATTTTGTATGTTTTGATAATTTATTTTCTTTAAAATAATTCATATTGCCTTTATCGACTTTATTATATACTTTTTGCAGTTTATATTGTTCCTTAACTTCGTAAATCTTCCATTAATAAGTCTGTTGTGCTCACATCATTTGTGCGAAGCGTTATTTAACGCGCTCCAATATAGGTCTATTTGAATATTCGTCCAGACGAATATGCGTCCAACTTCACAGACATATCATTTTGTAGATAATTTCTATGAAATTAAGACACTTCTTTGAAAATGAGAATTGTTTATGAAAAAGTTGCCAATTTTTCATGAACTCCTCATACCATTGTTCAAAAAGTGTTCATGAAAATTTGGCTCGTTACTTTTTCTGTAAGTTTCTGTTTTATCCTAAATTTGAGTGAGTGAGACAGTGAATGATAACATCAACCCTTTTGACGTTCATATAACCTACAGGATCTTTCTGAATCATATTCTAATATTTCCCCTTCAAAAAGACATGCTGAGTTCATAACTGTCCACAAACACGTTATAAAACAGTTCATGAACGTTGAATGGCCTAATGTTTCATGGACTTTTTTAGGAACTGTTCATGAACAGTTCATGAAAATTGGGTCATGTAACGGTCATGAACTGTTCATGAACAAATTTTGGAGGAATGGTTTTCTCTTAATAGAACATTGGTTTCTCTCTGCACCTCACACATTTTAACATACCAGTCACCTGCACCTCACACATATACAGATTCAGCAAAACGTTTCAAGCCCAAACGTATCAATCCCTAGTATCCTGAAATTTATAGTATCTCACATTGGCATATTTGGTTTTCAGTGCATTCTGATCAAGCCCTTTAACTATTAACCATGTCAAACCATTACAGCTAATATTTTCGGAGCGAATAAAGATTATTAAACAATTGTACCAGATATCTTGATCATATGATATTCGAAACATAAATTAAGCTTTATTTGTTACATTTTTGGTTTAAATCACACACAAAAACCTCAGAGTATCGTCATTGAGATTTCTAGCACGTTTGTTAGACCAATCAATCGCAAGAATCCCTTACATCTTATTAAACCAGTCAAACAACAGGAATTGCTTACATATTAAGACCAATCATATCGCAAGAATCAATTACATCCTATTAGACCAATCAAATCGCAAGAATCCCTTACATTCTATTAGACCAGACAAAACGCAAGAATCCCTTACATCTTATTAGACCAGTCAAATCGCAGGAATTACTTAAATCTAAATAGACCAATCAAATTGCAGGAACTCCTTAAATCTTATTAGACCAATCAAATTGCAGGAGTTCCTTACATCTTATCAGATCAATCAAATTGCAATTCCTTAAATCTTATTAGACCAATCAAATCGCAAGAATCCCTTACATCCTATTAGACCAACCAAATCGCAAGAATTCCTTACATGTTATTAGACCATTCAAATTGCAGGAATTCCTTACATCTCAAATCGCAAGAATCCCATGTATCCTATTACACCAATCAAATCGCAAGAATCCCTTACATATTATTAGACTAATCAAATTGCAGGAATTCCTTACATCCTTTAGAATATAGATTTGAAAAAGAGATCAAATAAATGTGATCAGTTCTGTATGAATCAATGTTGATCACATCTGCATTTGAAATCCTGTTTCCCTTGTTAAAACGTCAGCCAATGCCAACAATTGAATCACTGTAGCATTACAATAATAATTGAAAACGTTGAGGCAAAACAACATCTGCTAGTCAAAGAGAATCAAAGGTTTAATTAACATCTTTGAACCAAGAGGAATCTCTGAAAATTTTATCACTGGTACCTTGCACATCTATGTAGTTAATATTTAAACAATAACCGAAATGAACACCGACACAGCAAACATTGTTTTATAGCACATAAATTATGCCTATACCCTTGTTATGCTGTTAGCATATGAATCCTTTATTATACTAAGACAGTTGGCTTTTATAATTAAGATTTAACAAATTCTGTGTACCACATGTACATGATGGTAGCCTAGATTATGCAGTTACTGTAAATGGGAGAAATCTGTTGAAACAAAATATATGCTGGTTATCATCAACATGTCCTCATTGATAAGCTGGCTGTTGAGCAAGGAAGACGTTAAATAATAAACAACAGTCTAAGCAAATTTCAACCAATTTCAAATAAAGGTTACATCAACACTCAACAGTGGAGTTTACTTATTATAGTATCGCAATCCTTGCATAGCAATTTTTAAAATGTTCTTTGCAGTGCCATTATCGTAGAAAATCAACAGTCAATAATTATGCTAAATGTCCCTATGTTGAGCGTCGGATAACTTCAGATGTACCTTTGATAAGTGATTGACATGCAGCCAGATCAATATAGCACCATCCATCTCTTCTTTAAATATTATAGTATTATAATATTATAATCAAAGAACACCAAATTGCGAGAACATCGAACTAGCATAAGCCATTGGTTTAACAGAAGGATGTGGCTGCAAAACAAATGATCAGAGATAAAGTAATGATTTTTTATCCTAATCAAGGGGATAGTCAACAGTTAGCATACAAAGACAGGCACTCTAGCATGGAAAACATGAGGCACACAATATCAAACTGATGAAGACACATGACAATCAAACCAACATCTCATTGTGCTTGCCCCTGCAAAACAAATCCATGAGTTCATGAACAGTTCCTGAACTTAATGAACAGTTCATGCACAGTTCATGAAAAATTCATGAACTTCATGAACAGTTCATGCACAGTTCATGAACAATTCATGAACTTCATGAACAGTTCATGAACATTTTTTTGTTGGTTGATGAACAGTTCATGAACAGTCACAAAGAGTTCATGAACGTGAAATTGCCCAAAAGTTCAGGAACAGTTCATAAACTTTTGGGCAATTTCATGTTCATGAACTCATGAACTTTTTTCGCAGGGGTGGGTATGCTGTATAATAGAGCACTGATACTTGCATACAGAAAACATAGAGGTGATAGCATTGAAAGGTACATGGCAGAGTGGATCATACCGATGCGTCAAATGTTGTGTACTTTGGCTTCAAGTCATTTTTCAATGTGATAAATGCTCCTTTGTTACCCATTTGATCGCTAAAAATGAAAATAACACAATTAAGATATCAGCTGTCTATGCTACATTATTAAACTTTCTTTACAGCCTAGATTCTAAACATGGAATTGTTACTGTTACATATCAGCTTATAATAAGAAAAGTAGCTAGCAGAATCAGGATTAACAGATTTTTACTGAAAAAAAGTAAAACAATCCCACCAATTTTGTTAGAGGTGGGCCGGTTTACCGAATAACCGGTTAACCGATTATGAATTAGACAACCGGTTATCAGCAAATAATTGAAAATTTCAATACCACATGATTTGTTCACTTTTTAACTTAATACAATACAAGCTGTCTAATTCATTACTTGTAAGAGGATAATTACCATAATAACTAACAACCATAGATGCCCTATTGTTGCTAAACAAAAATAACGTTCTAATTATAACTGGATTCTGTTCTGTAAATAATCCTTGTTTGTCTAGTATTTAAAATATTTATGTGCACATTCTCTATTGTCTATTGTCAAGTTTATTGTTGTTCTATTGTTCTGTTGTTTGTGTTCAATTAACTGAAAATTAACCGGTTATCATTAACTTTGACAGTCCCTGTCAAAATTCTCATTTTTATTTTTGACAAAATAAATCAATCGTTCATTAAAAAAAAGTGGGATACAAGAATCTCCACATACAATGTTCGAGGTCAATTTTGACTGGGAAAGAGTCGCGATATGCATAAACCAAACAGTCGAAACTGTGACATGAACAGATAGAAAAAAGGTTCTATCCAAATCCGTTGTGTAAAAAAGGCGATATACCGTATACACTTTAAGATCTTGATTGAAATAAACAGGAATGTACCAGGATAGGATGGGAGCCTCACATTACAAATTAAACAGCAGAATGGTACAAATAAATAAAAAGTTCTACGTACACAAATTGCATGTGACTCCCAAGCAACGGAGTGTTTTCTTACCAAAGGCAGAAATACTCCTTAGTAATGTTGTAACCCATTCAAAATTCTACTCACCAATAATTTGGAGCAGAAAACACAGTTATACATTGTCCATCATGATCTAGTTCATATCCAATTGCTTTAACTTCGTGACTGCGTATGATATAATCTATGGGAAACAGAGCAATTATCAAGTTAGCATTGGCTTGCATCTCTTGTCTACTTTGCATACAAATACCAACTTTTACAGTAATACTTATAACAGACCTTCCAAGTCTCACAGCTTAGCTGTGAGTCTCATGCTTTTACGCTGCTTCTCACGGTCTCAAGGTTTCTCTTACTCTATCACGGCAAAATCCAATCTTAAGTAAATGTCCCTACTTTCTGTGTAAAAACTCTTTGATAATCTATTTAATGTTCAGCAACTTCTAGGCCTACTCTGTTGGATTATTCTGGGTGTTGTTTCTAAACTACTTTTATGTTTTAGCTACTTGCGCAAGTGTCAACATTATCCAAAATGTTGTCGTAAATTTTCGTTTCAAGCCATTTTGAATCCATGACGAAATGCATGTTCTCATACCCCCTAGAAATGGGCAGTCCCTTTGGGGAGGCCCCTACATTTTATCCCAAAGTACGGAATTTCAAAAATCTCATTATTTTTTCAAATTCAAAGTTGGAACTGCTTGTAACTTTGAGGACTGACGGTATAATGCAACGTGATAATGTGTTTCAATTCCTCAAGGACACATGCAGTTTTTAAATTTGATAATTGTAGATGATGTATGAGATTAACTGTCATTACTCAAATTGTGCCTTCTATTGTGCTACTGAAGGATTTCTAAACAACCTTCTACCTCTGGATTAAATGAATTACGCTATGACCTGCAATTAAATATATTGAAAAACAGCAGCAATTCTGCAGTATTCACAGAAAGGGAATGATACTCTTTGTGATGTCTGAACTTCAAGGCTTCAAATTGATTTTCAGATCATGAAATCACTTCTCTTGAAATCTGAGCTGATATCACTTATGCTTACCGGTATTGTACAGCTGTACACTGTACAACACCATTACAGTCAGAGTTGAAGCTTATCTAGGGACACATGATCAAATATTTTTACCTAAATTATTCAATTTACAAAATCTTTGTGTAACATCAGGTCCAAACTGAACACCAACTCCTCTTTTACTTGGCGAACGGCCATCCTAAAAAATGAAAGTAAAGTGAGCAAAATTACAAGGTGACTACATGAATGCGGTACTTGTTTAGAGATCGCTTTACTTGTAGAACCTGTTACTTCTCTTAGTGAATGAGCTACTTGTTTGGAGATCATGTCATCTTGTCACATACAAGAGCTAAATATAATCATATCCGCGACAAGTACAGTTAGCCGTGATTTATTTCAAACACCCTATTATCACTATTGAATAAGAATGTATGTGACACATTTGACATTTGTAATACCAATAAAGTACCACTGTACTACAAAATATCAATTGAACACAAAAGAAATTACATGCAGGCAAATACACTTTTGGGTACAATATATATGACTTTACAAATAGCAGTAATGGTTTAATTGCATCCTGTTGTAGATAGATCAAGCCAGGTTAAAGAATTTGGTGGTGAACATTATTTGATTTCAATTTTAATCGGTTATCAATTTTTCGATTTCCTCCTCGTGTATACAACAACTAAAAGTTCTGATAAAGCAAAGATAACCTAATGATAATCAAATCAACGAATCCAACCCATCTCTGCCTCGGCCAATTCACGTCATCCCCTGCAAAAAAGTTCAGGAGCTCATGAACAGTTCATGAACGTTAAATGGTCCCAAATTTTTATGAACTGTCAGTGAGGGTTCATGAACTGTTCACGAACAGTTCAGGAAAGTTGGAGCCATTTAACATTCATGAACTGTTTATGAACCTCTGAACTGTTTTCTGCAGGGGATCTTTTCTTAACCAAAGTTAAATTTTAAAGTGAATTACTGAGAATAAGATACGTTTTTTGTTGTCAGTGCACTTTAATTGAACAGTGCAATATCATCATTGATGCATTGAATGCACGATTTAATTTGCCATTGTAAATAAAAAGTATAAAAATGAGTCAAAATGAAAACGATTTAAATACATCTTAAGCACATGCTGAGTTAGTTTCATATAGTGACCAACTTAAATATATTTTCTTCGCCGATTTTGATGTGACTTTTAGCACAAAATTATTATAATTAAATGGTGTAGGCATTATCTTACAAAAAGACATTAATGCCTTTCTACTGGGAATTCAACAACATCTGAAGTGTTGTACCCCTCAAATGATATTAACCAACACGATAAACTAAACTTGTATATAACCCAATTACCCCCATGTAAAAGTGTATTTGCCTGCATGAATTTCATTTGAGTTCAATTAATATTTTGTAGTACAGTAGTACATTAATGTTGTTGAATGTAATTCAGGTGATATTAAACTTAGATACACTAAGGAATCTCAGGTGATTGACAGGACGCCTGTCAATCATGGTAAGGGGCTAGGAATAGGTATCAGACAGGTCACATGATGAAATGCTCAATTGGGCACGCCTAAGATCCAGAGACCTCATTCTTACACATGCTGTCTAGTTCACCTCTGGTATATCCAAGTTCGCTATATCTTAATCTAACATTGATTGGTTTATTTCATTATTTATTACTAACGAAATTCTCATCATATTCATATCTCGTGCATTTATGCTATCTCATCATACTGCTCTGACCTCAGCGTCAAGCATATCTCGTGCAATCATTTGCATGTCATCATACCAATCAACCTCAGCGTCAGTCAAATTATTTTTCTGGTCAGCCAAGTCATCAACTGCCCCAATTCATCAATAATCTCAAGATAGTCATCTCAGAATCTCTCGTATATTCACATGCGTCATACTCGCACAGTTGTTGCTATTCCTGACATCTTGATGTCGGTGACCGCTTGCTTGCAAGCTTACAATAGTTTATACAATCTGTTCAGCTGTATCACTAATATCAATCTCAATCATGAATGGGAAGGAGGGGGGATTTCTTCCAACCCTCCTCCCATCATCCAAGTAAAAGTAATGAGGTGAGTATATTATATTCCACTGTATTATTAGTGTGACTGGTGTTGGTGGTGGGGACAGGCCTCTCTTTCAGCCAGCTTGTATCCACAATGACTGCATCCCACCATCCAAGCACCTATGCCAAATTCTAGAATCTTGGACAGTTACGGTAAATTTAATTGGTATTAAATATCAAATGTGTCACATACATTCTTAATCAATAGAGATAACAGGGTGTTTGAAATAAATCATTGCTAATTGTACTTGTCACGACTATGATTATATTTAGCTCTTATATGTGACGCTATTTTCTCACAAGTGACAGAAACTCTAAACTAGTAGAGCAATCGCCCAAAGAAGTGACGAGAACTCCAAATGAGTAGCGCGATCGCCAAAACAAGTAACACAATCTCTAAACAAGTATTGCATCGAGCATGAAGTAGTAATGAGCCTTTTAGCACTTTATAGAGATTAAAGGTTTTGCTACAGCACATTTTATTAATTCTACATGTGCAACTTTTAATTCACACTACGCATACATATTTTCTTTTTGGCCATAAAAAATGTTGTCTAGTGGACACTCACTTGGAAAAACTACACTCCAAGCTCTTGATGATTGATCTCCTTCCCTCCTTTCAGGGTCTGACAGAAGTGGGGATCCTGGGATCCTAGATCCTAGAGGCCAGAGCAGATTCAGAAGAATATGGAGAATTTTCTGAATTAGGTCAAACATCAACAAAAAATTCAGAAGAAAATGCTGATTTTTTTTGAGATTTCAGAAGACTAAAACGTTTGGACACTGCCTCCATTCCTCATATAACATTGGTATGTATGATTAATTAAGAAGAAAAAGGACGGAGTATCGGTGGCAGATATAATTGTTTTGGCAGCGTGAGATAGGAAAAGTGAAACATTAGATTGTCTTACCTGAGGTTGGGGGTCAGACCAAAGGAGATCACACATGATACCTGTAACAAACCATAAATAGAAATTATGGCTGTGCAAATTTGATCAAAAACCATGAAAATACCTAAAATATGCAAAACAGAAATATTGAGTTTCGTGATAATTCACAGTTTTGTGTTCATTAATTATAATTCTAGACAAGAAGGCGTCACTGATGTCTTCATTGAACTGTTTCATTTATAGTTCATGAGCGTTCAGGCAATTTCACATTCATAAACTAGTTCATGAACCAGTTCATGGAGTGTTCATGAACTGTTCATGAGCCCACAAAAAAATGTTCATGCAGGTGTTCATGAAGTTCATAACTGATAATAAACTCATCGATTTTTTCAAAGGGGACTGCATTGTTAGGCAAGCACTAGCAAAGTCAATAGTATATAAGTTTGATGTATACAGTTTGTTTTCAAATTTATAATACATTGTACCCCCTTGATATCATTACTGTTTATAATATCATGACCAGCTCAGAACCAGTTTCTAACTAACTCAACACTATTTTATTCCGGTTAATATCACAACCAGCTTATTATCACAATTTTAAGTTGCACTAGTATAGTGATATTATTGATGTTACACTGTAGCTATGAACTAAAATATCAATGGGATATATCCATGAAGTTAAATGTACTGTATTTGATTTTTAACCTGCCCTCAAGCAATATTGAGCCGATCCTAATGGAATGCGGAAAATGATTTGGAGCGTGTTAAATTGTTCCCTGAGCTAAAACAAGAATACCTGACGCAGTGACTACAAGTTAATAGAGGTGACATACCAGACTCAGGAGGCTGTCGATTCCTATCCACTTTGTTGATATCATCTAACGTGACACCTTCTTGGCTGAAGAGCCCACCATGCATTACCTACAATTATCAGAATTACATTGTCTCCTCAACAGCATGCAGAATAAAGTGGGATATTGAAATCCCTATGGTCTAAAGGAGAGGGATAAGAAGGCATGTAAGATCCCAAGGAATGAGTTGATCAAATACTTGTGGTTATTTACAGACATTGATTGAGCTAAGGCAGGAACAACCAGTTGAATAATGTCAGTATCCTAGATAAACTCTCCATAAGCAACCTGGTTAAATTATTATCTTTCTATATAAAAACCATGCAAGAACTATTTGTTACGACCATAAGGGGAATATCTCAAATGAAAGAGCAACCGAACTTCAGATCTGGTCATATCTTATCGACTGTGTGGTGCAAATCCCTGATGGTCAACTCAGCGTGACTTTATCTAAAACATCAACAAGTACACATTTCCGATAGCGGATGGAACTGTCCAGAGGGAACTGCATTGTAAGTAGCTGCAGCAGATCGGTGCGCATTGACAATCAATGACAATCTGCCATGAGATCTGTTGAAATCGATCTGCAGTACCGTCGCGGCTGAGATCAGTACTAAAGGCATTTACAATCACTGCTATTAGCAAAAAGAGTCCCTCATCTAGAAATACAAGAGCAATACGGGCACTTCAGTGGGCTTTACTGTATCAATAATAATTACTTTACTTTATAAGTATCATTTGTGTAATGAAAAGGAGGATTTTCATCCTATTTTTGCTCTCCAGAATTTATCATTAACATGGCTCAATGCAATATGCATTCCACGTCCAGAATAAAGAGTTAACTGGCTCGCAACTGAAATATAGAGATTGGAATGAAATGCACGGTGATTATAAAACTGTGAATGGCGTTCCAGTAATTCGATTGGCTAACAGCCTTGTTTGGATCACGCAACCAACACACGGAAATTACAAATTCAAATTATTTTGCAGAACGAAAATTATCAAAACAAAAATAATTCAACAAACAAAAATGAAAGATATAATTTACCCCTAATTTAGCTTTAGATTTGACCGTAGAGGCATAGACTTCATTAATTATCTATATCTATAAACGTCAAAGTCTGTGTATGTGTGTACGCATGCTGTGCAACCATGGATTTGTTTTTTGTCTTTCTCTGTCAATTGTTACGTAAAAATTCGAAAAACATATCATTAGAATCAATGTCATCCAGCGAGTTTAATTCCATTCCCTATTTCCTGCATCGAAAGAAAGCATATCTTTATTTTGTAATCCAACTTTGCGTGACAACAACAAAGCAATTTGTCCTTCTCAATTTCACACGCTTCATTGACCATTCTCTATTGTTCTGTTGATGAAATCTGTCAATTAATTCTAAATCTAAGTAACGGAGACTTGCAGTCTTGCACATGCTTCTCTAGAGACAGTAAGTTTCTACTGCAGTTGAGACAATTTGTGCTCTATTTTACTATGTTTTCACTGCTGTGTAGTCATTTAATGTAACATGGAATACCTAGCAACTACACTGCTAACTTTGCCATTCTTCCCTTGATTATATTGATTTTAACTGGTTTGGACGCTTTGGTTTTTAACTAATAGGACACTGAATTTATCGATTATTTTTAACAGTGTTTATATCATGACATCTCAAACGGAAATAATGCAGAATTTATAACCCATGGAAAATAATGGTATTACATGAGAACATGTACAATGATAACGTGTCAATAAAATAAAAACATTAATTTCTATTTTGAATTTCATCCAAGAATTTTCCGAGTTCAACTGGGAGTTCAACACAAAATGTAGATGACGAAAATTTTCAAAACTCAAAAGCATTGAAGATGATTGACTGAAGAAAATGAACAAACACAAATGAACAAAAACAACATTAATGATATTACTGCAATTAATATCCTTCAAATTGTAAAGCTCTTTGGGCATTTTTTATCGATAAATCAGATTTTTAGTATGTCACTACTTCGTTCACAATAGCGTTAACAATAATGATAATAAATTAGATATTTGAATAGGGGTACATTCAACAAATACGGTGCACATTCATATTCGTAAACAATTGTTGTTTTCATTTGTCAGTTCAAAATATAACTATCAGTTCAAAATATAATTATGAGTATATTTTCTATAGTTGCTAAGATTCTGTGTAGATTTCACCATTTCCCGTACACTTCCCACACTAAATTCTTCCAAAAGTAGCAATGCAGTAACTAGCACAAACTGTTCCGGCTTACTTATAATTGTTACCCTTTCTTAAAACGGAGGATTACAAATTGTACTCATCAATGAATGAACTTTTTTAAAACGTACTCTGAATGGATCAACCCAGCAGCGCGGGTCACTCATTGCTTGTATAAAATCAAACAGTAAATTATTGTGACAAGAGTGAAAACAATGATTCTGCAGTTTCTTAGATTTATGTTGACGATTTTACTGCTTCTGAAAAATTTCATAAAGTGTTATTCTATTCGAAAACTTTTGAATGAAGAATATCAAGCACAGTGGCAGGGAAAAACAGGACAGCAAATAAGGGACGTTCGAAAGCAGAATGGACGAACGGTTCACTCTGATTCCACCAAAATATATCTTCAGACGATCTTGAAGAAATGTAGGAGAATTTATCCATTCAGGGGAAATAAATAAGTATAATCCACCAAAACTTTGATTTGTTTTCTAGAAGAGATGCGGTGCCACAAAGCAGCTGTGCTTGGATCGCCTTACCCAAACACTTAGGATGTTGGTAG
Organism: Haliclystus octoradiatus; assembly: GCA_916610825.1. Classification (NCBI taxonomy): domain Eukaryota; kingdom Metazoa; phylum Cnidaria; class Staurozoa; order Stauromedusae; family Haliclystidae; genus Haliclystus; species Haliclystus octoradiatus. Next base: position 22,685,183 of record OU744446.1, read on the forward strand.
AAGACACTCAGAAGCTAAAAACACTAGCCCTACGGGGTACGGGCTAATTCTAGTGTCTCCCAACATAGAATGTGTTTGGATGAGGCCATCAATAAACTAGCATATCACATCACTCACCAGAATTTTCTTATTGATACAATGCGACAGCGGCAGAAGATTGTAGACTTCAGTAAAAAGATCTGCCATTTCAGATGAATATCTGATAGATAGTTTGTTAAGTGCCATACTGAATAACACAAGCTATGATTGATAGAAGAACAATATTCCACAGAAACACTAACATCACAATAGACATGTATCTCCAGCGCATTTTTTAAAGGAAATAATCCTGAAAGCATCCAAAATGCAAACAAAATAAAACCTATTGATCACATATCAATTGCTGTGGAAACTGGCGATTAGCGTAGCCTGAGATTTATTTATTCCGTCGCATTTAATTTTCTCTTTGTGGCTCTTTAGAAAACAGATTTGTACAGTTATTAAAGAATAAAGGCATAAAAACTCTGAAGGTAACATTTACCGTCTGTTTTACAACAAATTTTCAAAACCACAATGTCCATGTAGATTGCACATATGTTCATTCATTATTCATACTTAGAATTTAATATATTGTTTGGAATCCTTGCATCGATTATAATATAAACCTTGAATTGGTCTCGCACACACTCGCTTGAGAAAACAAAAAAGACCATTTAAATGTATCGATCATTAAAAACAATAACACAACAATGCGGAAAATTGCGAGGGTTCTCAGTATATATTCTGTAAACTACTGTATATCAATTAATCTATTAAAATACTAAAATAATCATTTGAAATGTTTTGTCATCTTTTTTGTTTGAATTGTTTACAGTGATGTATGTGTGTTCCTTCTTGTATGAATATTTAGAGAATAACTTGAGTGGTAAAAGCAACATTAAATAACCTTGTATCCGAAAAAGTTGTTACTTCACTCATAAAATATAATATTTTTTACTGTGAAAATAACACTTTTAAACCAATCAGTGAACTCCATTTGTTGCTTTAACAACAAGTTTCTTTAGTTAAATCTACTAAAATTCAGAATGTTTCAGAGTTGTAATTGCAAAATTGAAATGGTGAAAAGGTTTGAATGCTGGAATGCACATAGAAATGGATACTTTGATTTAACTTCACCCTCAAAACCATACATTTGATTCATGGTTGAGCTCTCATGATTCCCTGTAATTAAATAACAATCATTTGTCGTTATAAAATACATAAAATATATAGAAATCAAGGAAATATGATCATCACACATTGTCTTCAACATCGAGGGTTGGGTACATCGATAATGGTTTAAAATAATCCATCATATACACTCTCACTCCTACAATTGTGCAGCACACACCAGAAAATACTGTATAAACTTATATAGTGTGAGTATAAGTTAAAGACTCTGTCACAAAAACTTCTTTGACTAAAAAACTACCCCCTAGCTGATAGCGTTCAAAACAAAATAGTGCTTTGAGGACACTAAGGTATATCAGAACAGTTAAATCACATGGCAGTCATGATAGGATTGATTGATTGCTGTATGTTTGCGACAAGCAGAAGGCTAGTGCCTGTCAGCCATGTTGCAGATATATATAATCCTAGAGACATTTCAACATTTTTTTTTGAATTTTTTTTTATTAAGTTCGATCATAAATGATAAAAATATAAATTTCTTCTGAATTTGTTCTAACCTTCTGGAATCTAGGATTCCAGGATTCCTACTTTTGTCGAACCCTACAGTGGATAGTACAAAAATGTTTATAGTAAATTCAATTCAAAGACAAGATGGCTTAACTGAAAATACAAACTTTTCACAACTTACCTCGGGCCATAAAAAAGTGTTTTGGATAAAGCAATCGGTAGCTTAGAAGAACTAAAATGACTTCAACGGAAAATGATCCCCTATCAACAAAGTCACCATTAAAAAGCTAAGCAAAGTGAAAGAAAATTTTTGTAATATTATAACATGAGTGAAAGCACAATGGTATATGTGTATGATAGAGATATTTAAGTTTGCAACGATTGGCATACTACACGGAGAGAGTAAAGGATCCAGAAAAAATCTTTGTTCAAAATTCTAGATTACACTCATACTTAGACAACAGTGGGAATCTAAGATCAGATTATCTGATTGGAAAACTATCAGGACATTGAAAGTTTGGTTAGGGAACCTGCGTTTTTGAAACATGACTAGTTTACACCCATTCATCCCTATCGTAAGTGGAAATACTTCAGTTGAGTAATGACTTTGATGGATTTGTGCATACATATTAAAATGGTACAGTATTTATTCTGCATTTGAAATTTTGTTTATTATTTATAAAATATGTACAGGTACGTAAAATTACCTTTAATATGAATAGTATTATGAATAGGCATTATGAATATTTAAAAAAAGATAGCAACACAATGTTGAACTACGGAATTAAAAATGCACATAGCAATTTCTAAGGTAAAATCAACAAGAAATTACAAAAGCAAGCACTTGATTTAGACAAAATAGTGTATGTGTAAACCGAGGTGTAAATTGACCGCCAGGCCTGTATGGAGTCTGTATTTTTGAAATATTTTTAATAAAGAAATGCTGCATGTAAGTACCTAACGACAGCCTACCTGTAAAAGCAGTCATCTACATGGGAATTGACCATTACTCCCCTATACCAATCAAGCATAAACATTGAATACACTATGAATTTTGGGTAATAATAATAATTACACTGAATCGGTACTGAAAACACATTGGAAAAGTATTGGGTACTGGAATTCATCAGAAGAATTATATAGATTATGTTCATTCTACTGTAAAATTACTGAAAGGCATTTCAAATGTTCAAATATACTGAATTAAGCCTAATTCAGTACCATATTCAGTAGGTTTCAGTAAGATTTTAGTGTTTCAAGATTCATACAGTGGAATGAAATAATATATAAGTTGTGATTTAACTATGGGCTACGGTCAACAAATATTGCAATGGATATTGAAGTATGCCAACAATAAACATGGTGAAAAGATACATATGGGTTGTCAATTGATGGCTTTCCATTTATGTCAAATATATTGAGCAGGTCATAAAATTGACCATGAATATCACCACATACTGTTAGTTTTCCTTCCTATATAAATAAAAAAAATCATAAAATATTGTTTATAGCTCATAACTTTATGAAGTACAAACAAATTATTGTATGTTATATAGTAACGAAATCCAAACCTTAGGAATTGTTATGTGACACAAGTTTGGTAACTTCTCAAACATCTTTTTGATACTTATCAACATCTGAGAATATAACAAGCATAATGATGTGGACATTTAACACATTGAGCCGTTGCTTATCATTTTGGAAGCAAATAATAATAATAATAATAATAATGAATTTATATAGCGCCATTTCTTAGAATAATCCAATGGGAATTACTTTCATTATATCATGGTTCAGATGAAATCATGAAACCCAGTCCAGTTTGATTTTTTAATCTGACCCCCGGAAATTTTTTCGCATCAAAACGAGATCTTGAAATAGCTTTTGAGGCCAATTCTCAGTGATTTTGCTGTGGCAGAAGCGATCAAAATGTTTGGAATGAATAATATTGGGACAACAAAGATAAAATTTTGAGGATGTTATTGATGTCGGACGAAGATGTTGTTTCCAAATTTGAATTATTCAATACTCGAGGATGCTGAATACATTTTATTTGGTTGATTTTCTCAAAGGTAAGATAATATTATGGCCTGTTTAAAACTCTTTAAAACACAAATCTGAGTTAGGCTATCTTGGTTATATTATAATATCTTGCTTTTACTTAGGCTTTTTGCTATCGTCCGATTGGTTTGTTATAGAATAAAATTATGAATTAGTCATCAAAATCGGATAATATTGTATGTGTTAAATATGTGTTGGACTGAAATGTCAAGAATCAGCATACAAGGGTGATTTACACCACAACAAAATAGGCACAGTACTCGTCAACTAACACCTTAATCAGCATATAAGGGTGATTTACACCACAACAAAATAGGCACAGTACTCATCAACTAACACCTTAGTTCTAATAACAAAATGACCCGTGCTCTTAATTTGTGGCGTTTATACAGCGGATTAAATACTATTTTCAAGATCACTCGTGCCTATTTTTATGCGAACTGAGATTAAAAACTTAATAATAAGTTTCTCATTATTTAATGATTTTATCGGCGAAATTCGATAAATTAAGATTCAATGAAGTCAAATGACTTGTTGGGATTTTTTTGTATTAAAAATCTCAAATGTTTTCATCAATTATAATACTTATGTTTTTGTAATATTCTCATCTCAATGAAGCAAGTTCAAACAACATTGTGCAGATGCTACCACACTATAGCAGTACTCTTGTAACAAAATACAGATCCAAATTTTTTCTTCGCACTTGTAGTTACAATTTACATATTTAAACCTCATAATTCAGAAACTCCGATGATTTTCTACAGAAATACGAAACAAAATATGGTTATTTTGCTCATCTAGATTGGTAAACTTTTCTTATGTGACTGATGTTATCAGAAAATTTCAGAATTCCGCTGTAAAGAGACGCAACAATTTTCTACAATGACGTCATAATTACTGCAAAACGGCATGGTGCCCACTTTTTGAACGGGCTAAGACTACTTTGAGAAATGATCTTGTCCCGCTCAAAATAGTACGCGTGGTGCCACTTTTCAATGTCTGAAAAGCCATTTAGACAATGATTTTGCTTGGCCTTTGCTCAAAACCACTTAACACCTTCACACCTTTGATGTGTTAATTGACGAGTACTGTGCCTATTTTGCAGCAGTGTAAATGGCCCTATAATAAGTACAGCGTGCTTCGAATAAAAAATATTCTGATTTTCAGTTTTTTTTCGGATTTAATAAGAAATAATTTCCAGATCAAAAAGGCCATTGTTTTTTTTTCATATGTGAAAATAGTCTGGGGGTTCAATCCCACTTTAACATACCTTGTAAGCATATTTCTTATGTAATTTCTTTTGGTTTTTCAGATGTATTAAAAGGGAATCAACAAATTCAATAGTGATTGTATTATCATCAAATGATGGCCCATTGTAGTCTGATTCAATAGCTGAAAACAACAGAATATGTAAATAAGAACTAATGGGAGCAAATCTCATACCAAATATTATTAATAATAACAGCATGCTAATAATATTAAATTATGTTAGTAATTATCTGCCTCGTATCTGTCCATGGAGCTATCTCTGCTTCCATGGTCATCAGAAGGCATGTTTGATATATGGAGTGAAAAGTGAGGAAACAAATGCAATTGCTCATGCATTAATCCTGTATCAACTCCAATATAATTATAAAGTAAATGTAATTCCTGAAAAATATTGAAAAACTTTGAAATTGATTCAGACATTGTGATTGTAGGATTATAAGGCATAGATGATAGCTGGATCTTTTTTAATTTAATTTTTTAATGAATTAAACGAACGAACAGCCGAACAAACAGCCTACTATTATTCAGTATTCAAAAATATGTGGCTACTGGCTAGGTTCAGGGGCGCAAATTAGGGGGGGGGGGGTGCGGGGGGTGTCTAACCCCCCATTTTCAATTTTTGGCCATTTTCAAAAGTCGGTCCCTGTCGGTCCTACGATAACTTTGCAAATAACTAGCTTAGAAGAACAGAAAGTAGTTTTGAGGGATTTTCATATTAGACTTTACTAAGAATAATAGATATGTGAATAGATAGAAATTTAAATAATCGGCTTATATGAATTCATGACTATCAATACATTTCCGTCGTTAATTGGTTTTACTTTCAGTGATTGTTCTAAGAATTGTTAGCACATCTAACAAACCATTGACAAGTCACACCGCCTATGAAATGAATGATGAATAATGTGATATTTGTGTGAAAACTGCTCCGTTCATGTGATTTTATATATTACAGTTGAAGTAATAATGTGACTGGACTGCTTACGGTGTAATTTAATTTCCTTTGTATTGTACTATTGTAATTTTTTTCGTTTCTTTTGAGACCGTCAGACAAGTACGCGATTCATCTTCAAAATTTTTAGAAAATTCTGAAACATGTCTGCATGAATTGCGACAATGCCAAGAAAGCACGGAATCACCAAGTCAGAGCTTTATGACAGCACATCATGATCCTGGTTTGCGTAGACAAATTAAGAATGATGAAGTTAAAGATTATGTATTGAGCATGCGCCCATTTCAGCCATTACTTCGATCCTTTCCCAGAAATAGTGATGACGACCCTTCGAAGCAGAGCAGGTTCTGTGTTGATTGATTTAGAGAATTTCCACATTTGGAATATTTCGCAAAGGATGCTGCATATTGTTTCTGCTGTCAGCTGTTTCCTACTGGATTACGGCATGAACATTCTTTCGAGGCGTGGGTTAAAGGTGTTCCGTAATGGCACAAAATGATGAAAAGTAGAGGTAAAGTAAAGAAAAAGAAACTCTCAACCAGTTTCGCAAGTAAGAGTCACAAATCTGCAGTTGAAGCTTTGGCCATGTACCAACGACAAAATTTACATGTTGACCTAATGTTGAATAAAGAGCAAATAAAAGAGTGCATTGAAATCGAGTGTGTAAGGCAGGAAAGAAACAGGGAGGCAATAGGTATATTGGTCGATGCGGCACGGTTTCTTGGTCGTCAAGGACTAGCATTTCGATGATCTAGAGCAGAAAATGATATGAACGGAAATTTTCATCAAGTTGTTCATTTGATTACGCCTCATTGTCCTCTTTTGAAAGGATGGCTGGATGATGCTGTAAAACGCCCTCAGCGAGCTGTGTACATTTACTGGGACTCCCAAAATCAATACATTGACCTTCTCCGTGAGCAGCTAAAGGAGAGAATTCGATAAGAAGCAAGCAGTGCAAAGTTCTTTGTCTTTGCCATAATGGCCGATACTACACCCGATACATCTCACAGGGACCAATTATCAATTGTAGTGAGATACGTGTCTACTGAAGGTGAAATCAAGGAACGTCTCATTGATATGCGCATAACAGATGACAAAACAGGAGATGGTCAAGCAAATCAATCATTAAATCCTTGCGAAGTCAGGGATTTGACACTGAAGCAGTTGCTTTTCAATCTTATGATTACACAGCCTCAGTGTCCGGTAAAATTGAAATATTTCGAATTCATAGCAAAGATTACTTGACAGGGCGCAATTATTTTAAAGATTCTTATAGTTACTGTCTTCAGTACTCGAATGTTTTCCCATCGACATTGCGTTGTCTGAAGCTACTATTGACAGCACCAATAACATCTTTAAGCCTCTAATGAGCGAGCTTTCTCAAAGTTAAACTTAATAAAAACTTTATTAAGGAGTACAACTAGTCAAACACGTCTCCATGGTGTAATGAGTTTGGCAACAGAGAGAGAGACATCACAGATGCATTAAATTTGGATGATGTTCTGAAAAAGTGGTCTAAGGCACCAAAGACAGGAAGACAGAAGATGAAAATATAATTATTCAATTCACATTTCAAAGTAATAAATGCAACATGATTATCATTGATAGAAAAATATTTTGTATTCATGTTTGACTCAATAGGTAACGATTCATGTTTATGTAATGAATTTTTCATTTACACATAGTAGTGAATTTATTTTGTTAACTTTAAGAATGATCCGTCCACTGAGTGTGCCCATAGTGCATATATTGAATTTGATTTATAAAGCCTTGACGTCTATTTTTGGTGATTCCAACAAGCGCTTTCCTAGTAAGCCAGAATATCCACAGTAGGGGCACCAGGAATTTTAAGAAAAAAATCGGTCCCTTTTCCCAGACACCCCCCTAAGATTAATTTCAATTTGCGCCCCTGGCTAGGTTCCAGTCACAGCACCGGCGTGTTGTTTGCATTCCCTCTCACATCCAAAAGAGACAGAAGGTGGTAAGTGTTATAGGAATTTTCACTGGCGTAGCAGTCTGACTGGTGATTGTTTGGTGGCTGTGACAGATTATGTATTATCAATTACAAGTCGAAACGAATGGAGACCACCATCCAAGCACCATTGCCAAACAATAGTGTAGACAACACGACAAGTTTGCATGGTGGTTTGCAAGCTGAATGCTAATTGAAAATTGAAGCAATGAGTCTTATTGATGTCAATTTAGTCAAGTCTGGTGTAATTAAGCTCAAAGCATTCAGATAATAAGTATTACCCATGTCTTCCAAGTTGAGAGAATCTACAATTGACTTTCCTGGACCAACTGATATTGCTTTGGCAAACGCTTGTTGCTGTACTATCTTTTTACATTCAATATATTTTGTTTTTGCATCTTTATCCTTTGGACATACTTTATATACCTAGCGAGGTTTAGAAAGGATATTAAATAATGGTTGTTGAAAATTGTAACAAATTCAGAGCTAATTCTATATTGTATTTGCAATATTTGAATTTCTACTCCATCTATAAACACAAAGATGTTACAATTAAAAATACACAAGTTGATGATTTTACTGACCCTAGATATTATTCAAAGAGATTCAACATTGCCATTATGAAATACTTCTTTTAAAAGCATAGTATAAATATTTTATACAAAACCAATAATTCACTGCTAGTAATTAATTTCAGATATAATAATCAACATATATTTAATTACCTTGTGCATATATCTTACTTGAATTTAGTCATCATATACTCACTGCTTCATAATCTTTCAAGCTCTGTTTAAATCTTCCTAATGCCATATTAGCACTTGCACGTCGGTAGTATCCCTATAAAAATGAAATTATCAGTTTTCTAATAACTTACACATCCTTAAGTATAATTATTTGATTGATACTACGTATAGTGGCTCCATGTAAATGGGAAATGTATCCTACATCAAACGTAGGCACAATATTACAGTTCAACAATACTTAAAATGTTGGAAATGTTGACAATGGATACAGAAAACCGCACAGTCAAACCTACTATATTAAATCCTCCATCTCTCATGGTCCGATAAAAGTTTTTGCCTTCGGAAATCCTTCATTCAGAATATCATATCTCATTAATTATTTTGAACTGTCCAAATCTTTCAAAATGCAGGTAGCCTAAAGATCTTGATAGCAGCTGATGGGCCTACAATGAATACATGAGAACAATAATACTTCAAACATGATCTGAAATGATCAATTGACATATCAACACATACCTTGACATATTTAGGATCAACCTTCAATGCACGATTTGCATCAGAAAGAGCAGAACCAAAGCATTCTAAACGGACATTGCATATACTTCGATTTCCATAATAAGCTGCCACGTAAGGATTAAGGACAATAGCTTTCGTATAATATTCTGCTGCTTTGTCGTATTTCCCATCTATAACAAAAACATTGCTAATAAAGTAGATCATTTATCAGTAGCGCTTGGCAGGAAAACATTTAATTATTGAACAGATCTTCAAACGTAGGTCAAAAAATGATTCCTTTCTGTACTTAAGGCCAGGGTCCGACAAAAGTAGGAATCTTGGAATCCCAGATTGTGGAAGGTTACAGCAAATTCAGAAGAAAATTGATATTTTTAACTATTTATTGGTCAAACATCAACAAAATAAATTCAGAAGAAAATGTTGAAATTCCTCTAGGATTGCAGAAGGCTGAACCTTTTGTTGGACCCTGCTTAAGCAATATAAAATACTTCAGCAAATTATTAGCCCTAATTGAGAGAAGAGAGAGAAAGCACTATATAGAAGAATCGCTTAACTTTTAGACCAACAGCAATAATCCTGCCTCAGGATAAGAAGTAAATAGTCTTTCGTGTTTTATTAATTTCACACAGAAAACTTGATTTCAATAATCTTTTTTAACAACACACAGGTGAAAAATGATGTTGAATTCTTGTTTCTTCCAACTATTTTTGATAAATTTCACTTTCACGTTATCGAAAAGTTGGTTCTTGATTCTCGCTTTATAGGAGCTCTATCTCTCCCCTATATGACTGTGTTAATTTATAACAGTAAAATGAATTAGATCTATTGGGGGTGAAGCCTAGACAAATTTTCTAAGGAGCTCTATTTTTAAGCAAAATGATTCACCTTGGGAGTGTGCAGTTGGTGCATTCCAGGATTAGATCAATCAGGGAGTAAAAATAAAAATCTCAAAATTATCAAAATCAACGAAGTCTATGTGATACTGATACACATGACCACGAAGTGTAGATAAATCTAATCCATTCGACTGCAAGATAGTAGGCTAGGCCTACAATGAAGCAGAAAAACGATTTGAAAAATGAATTAGATCTGTTGGGGGTGTAACGTAGACACATTTTCTAAGGAGCTCCATTTCTGAGCATAATGATTCATCTTGGGAGTGCGCAGTTGGTGCATTCCAGGATAAGATCAACCAGAGAGTAAAACTAAAACCCTCAAAATTGTCACTAAGTCAGCGTAATATGCATTTTGGGGCGACTTCCTTGTCATGTCGAACGACCTATGATGTCATTGTTCTTTTATTCTTTAAATGACACAGCTTGTGGAATTTGAGAAATGATATCTGTTGCAAACTAAAACAATATTAAAACGACACACACACTGTAGTGGTTCAATTGTCCTGCAACCGGCAAAAAAATGTACCTGATTTTTCAAAAAATTGACTTATATTGTTTTAGTATTTTGTTAACTTCTGCTTTAAAACTGTTCTACGATAAATCAATAATTTGGTTCAGCGTATGTGTCGCTTACTTTTTAGACAATATTAGCCTAGCCTAATCATTTTTGTACAAAAAGCTTGTTATTATATTGTCTATTGATAATATTTATCAAAATAATCGGTATACTGATTTAATCTGCCGATTATGATTCAACCATCGGCAAAACAATAACCGGTAAAATAATCGGCAATTTCATAATCAGAACCTCTCTACCTATCTGTTACGATAAGTGTCAAGAAATATTTCTTTAAAAATGAAACCTATATATTGAATTCAATTACAACAGAATAATACCAACAATAGCAATAGAAACAAGCAAAGCTACAATTTCACAAACTCCTAGCAACACAATTTCCGTATTTTCTGTAGAATATTTGATTGTCTACCTCTTTTTATTATGGTAAGATATCACATGGTTCAATTAATTCTACAAAACTTTAATGCTGATTTTGTATTGCATAAAGTTGTCAAACACGCAGATTATAGTTGAATAAGCAGACTAAGTTGATACACCATAGCCTCCTTATACCATATGCTTTTTACATAGCCATGTCTCACCTCTTGTAGAAAACAAGATCATTGTTACCTCTACTATATTATATAAAAATGACCTTCAAAAATTTGTACACGCTAATCTCAAAAACCATGCAAATAAATCCTGAATATCATGCATCATTCGAAAGCTCTCTTTGGTGGTCTGAACATAGGCTATATTTAGTTTTGAAAAATCAACTGAATTCGGCGTAAAATTGAAAAATCAAGTTTTCCGTAAAATATCAAAGCCGCCGCCATCCTGAGCAGCTCATCTCAGCTTAAAATCATTTATAAATTTCATTACAGAGAGTGCTGTGTTTACCAAATTCAAAAAACCTTCGAATTTTAAACAATATTTGGAATCAACCGTTTGAATTGTAAAAACATCCCAAAACATCCGCCGTATCAAATTATCTATCAAAAGTATTTAGTAACAGCGACAAGGAAAATCATAATGAAATGTAGGCCTAAACTTAAATAAATCCCAAATCCCCTTTTTTCTGGTTTGTAATTAAAACAAGATTTTATATGCGTTGTTTTGCAGTTAAATCACTCTTACTCTCTATGCGTTAAATAAAAGTAATCAGTAGTTAGTAATCGTAATTACTTTTTGAAACAAATAATTTTTCACTGGTAATTGATTACTTTTCTGGAAAAGTAATCATAACTGTAATTGGTTACTTTTTGAGGGAAGTAATTGTAATTGTAATTGATTACTATTTTAGCGGTAATTTTACAGCTCTGCGCTCTTAATCTTTAATATGAAATGAGGTTTCATATCAACATCAAGTTTTCACTCAAGTAATTAGAACGAAGTGTATAGCCATCCGGTTGCCGGAGGCCATTTCAAAATGATAGCCGTCCGACACTCAATTTGCGCATGCGTGTGCTTTGCTTTGTGCCAGAATTTATTATCACACTAAACAACACGGCAAGTCACACAATTATTTGGTGGTTTCCTCGTTGGATTTGATGATTAAATACCTTCAAGATCTGAAATATTGCTGTTCCCAAGTAAAAAAGATTCTGTTTTGGAATGATGAATTACAGCGACAAGATAATATCGTTGGCTTTAGAGTTATATCTTGCAGGCTAACGCTCGTTTTTTCTCATTTAATAGTTGTTTGGCTGCTCAAAAATTTATATTAATATTTCACGGTAAAATGTCCTCACTCTGCATTGGATTTATACACAAATCAAGTAATATTCCACGGGTGTTTGTTATTTCTGCAATGCTTATTCGGGGATCATTAATCTTTGATCTGATTTTACTTATATGCAACGCGAAAGCCGAAGGGTTTCTAGAATGTTATGACGGCAAATCATAATGAAGTAATTATTATTCAAACGATATAACATTTCCCACCAAAATCTAACTTTTCTCATGAAGTCAATGATATATTTATCACTTCACTCAGTATTTGTTCACAATTGTTATTTGGGATAAACTTGAAATTAACACTCGAACACGATAAACAAAAATTTCATCGCGATTCTTCTCAAAAGCGAGCCGATGCCGATGGGAAAAATATGAGGAGTATTGAAATTTCAAAGCTGAACCTTGATCAACAACAAAAATAAACAAGGTCTCTATAACGTAGATTTGACTCTTCTTTCAGGCTAGCATAGAGTTCACTTAAAGGGATTATGCAGATTGGCGGTCTTCTTTATTGAAAAGTGAGTTCACTTTTCAATACTCGTTTTCATGTCAGCTGTATTATTCTGTCTGGTGTTCAATGTTTATGAAAAGCTGCATGACGCCATCTTGCCTCGTGTATTTTCCCACGGCGCTGACCAGTTTTCTTGAATTAATATAGTTGAGATCTAATTTTAATATTTCATGGTATGTCCACATATTGTAAACATTATTTATCGACGCAATCAGAGGGAAAGACAGGAGAGAAGTGATAGAAAGTAAAGATCAGAAATCTGTGAAGCAGAAACAGGACCTCAGCTCAAAGCTACAGCCACGGAAATATGGAAATCTGTCCGTGCAAATGCAATGACAGTATGCGTGTGTTTGAAATATTACTAAAGGGAACAAAAAATTTCTACGAGTCTTTCAGACTCTCGATTTGCTCTGGTCTTTTTATTAAATTATATATTATCTGGATAATGTAATCAAGGTAATTTTATGTTTTGATGTTGCTACCATGCTTCGTAGATTTATCGGCTATTCTGATTGGAATTGTAATCATATTTCCAAAAGATGTTAACTACATAACGACATAACGTATATTTATATATATATATTAGATATTATCTAATAGCAAAAAATAGTGCTCAATATCATTTGACAGAGCTAAATATAATAAAAGAAGTATATATATATAATAAAATAATGTTATCTGATAGCAGTTGAGATAGTGCTCAATGTCATTTGACAGAGCGGTGAATAATAATAATGAAATGAAGTCAAAGACTAAACATTCTTTTACTGTTACTTAAAGTTTCTCGCTTTATGCGATCATCAGACAGAATATGCTATTAATGAAAAATATCTATTAAACAAAAGATCTGAACTTATTTCAAAGTGTAGGCACGAAAACAAATATTATTTAACAAATTTTAAAGAGACAAAAACTTAACAATCAATTAATTGATCAAAACACCGATAAAGTCAAGGAAACCATAAACAATGTTATTCGAATATTGTAAAGATAATAGCATTGTATCTAGAACAATAGTTATATTTTTTTTCACACATTTTTTTCACACATTTAATTAATATGTCTAATTAGGATAAACTGGTGTATTTTTCATTAATAGCGTATTCTGTCTGATGATCGCATAAAGCGAGAAACTTTAAGTAACAGTAAAAGAATGTTTAGTCCTTGACTTCATTTCATTATTATTATATATATATATATATAAATAGTAGATCAAAGATCACGAGTTTATTCCGTTACTCTGAGTTTCACGTAAAGACGCTCTTCAGACGGTTTTATTAAAAATAATATATATATATATATATAATATAATATAATATAATAATAATTAATTAAAATAATTAATTGTATTGAGTGTTAACTCTTATACACACATGTATATGAAAGTGCTCAATTTTTTTAGGACAGAGCATAATATAGAGAATAAAACAGAGACAAGGCAAAGCCTTTTCCGTAACTCGGAGTTTCACGCTTTTATTGCGATCTTCAGACGGTGATACTAAAAAATTAAAAACATACGATTACTCCTAAACATACATACACGAGTGCGATATCTAGCTATTGTTTATCTACAATGGGTTACTGATAAATTATATTTTTATTGTTTGTTTACAAAGGCATATTGTTGTAATTTTCTTAATGTCTACGATTTACCGGATTTAAAATTTCTAAGGTAAAATTTGTTCTCATGCCGGCATTTGGAAATAAGTTCTGATCTTTTGTTGAGTAGGTTAGGCGAACGTGATGTTATAATATGAAATTTCTCCGTAAGGCATAGGTTACATTTATTTGAGATGTTAGTGTATGCGCTAGCAGTAGCTAACAGTGTTGTAAATACTCGTTACTAAAGTAACGCGTTACTCGTTACTTTTGGAGTAATTTTAGGAGTAATTAGTTACTTTTTTGAGAAAAGTAATAAGTAATCTAATTGATTACTTTTTGAAGTAACGAGTATTATTTGAGAGAAAGTAATTAACGTTACTTTTCAAATTACTTTTATGATTACAAAATATTTGCTTTGTTGTCTTGTGATAATTTTCAAAGGCGCTGCTGTCACTTAGTTCCGCTTTTTATTGTTCTGTCTGCGATGCAATCTCCCATTATTTGCAGCTTTCACGAGAGCTATTCTTCAAACCAGGTGAATTGTGTGATATATGACCAATAAACCCTATCCCATAACCTATTCTTCTCTGTTCTGACATTGTTCTGTTGATCAATAGTTTCCATAGTTTTTCACTTTTTATTTGAGTGAGTTTCGAATATTGAAAAGATGATGTAAAATTTATGGCTATATGAATAGATTGATAAGATTAAAATAAACCATTTTGATAAATCAAATGAAACCATTTATTTGTCAACTTTATTAAAAAGTTTTCAACGTCAATTTATCTTCTGCTGCAGTCACCAGTATTAAACTAATATTATTAATTAAATCGACCGTTCCCCTTCGTAAAAAACAAGATGGCCGCCATGATTGTCAAAACGAGACATGTCATTATCGAAAGGGAGGCAATATCTTTTGTTTCACAAGTTAAAGTAATCATGAAGTAATTAGTAATTAATTATTTTTTTTGGGAAAGTAATTAGTAATTGTAATCAATTACTTTTTAGGCTGAAGTAATTAGTAATGTAATTAGTTACTTTTGAGGAAAAGTAATTTGTAATGTAATTTATTACTTTTCAAAAGTAATTCTCACATCACTGGTAGCTAATATAGACCAATTAATTTTAAATTATGCGTTACTGTCCTTGAGATTCCATATTAATTTTGATAGCTCAGTGTTGTTTCTGTGTATTTCGTTCTTAAATGATTGGGTGTGGTTGGCTAGGCGGGTTTTGAACGTCCCTTCTGTAAGACCGATATAATTATGGCTGCTGTTGCTTGTAGTAACTTTAGCGTTGTATACCATGTCTGTCGTTGGGCATTTGTTGTTGAGTGGACACTTATTCTTTGATCTACAAATTGCACATTTTTTCATTCTTTTTGGGTTGGTCATTAATGATTTCTTTATTATGGTTATTTATAATTTTCCCATGTTGTCCATACAGCTGTAGCTGACTTTTATGGTGTTCTAATTGAATATTTTATGAAATTTATGAGACGCTGGGAAATGTTTCTCAATTAGGTGTAGAAAAGTTTTGCCGATGTTAGTGCGCACGTTTTTACTGTATGGTGGATTGAACCATATCACCTGCCTTCTTCTATTTCTCCTTTTGTTGAGTGTAGAATTTTCACAATGGCTGTATTCGAGCTCTGCATCATGTCCACTTTCCCTCAGTGCATTTTCGTACAATGTTTTAGCGTTGTTAAAAATTTCATTGCTAGATGATAAATCACTGATTATTTTATTAATTGCTTTTGGTAGTTGTTTAATTATCGATGGGGGATGATTTGAATTGGCATTGATGTAGGACGGTACATCATTGGGCTTTCTATAGGGTTGATATGAACCATTGGTAAGATTGAGTGTAACATCTAAAAAATGTGTAACTTTTAGGTTTGCTTGAATGGATAAATTTAGGCCATTATCTTTAAATACCTTCGATATTCTTTTTTTTAATCTTTCCGCTTTTGGTCCAGTTGAGTTCTTGAGAAGGGCCAGTCCGTCATCACGATAATCGAAGAATAAGAATCTCGAAGTCAAAGTCAAAGAATATCGAAGGTATTTAAAGATAATGGCCTAAATTTATCCATTCAAGCAAACCTAAAAGTTACACATTTTTTAGATGTTACACTCAATCTTACCAATGGTTCATATCAACCCTATAGAAAGCCCAATGATGTACCGTCCTACATCAATGCCAATTCAAATCATCCCCCATCGATAATTAAACAACTACCAAAAGCAATTAATAAAAGAATCAGTGATTTATCATCTAGCAATGAAATTTTTAACAACGCTAAAACATTGTACGAAAATGCACTGAGGGAAAGTGGACATGATGCAGAGCTCGAATACAGCCATTGTGAAAATTCTACACTCAACAAAAGGAGAAATAGAAGAAGGCAGGTGATATGGTTCAATCCACCATACGGTAAAAACGTGCGCACTAACATCGGCAAAACTTTTCTACACCTAATTGAGAAACATTTCCCAGCGTCTCATAAATTTCATAAAATATTCAATAAGAACACCATAAAAGTCAGCTACAGCTGTATGGACAACATGGGAAAAATTATAAATAACCATAATAAAGAAATCATTAATGACCAACCCAAAAAGAATGAAAAAATGTGCAATTTGTAGATCAAAGAATAAGTGTCCACTCAACAACAAATGCCTAACGACAGACATGGTATACAACGCTAAAGTTACTACAAGCAACAGCAGCCATAATTATATCGGTGTTACAGAAGGGACGTTCAAAACCCGCCTAGCCAACCACACCCAATAATTTAAGAACGAAATACACAGAAACAACACTGAGCTATCAAAATTAATATGGAGTCTCAAGGAAAGTAACGCAGAATTTAAAATTAATTGGTCTATATTAGCTACTGCTAGCGCATACACTAACATCTCAAATAAATGTAACCTATGCCTTACGGAGAAATTTCATATTATAACATCACGTTCGCCTAACCTACTCAACAAAAGATCAGAACTTATTTCCAAATGCCGGCATGAGAACAAATTTTACCTTAGAAATTTTAAATCCGTTAAATCGTAGACATTAAGAAATTTACAACAATATGCCTTTGTAAACAAACAATAAAAATATTAATTTATCAGTAACCCATTGTAGATAAACAATAGCTAGATATTGCACTCATGTATGTATGTTTAGGAGTAATCGCATGTTTTTAACTTTTTAGTATCACCGTCTGAAGATCGCAATAAAAGCGTGAAACTCCGAGTTACGGAAAAGGCTTTGCCTCGTCTCTGTTTTATACTCTATAATATAATATAATATATATATATATATTGATCAACATTTGTGAATAGTGTCAAATTGTCAATCGTTAGCATACAGTACAATTTATTGGATTTGTTGAACTTGCTGTTGACTTGGTCTTTTTGAAATTGTTGAATAATAAAAACATGTTTACGTTTTTGTGCTGACTGGTCTTGTTCTCGTATTTTATCTGACTTTAAAGTTATAGTATAGCCTGCATAACCATAAAATGCGGTAGGCCCTTATTCAAATGCAATTTGTGTATTATATTGATTCCTGTCCTCAAGAGTTTTCTTGCAATATCGAAATTAATTATGAAATAGATTAGGCCATTTCTGTTTGATTTGCTATCCTCGCAGCCTTCAATCCAGGCGACCAAAATGCGAAGGCGATGTAGTGACGTACAATAAAATCTGCACCCAGAAAAAAATCCATAAGGGATGCCGGTCCGCATAGTCCCTTTAAAAAATATAATAATTCATAATCTGTTGATGGTTTGAAGTTAGAATATTATTATATCTTCTTTGAATTAATTTTTATTTTCGTTGCCTCGGACAGTATTACGCATGCGCAAATTAAGTGCCGGACGGCAGTCATTTTGAAAATGGCATCCGGCTACCGAACGGCTAACCACATCGTAACTAGAAAATGGCACCAAGCAAGGACAAGAAAAAAGGAAAGTTTTAAAGCAAGTTCTGGTGAAAGTTGTAGGCCTGTCTACTGTAAAACATTTTTAAGGGACATTGGAAGATGGGCCTCACTTATGTATGGCATGGGATTACTATCAATTACGGTTGGACATTGGCCTCCTTCTGAGTCCTGGTTGGATTACGGATATATAGCCTATAGCCAAATCCAATGGCCATGGCCTAGGCGCCTAGAGGGGCCTTCGCTGAAGGCGAAAATGCCCCGATGTGGCATTTTCTTCGGGACTGATGGCCCCTGGGGTTTTCGACTACAACCCACGATTACCCCAAGCTGTGCAACACATTTAAGGGAAAAACCACCTTCTCAGAGGTTATTCTACCAGAACCGACGGACTTTTCGCCAATAGTTTTTTGGCATCCTCCTGTTTCGCCTTCGGACTACGTGAATAATGCTTGTTTTTTCGTTCCGACCACTGCAAGTATTTTATTTTAATTTTCTTTCCTTCGAAATGTGTTTTCTGGCACGCCGGGTGTCCTTCGATCAACCGAAGCTCTTCTTCGATGTGTTGGCAAACAATCTCCTGTTGTCTCAGCAAGCAATGCATTAAACATTTGTTTTCGCCTTGGTGATTTCGTTGACACACACTGAAGAAGCTAATCATCTTTATTCACTGCTTGAACAAAACTGCTGTTCTATTAATAAATCAAACATGATTTCAACAACAAATATGTTACTGGTCTGCTACCTTATCAAAGGACATATTGTGAATGAGTAATTCAATAATGTAATTTAAAAGACTTTACCATTTATGTTATTGTTGTGGCCAGCTGTAATTATTTCGCTGCTTGTCTGTACATAAAATGGCCGAGTTCACTAAAACAATCATTTTGGACCACCACCTTCACCTTCAAGACCTAAGAATCACTACGTTTGTTCAATGATTCTAATCGTTTTGCTTTTGAATATGTTGATAATGCCTTCATTATTGTTTTGAACTGTAAGGCTGTAAATTGTTTGACCGATTTCTCTCTGCTTTTGGACGTGTCATTTTAGCCAAACTTTTGTGAATTTTTGCCTTAAACTATTGGCCACGCGCACACGTGTTTGGTTTGGGCTAGTCGGGCTTCAACTGCCACCTTTTCAATGTTATTTAGGAGCTACTGCTTCTACGTTTTCTACAGAATGTGCCTGCCATAGCCTTGTGTGTTTTGCTCCAATGATTTGGTTGTGATTTTCAATTTTTCATCGCCATTATTTTACTTCAATTTAGACCTAAATGTATGAATGTAATGCACGACCTCTGCATATGAAATTGCGATAATTATTGACTCGTTCTTTAGAAAGTTCTTGCAAGGGGTTAATGACTTATTATGCCAATTAATACAAATACTACACCTGTTTCTAACTTGCATTTGTTCATTTAATTCTACATGATTCTCATTTACTTTCAATTGTTTGGCAGTCTTCAAATCAAATTTATTTTCATTTGTTTGCAGACAGTCAACATTCAAGGTTTTGCTTTTGCAACTTGCCAGTGGTCAAGGGCATGATTTACTTGCCGTGATTTACACAAAAGTATTGTACTGCTGGCTGCCGAACTATCAAACCACACCCTCTGCGAATTATCTACCTCACCATTGTTACCATTCCTATACAAGGCGTTACTGTTTATTATTGTGGTTGGTTGCCTTGGACTTAAAATTGTATTTAAATTTATATTTGCATATTATTTATCGTAATATGCGAACTAAAGTATGTCTGATTTAATTATATGTGACTTATTTTACGGTTTAGTTATCTTACAAGTTTAATTGCTTGACCGTGAAGTTGTATATTGTTACCATTGGTATGGTTTGATGGCTAAAATAACTTTAGTGTACTTCTATTTATTATAACATTGACATTGCATGGCAATGATATTTCCATTCACATGCGCGCGAGGTATTATGTAATATGTATCAAATTTTACATGATGCGATGAATACAGCTGCTTTGAATTATGCATGCGCAATACCTGAATTGCTCACTGCCAAATCCTAAATTTGCAACCTTTAAACGTCATTTTACATGATTTACCACTTTAATGTACTGGGCCTTCCAGTAACTTTGTGCTACTATGCTACTAACTGCTAGTCTCCTGCCGCCGTACAACTTTTTACAATTTGCAATACCAATCACAGGCTACCTGTCTGATCATTCACTTCTGTGTGAATTTTTCACTACTTAATTGTAACTTGTGTGTGTTACTTTTTATGATTAATTTTTATTGATTTCGCCCATCTATTTATTTGAGACATATAGAGGAGACCAGCAGCCCATCGGAATCCCCGTCGTGCCAACTGTTCCTTACCGCCTACCGCCGATTCGACAACGACCCCCAAAGAAGACACTGCCGCTTTAAATCACCAACCACAAATGTAGCAAATCGATAATAGTAGTAATGCAAATAGTAGAATAATGGGAATTACAAGATGACGCTGACAAACGAGACAACAGAACTTCATGATCGATGCTGCTTAGTCTTCTGGAGTGGGCTAGGGTCGCAGGGATAACCATCAACCATCAATTGATTGTGGATAGCTCAAGCCTTAACTATCGAGTGTGTGAAGCTGTTAGATGCTTAATACTGACAATGCTGGTCCCTGTTCGTACAACATGCCTGCTGCGGTCGAGCTCAGCAGCGACCAGCGTCACAATTCAGTTGGCTGCATGCTTTTTAGTTAAAAAAATTACAGTAGTCTAGCTGCTTTTGTCTTTTTACATTAAGTAAAGTAATTACCTTTGAAAAAAATGTTTGCCTCTCTTTTGGTTTTTTCAGCTTCTTCTTTTTCATCATCTGTTATATTAGAAATATCACCAGAAAACGGATCAAATTCTTTTTCAATTCCATCCTCCGTGACACCATTAGTGGTAGCCATGATGGATGTTATCTCCCTCTCATGCATGCGTATTAACCAACTCAGTGCACAATTAATTGGGTTTTCTAACTAGGGGAGCTTGACAAGGGGGAGGCTAAAAGCTGGCTAAAAAGTGGCAAAGTGGGCTAAAGCAAAAGTGAGACCTGTATTTATGTTAGACTGATCTGTTTTCAATATTTTCAATATACCTTCATCGAGTCTAGCTCAATCCTGCTTGATCGGACACATTTCCCTTTATTTTACTGTTGCAACAACAACTGTTTTTGTATCTAATTGACTATATAGCAACCAATTTCTCTTTTGACATGGACGAGGTAAATATAGCCTGCGTGCAGACTGACAGACTTATCTTCTTGCAATATATAAAGAAAAAGTCGGTCTCCATCATAGTCTGCACGCAGGCTAGGAAATACGGTGGGAAAATATATCCGCCGGTTCGTTGAATTGGTTGAACATATGGTTCTAAACTATGGTTCTAGATTTATGAGAACGTATTGGCAATTAATGACCTTTAATGTAGTCAAATTTCGATTTCACAAATATTGTGTGTTTACACATGATGAAGCAGCTACCAAGAAGATTAATTATTTTACAATAGTTCAATTGAAAGAATCCGTAATAAATGTTTCCGTTTCAATCTGATTTGGCTAATTGCAAGCGGTAATGGTATGTTCATTATTATGACGTTGACAACAAAATAGCCAGTCACCGAAGAGAACACTCCACCGACAAGAGCCACGTGATCTATTCGCAAAGCTTCTTATTGGTTCAAGCAAATGTCGTAATTCAAGTCACGGAAAACAATATTTGTTGTATTGTTGGTACACGTGCGCGCGTTCTGTCTACCGTCGAATCTCTGAAGAAGTAGAGAACCGTTGTCTGTTGGTTGTTTCGCTTCTGCCGCGGCGTAGGATTTTTACATTCGCTTGGCGTTTGCTTTCTTCATCGTTTATTATTCGTCATGTCTATGAGCGACGACGAAAAAGATATCGATGTTGAAAGTGATGATGTAAGTATGAAACCAAACAAATAAATGGTTAAAGTATTTATTTTTTCAACATCTCGCTTTCATGTTCCTGCTGTAGGATACTGTTTGAGTTTTTGAATGGTGAAACTTTTTTTTTGATTATCTCGTAGTCTGAATTTATGAATGCACGCCTCGTGCCACGTTTCATCTGAACGTGCCAGTGCAACAATTGAACTTCCTGTAAAGTTGCAATCAATGATGATGTATGTTAAATCTTTCTTGGAGAACCATGTTTCATAAATTCACTCTGTTTTGAATTCCCAAATCCCGATTCAAGTCAACAATCGCAATAAATTTTCTCGGTTTGCCCATACGCGAGTTTCTACAGCAATTGAATGTCTAAAAGCTAATGTATCTCTCCTAATTCGTGTTGTGAATTTTGTTCTAATCTTCTAGTATTTATTATTGCATTATAGGCTGACAAACGAGCCCACCACAATGCCCTGGAAAGAAAACGAAGGGATCACATCAAAGATAGCTTCAGTGGTCTAAGAGACTCCGTTCCATCTCTTCAAGGCGAGAAGGTAATAATTATTAATTTGGTTCTGATGTTGATATCAATCAAAACTTATGCCTTTTTGTTCTAATCCAATCCACAGGTTGTAATAATTATGTGTGTTTCGGTTGTTTTTATTTTGTTGTGCTGCGTAGTAAATGAATGTTGTTGTACAATGTGTTTCTGACACAACAATTTCATTCAAAGCAAGCAGCACATGTTATCTGAACGTAATGTCATTTCATGTGTGCTTCATAAGTCATTAAAAGGGCAAATTGTTGATCAATCTTGCCTGACTGCTTTCCCTTTTTGAATCTCTGTAGGCTAATTCACATAGTTACCTTCGGACCAAAACCAAACTTGTTTATCATCAGATAATGTATTTTCTCTTCAGACCTGGCCAGACAAATAAACAAGACGGTTGCCCAAACATGGGTCTTATTTCTTTAAAATATTGTATAATGACCGACAATAATCGATTATAATCTTGGCTGACCAGGCAAATCTCCAGCTGATATTTCAGGAAAATCGTAGCCTACATGAGCGTAGCCTACATCTCGAATTTCGAAAAGCATTTACCATGGACATATATGCCCACATAAGTCTTCACGACACACTGTATCATAATTATCGTTTTTTCTTTTCAAAGCAAATATATTTCGAAATAGGTAAGGGTAATAATTATGTACAGTTTGCCTGCGTAGACCTACTCTTAGTGGAGTGATGCTCAGGCCTGTAAGTATTCCAAATGTGCGATGAAATTAGTGAGAACTTTGTCAGCTAATGAGTTGCACATTTCTTTTCCACAGTCCTCAAGGGCACAAATTTTAAACAAAGCTACAGACTACATACAATTCATGCGACGGAAAAACCACACTCATCAAGTAAGTTTACTGGTTTTATCAGAAAGAAAATAGAACAAGATCAGTAAGCCCATGTACCCCAGCTTGTTCTCATTAATTAAGTAAACAAGGTTATTTATATTGTGGCTACCTAACATTATTAAATGTAGCCTATGCAATATTCCAGAGCAGGCTGAACAAAAGAGGAAAGTTGGCTTCTTTTTACACAGGCTACATTGTTACTCTGGAATAGAAATCGTATTTGTACTTCGTGGTAATTTCTTTGTTAAATAAACACATTTCAGATATTCTGAAGCTAGGATTCTAAACACTGTTAAAATGAAAATAATTTATTACCCAAAGTTGTCCAGTTTATAATAATGAAATCTTGATACGAACTGTGATAGTTTTGGGTATACAGACGTAATCTTCTATTGCAATATATTTCCATGCATCAAATACACTTTCAAATAAATCTATTATGTAGGCTACTTGATGAAATAATAAAAGAGACTTGTTAAACACAAAATAATTGTTTTGATTGATTTGAGGCATTTCATTTTATTAGTGCGATATGGAATGGAGCTTAGTAATAGGAAGGTTTAGATTCATAACAAAGTCAATGTCGAATTCAAATTATTTTGAGGACTGGGACGGGCTTGACTTCATTGTCTGCCAAAAGGCTGTTTAGATTGATAACGAAGATAAAGCAAGACCGTTGACGAAATTTTTACAAAATGGTTGCCTGTAAAACATTAGCCTAGCTCCACAAGGCCCACTATTCCGCTACTCTACATCTGGGCCTTGTAAAATTTTGACGAATGAAATGATGCGCTAGCAACGTTGTGTCATCGATTTTATTAACAGAATACAATAGACCACTTGAGATACACAGGTGTGATTTACATGTGAAACGATGTGCCCATGATGAGTGAATCATTTTTAACGCCTTTTCAATCCACAAAGATGTCACTAATAATTTCATGAGTTAGAAAATAGACTAATCACTGCCTAACCCCGCACATGCTAAGCTGTAATTGGCCATTCTGATTTTTATAATGAGCGCATCACTGCATTCGCTAAGAAGTTACATATCCCATATACTAAACAAAGCCTCTTTTCCGTCAGAAATTCCTATTGAAACTGCCATTTCATAAAGCTCAGGAAAATAAACTTTGCTCGTTTTGAGCAGTACCTACAATGATTTCAAAAACCTAGTTCTGAATGAAGCTGTCAGTTTGAAGATTTTCTGAGGTACTAGAAATGCGCAGTATGGAGGCAGACAGGGACAATTCGACTTTGACTTCGAATTTTTTCTGAATCTAAACCTCCCTAATATGGACTGTATAGTGTTCATATTAATACTCAATGTGCTGTGAGTCCCCAACCCTGTATGAGTCATACAACAAAAAACTAAAAATTACCCACCACAACAGTTTTTAATGTTTTTATGACTCATTACGCACCACTCATGTTAATAGAACGCTATATAGCATTCCTACCCATATCGTATTAATCACTAAAAGATAATCTGAGTTTGAACTGAAGCATGACTATATCACAATTTCAACAATTTGATGATGGCGCAGCCCTAAACAAGCCCTAAATAGCATGTTTCTTTTTCTCACAAACCTTGGTTCGTCTTGTGGAGAAGCATGGGATTTATGTAACCTAGGCCCTTTATATGTAATATTCAGGAAGTTCTCCAATATGTGAAAGTTAGGCCACTAAAGCTGCCGTTTTGAGAGTTAACAAAAATCATTCCTAAAAATGGGAATGGCCAATCAAATGTAGTCTGATGCATCGATTGGACTGTGTCGCTGTGACCTGCAAAGGGTTATATTTCATTTGTGCGTTTGAATATGCTTTATTGTATGCTACATGTTGGTTTTCTGTCATTTTATGTGTTTTGTTCTATTGCCTCCAATGCATAATTTCACCCACCATTTTTATTATTGATTCACCACCCTATCCCCACATTTGAATTTGTGAAGTAGTATTAGCAAAAGATATTTAAATTAGGCTGTTGTTGACAAATAGGCTGAATAATTAATTCAACAACTACAACATTATTTGTAAATGCAAATTGATGCTTTAGTAGCCTGACTTTCACACTGTTCAAGTCGATTTCTCCCACATGCAGTCTCAGCAAGTGAGCCTACATTCTGGTTATTGAATTTCCATCATTTTTGTTGTTTACCGTATATTTCTTAAACATTTCTAAGAAACCAAAGACACTATGTGAGAATCGATCAATGTTGAGAACAAATTCAAACTACAGCAAGCTGTGTCCTAATCAAGGAAAAGAAAATATCGTAGGCTAATATTTTAATTACAGTAGTCAGTTGTCATTTCAATCATTTTACTAATATTGCTACTTTGTATTTTCAGGCAGATATTGATGAATTGAAGCGTCAAAATATGATACTAGACCAACAAGGTAGGCAATAATACAGTTTAATATTAACATCACATTCTAACATAGACTTACTATGTCTTTGGCTGTTTACCTACCTTATCACATGGCCTAAACACTATTTTAAGGAGGTTTGGAACTTCTACTGTGGTGTGGATATAATTTATGCATTACAGTACTTCGTATTATTACTCAATTTACTGCCGCGGCATCTCTTTATCTGTTTGACAAAGAGTTGTGATTTTATGACAATTGATATTTTGTGACAGTGTGAATTGAGATATGAAAATTTACATAATTTATTAGGTGCTATTTTGGCTGCACATAAAACCACAAATTGGTTCACAGACAAACCTTGGGGAAGGAACGCAGGCTAGAACAGTAGTAGAGGTTTGCGAATCCGAATCTGACCAAATTTTCTTAGCTTAGTAGGATTTTATTTTTATTTTCGGATTTGACTTTTCAAGGATGTATTGGATTGGATCAAATTTTCATTATACTTCATATTAATTGATGCTGAGTCATTTGACAATTTTTCATGAACATTTTATAATGCTTCTATTGTTCATGATTATTAAGCAACATTTATTGAATTAGGATGTGCATAGTAATTAGAATTATTCAGATTGAGATTGAAGCTAACCTCGGCCCATGTCTGGATTACTCTGAATATTGTTCAAAGCAGAATTCTATAATTGTTTTACTGTTATTTCAAAATTTCAAAAGCAAATTGAAAAATGAGACATTAACTTGCTAATTTATGATTCCCAAATAGTTCTAATCATTTTTCTGAATATATGCATTTGGATCGGATTCAAATTGGAATTTGTTGTCAACAATCAGATTACTAATGCCCAATCTGTTCCGATGCAGACTTTTAAACAGTAGACAGCATTTTAGTTAGTCAAGTAAGGCCACCCGCCTTCAAATCTACTATATAAACGAAACGTCGATGTATGTCTGTCTGTATTAACAGTATTCGAGATTCACACTTCTCCTGGTAAACGTATCAAAACCAAATTTTTCGTGGGGTATCATACAATTATTTGTCACAATATAGGCCATGTTTCGTGTCCGTATCTTTATATTCCTTCAATTGACGGTCCGAAGCGTATTTTTTCGTAGGATTTCTCTTGCGGCGATGTTCGTCACGCTTCGTATTTCACATCCGACTGACATTCAGTTCTATTGTTTATTTATCATTTGGGCTAACTTCTAGCAATTAAGGTTTCTATTATTTTCATTTTCAAATCATTTTAAAGTTTCACCCAGCGGAGCGGGTTCACTTCACTAGTCATCTATATTTCACATATTTGGAAAAAAGTTAAGATTAATTTATTTCACATGAATCATTTCACTTCAACATTTTACTGGTGTTGCCGTGGTGACATTTTGGCAGTACTGAACAAAATTTCTTGTTAGAGTACATTTTGTGCAATTATACAAATTTGCTGAAAAATAGTCTGAGCATCCCATCCCCTTTTTGTTTTTGTTAATAATAAATTTTTGCTTATCTAAATTCTATTCTGAAGATTGAAAGAAATTTGACAGAACTTTATTATATTTATGTTTCAAGTTATGATCTACTCCTGGTTCTTAATTCGCAACTCTCACTCTTTGCAGCCTCATTCCTGACTCCTTTGCGAAGGAGACCATGACCGAAGGAGAATTTGAAATTAAACAAGGCTTACCTGTAGTTTGACGTTTGATAGTAATTCTCAGAGGTCATTGTCCTGAGCTAAGGAGTCACCCTCCCTATTGGAAATTTGATGACTTTTACGATGACTTTGATGATCTATTTGTGGGACCCTCCCTTGATGCGAAGAGAGCTGCCAGATCTGTGAAGACTAATTAGACATGTACAAATTGCAAACATGCGCAACATTGTAGCGGTATAGAACTTCCTGTTATGGTAGCCTACATTTTGTTCATCAATTCAATTAACTGAACAAATAGCCTTAGCACCTAATTTTTCTTCATAGTCATATTCAAATAATTATAGGCCTACTTTTGCTGCAATAAACATAATTTAAAAGAAATTCAATCTGAAAGAAATTTTTGAAACATATTGATTTATTGTAAAATTGATGTGATATTTTGCCCCTTACGCAATGAGCTCTGACTGTTTGTATTGCTGTGTTGAAATATCTGTAATATCTTGTTGAAATATCTGTAATTGTGCCTTTCTCCCAGAATTTTTTTCCCAGCATGTATGATTATTGATTTAAAAACAGTATTGTAGTTCGAATCGAAGCCACCTGATGCCAATTTTAGTCTAGACATTCTAAAAATCCTTATATAGCTTTTTCATTTCATTATAGTCCGTCAACTAGAGAAAGCTCGTGCTACTGGTAATATGGCTATCAATGCATCAGCGACAGCTGTTCTATCGTCTGACCCATCATTACTTGCAGTACCACCACCGACAGAGGTTGTTATTGATAACGGCAAACAAACTGCTAATGAATGTAACTC
The DNA here is from genome assembly GCA_916610825.1 of Haliclystus octoradiatus. Classification (NCBI taxonomy): domain Eukaryota; kingdom Metazoa; phylum Cnidaria; class Staurozoa; order Stauromedusae; family Haliclystidae; genus Haliclystus; species Haliclystus octoradiatus. Next base: position 22,713,776 of record OU744446.1, read on the forward strand.
TAATTCGTTGCTGGGCAACGTATCGCAAAGTAATGGTATGAATGATGATTGCGATGTAGAAGTCAACAAAAGAGTAAAAACAGAAAGCTAATGTTGCTACTTAGCCTAGCTTTAATTATGTGACATGTTACCATGTTACGGACAAGATGTATATTTGAGCGTAGCTTTAAAAACCTTCGTTATTACCATCCTTCATAGTTATTACTTTTTCTAGTAAGGGTTGACCTCATTGTATTCTTTTAGTTGTCAATTATATTTTCGTCTTTATAAGGTAATCAATGATCATATTGTAAATTTGAATTGTATATTGCATCATAATGCAACCAATCGCTCATCGTTATGGATGAGAGCTGTTTAGTACATAGTCTTTGATGTGTCTACTTTCTTCTGATATACATCAATTATTTTACTGTATTTTGGTAAAATTATTAGCCCAGCCAATAGAACTCTAATGCACTGTTTGCAAGGAGGGCGAGCTACTCGCCCTACTGAATGATAATGGGTTGTGTGTTTACAAGGGCAACCCGTGTGACCTGCCTACCCGAGTTTAATAATTTAAAACCAATCTAAGCATACTCGCTGAAATTGAATAGCTACTCTACTACGGTGTGAACAACAAGACACTCGTATGGATCAAATTAAACAGATGGTGAATAATTGGAGAACAAAAATTGTCTACAACGGAAACGTTTGAAACATTAGATAATCCAAGCTACCATTTTTAATTTTAACTCGCCTACCCGAGTTACCTGCCTATTTGTGTTTATATGACAAAAAAGTTGTCTCGGGTGCCAGGGTAAGCCAATCTGCTAGGGCAAGTAACTCGGGGGGGGGGACAACAAAAGCGCATAAACAATAGACCTGGGTCACTCGCCCTCCTTGTAAACAGGGCCTAAAGAAGGCTTCACCTGTCTCAAATAGCCTGTGGGCAGACCCAATTATTTTTTTGATAGTAGTATATACATTATACCTGTATTAAAAACAATGAAGTTGCAGCAGAATGCATGTGACATAACAACAGTTGATAATAGTAGATCTGCGGATTCTAGCAAGAACTTTTATGGAACGGATATACTTTTTATCTAGTAGGTCATTTCAGCATATGATGTATTCCAGTCAGATTCCATCCATGCATAGCAGTATCACGATATAAATTATGCAATGCAATCAAAGAGGGTTACAGAGTAATAAAAGAAATGGAGAAGCATACAAAATACCATACATATACCATAAACGTACTCTTCTTAATAATTTTACTTGCTTTCTGGAATACTTTACAATTTGAAATACAATATACAACAGTAGTGATGATGTTAAATGTCTGTATCTTCATCATAATGTTGAAATATGATCAATTTTAAAACTATTTTTAATTGTACTATAATAAATATATATCTCTATGATTGTTACTTTGAGAGGATTTGATTGCACATTAGGCAATGACAATGAATTGCAATAATAAATGATAATCAGCATGAACGTTGTTCATCAGATGTTTTATCTTTACCAACAGCGTCAGGATTTGAAAGAGGATCTAGATCAGAAAATAAATTAAACCAAGTTGACATGTCTTGTTGTTTCTTATTAGTAGATGCCGAATCCATGGTTTTCCGTTTTGAATTGGGCGTCATTGAGCTTTTCTTTGGGGCACCACTCGTAGCAGTAGAAGCTCCTTTCTCAACAGCAACAGGATCAACCTTTCTCATTTGATCCATTAAGAACGAGGGCATATAAAGGCCACCCCCTTGCGTCGTTGCCTCCGTGCCTTCCATATTGGGGACTACGTTGCTGGTCATCTCTGGAGGATTTGTACCAAACATTGCTTGCCATTGGTTAGAGAAGCTGCCTTCATCGGGCTCAGTTGGGTTGTCCCCTAATGTTGCTGAACTCATGATATCGTTGAGTAGGTCTAAATCATTAGAGGGATGTTGTTGGTCATGTGATGGTGAGCCAAACAGCAAATCATCAACTGTCTTTGTACTTCCACTTCCAGCTGATGCTGCATTATCTACAGAAAACAAAGCAAGACAAACATGTGAAAAATCAGTATAGGTATATAACCTTCTGATCTAATATTGGAGACACATTTTGATGGCAGGATTGCGTTGATTATGAAACGGTGAAAAACAATGCCTTTTCTCTGTACCAACTCAGAGTTTTATGATCTATATATAATATCTTCTTTGTAAAATTGAGCAATGAGCATTATGTTGAATACGAGGTTCATTGAAGTAAGAACGAACTTATTAGTCACAATTGCACAATTGCAAACACTATCCCTCATGAAAAAGATTTGGAAGTTTCAATTAGAGCTTGGGAACATATAGATTGAAATATTTTTGAAATATGAATCTTGGAAGTTTTAACACCATCTTGAATTTACTTTACAAAATCTATAGCAATATATTTATTATCATTTACTTAAGACGATTGAGCTTTAAATCAACAATATTGTGCTGAATATTTATTGAACTGTAAATAAAAAAAATGGGAGAAATTCTGAACTACGTCCATTGGATTGGAAATGAGAAGGACAATGGAATCGAGGATGAAAGAGCTGCCATGGAAAGAACCACAATACAAAATGAGATCGTACCTGTTGGGAGTGATGAGTTTGATGAAGTGTACGTCATATCACCGAGCAAGTCAGCGCTCATTGATGAACCGTGCATGCCAGAACCAGCTTTGGCAGCATTGTCATCGCGTGAAAATGAAGAAACAGGCTGTTTGAAATTGTTAAGTAGCTTTTCAAACTCTACATCCAAAGACAAATCATGATATTAGTTTCTGTTTATCTTCAAATTTAGAGGTCACAACAATTTGAAGGATAGCCTTCAAATTCATTGCATTTCTATAACTCATCTTATTTTTGACACCTTGACCCTTGATCTCTTTTGGTCACTTTCTTTACATTAAAATTACATACGTGCAGTTGATGGAATCTAGCATATTGAAACAAACCATACGAACAATATTTTTTTCATAGTATACATATGAAAAATTAATACTGTATCAAATTTTAAAAACATGTACTGGCTTTCAAGGAAATAAGTAGGCCTACCAGATCCATTACAGGGATATAGGGTATACTAAATTGAATAACTAAATCTTGGTTTCACCTTGTCTTTCCTTGTCTCCGTCTTCTGCAGCGTTTGCTGATGTTTCAAATGCACCAAAACCAGGTGAAGATGATTCAATGTTATCATCAGTGATTTCTAGTAAATTTGCATCTTTATTTGATGGTGACTTTGATTTAGATGGTTGTTGTATATTATCAGCTACTTCTTGCCCATTAGGTGACATATCAAAAGAAATTAGCTTACTGTCATCATCATCATCATTGTTCTTTCCGTTTGATTCACGGTTAGAATTTTGCTGCTTCTCATTTATTGCTTCTGATGCTAATTCATCACTCAGTCGACCCTTTCTCTTCTCGTTGTCTGTATCATCGGCATCTTCATCATCACTTTCTGCGATACCATTATTTGGCATAATATGTTTTAATACCTGGAATTGGTATGACGGGTGCCCTCTAAATTGATCAGATACTGTCTGGTATGACATGGCAGTTTGCTCGAGAAATTTCAACATTGTTGTTTGGTAGGCTGCTAATGTTGCTGATAAGAGATTACATCGACTGGCTGATAACAAGTCAATCTTTTGTACAACATCATATTTGAGCTTATCAAATTGTTTCTTATTCAATTTCACTTGAGCTTGTACCTGCAGAGAAGCACATAATTATCTATGTATTTTTTGCATTGCTTCACAAATAATCAGTGGATATTTCTACATAATAGATACTAATGTGAAGTAACTATTATTACAGGTTAACTCTATAAGTGAAAAATGGATAGGAGAAAGTGATAAACATGAAGCAACACAATAGTAATCCCCCATCAGAAATGCAGTGATGTTCCTAAATGAATTGTAGTGGCTACATTTAATTATTTAGCGGCTGTATCACCTGGTATTTTTGATGAAGAAGTTAGAGCAGTTCCAGTTTTTACGAATACAAAACGTTCCAAATTTCGCAAACTTTGACTGAACATTTCCGCGCATTGAAAAAATTAACAACGCATGTTTAGATGACAAGGATCTGGGGCGAAGACGAAACACTATGAAACCCAAAGTACGCACACATATCTATTAGACACGGAAGAGTTTGGCTTTGTAAAAAAAGAGACATATCACATCACACAGATCCCTGGAGACCTATTTTGACCACTTGTGAAGCGATTTTGACTCTAAGTATTTTGAAATTACTTGAGTACGCAGCATACAAAAGCATAAAGGGAATTATTTGTTCGCATTAGTGACTTATTGGAGGGAGACACAACAACGCTAAAATTGCACAAAAGGATAATCATGCTAGTTAATACTTTACATGTGTTATTTGCTTTTAAACTTCAAACTTTTAGCCTGCGTGTAAGACCCCACGGACAAATAACAGGAACACGAACAGTGACATCTGCATACAGACTAGTAGCATCAATCACAGGTAGTAATCAACTCAATTGCAAAGGGTGCATATTATTTTTATGAAACTTTTCTTTTCTGTGAAATAACTTCGATATAAAGTTGATTAGGACCTGATTTGGGGTGAGTTAACTAGACTGCTTGGTAAAGAACATTGTTGACACATTTTTAATATTTAATTGAGATTTTAAATACTTGTTATTATTACGCTGTTCACCATTTTTAAATTATTCTAACTTCATTTGATATCTAATAAACTTCAAAACCTTTTAAAACTAGTTCATGTGAGAATTGAGGTCACAGATGATTTGATAACTGATTTAAGGCCCCTTCCTAGCTTTCTATGTTATTTTTACCAAAGCTTCTTTCTAATTTTTAGCGCAGTTTTTTCTTTTCCATCACTCACCCATGAGCCTGAGCGTAGAGGAGCTATTTTTTATTAATTCCTTTAATCACCATTTGTTAATAATGTACTTACATCTCTGAAACGATCAAGCCTTTTGTTAACATCGGGGTCCAACTCCTTAGAAACATCAGCCATCCAAAGCATGCCAGCTCTATATTCTGAGCGCGATGTTTCCATCCTTTGCACTGTTACACCTGTATCTGATATTGCACGGAAACGGAATGTCTCAATTTCTTGGTATAACCTTACCAATGGTACTCTTAGGCTTAATCTAAAACATAAAACTAAATTAGAAAATTTGCCATACTGTAGATGGGAAAACATAGGTCGAGCGTCACAGAAGTAAAACGGCAGGTTCTCTGGGCAACTTGAAATTAACGTGTAGAAATATGCTAAACAATTACCTATTTCTTGTTTTAGTCAAATTTTATTGTGGAGCTCACCAGAGATGAATTTATAAATCATTTCACGGTCAGAGCCCAGCCCTCTTGATTCATACATTTTGTATTTTCATCATGCTTCTATGGATTCGCAAAATCTTGGAGGAAGAAAAGAAATATGAACACTTTTATGTGACTTTCAAGTTGCCGGAGAAACCTGCTGTTTAGTTCTGTGGTGCTCGGTCTAAAATTCGACTTCATCCATACATTGAATATAGATATTGGATAGGATTAAATTCAACGTTTAAAAAAATTATAAAGGATATTCCATATTATATTTCATATTTTAATTAGGGAAGGTATATGACATACCGTTGCTGGGCAGCAAAACTCTGTGCTTTGCCAACAGCAATCATCATCTTGCCAGCTTTTGTTTTATCTTGTGACCCCTGATCACGCAAGAAACGACCCATTTCATTTTCATCTTGGGACAAGCCTGAAAACAGGAAAGTAATTTGAGTTGAACATTCAGTAAGACAATAAATGAACAGTGTAGTATTTTCGATTTATGTATTATAAAGTATATTAAATCTGCCATGTCACGATGGCGTAATTATTTCTCAAATGTAATGTTATGCTATCATGTTCGTTGACCTTCTGTTATTGTAAAATATGCTGAATGACAATGATGTATACATAAACCAGTTACCGGTACGCCATTATACATCTAGATGATTCTGTAGAATTAGTCAGCATATTATAAAAATGTATTTATATGTAAGATTTGAACTTAATAAACACTTTTCAGCTACAACAGATTCAATGTCTCGTCTCTGACTGTATTCCTTGCGATACCACAAACAGTAAAGTGGCTACCATATGACTAGAACAGTACAGTGAAACCTGTATATAACGGCCAGCTACTTTATATACAGGTTTGATTCAATAGAAAATACTATTTTAGACATTGCAAGAGTGACCACTATAGACAGGTGGCTGCTCTATAGACGTGGCCATTATAACAGGTTTGACTGTATACTATTATGTTCTGACTTGACAAAATTCTGATCAAATTCTAATTCTCCTTTTATTGAGATACAAAAGATGTTCCCCTAAGCTAGTCGTTCACAGATGCATACTCAAAAGCCATATAATTCCTTGAAGCAAAACCTGAATTCCAGTTCAGCTCTGAAAATATTAAAATTATTAATGTTGATTGACCAAGAACCCATCATAGATAAAGGTACAAAATCGGAAAATCGATCAATATTGTAAACCGTTTTAAAATTTGCAGAGTTTAAGATGAGATTAAAATTAAAAATTAAATTATTGATTCTAGATTCTGGCTCTAAATCTTGTTTTATAGTCAAGAAAGAAATTCACTCCAGTCTGGTGCTGATTGCAATATAGAGTTTGAGTTTCACTTCCAGACTTTGAGTTTGACCTAGAGCACATAAGAATTTCAAAATATTGGCTTGATCATCATGTATAACATCTCATCCTCTCATCTGTTGCGAGAAGAGCTGGAATTCCGACAAAGATGATTCATCGTGTTTTCCGCACCCGAGATTGCTCCGTTCGAAAACACATGTCTACTATTTTTGTACGACCTAGTTTGTCTTGAATATAGTTCGGAAGTTTGGTCACCATCACGGAAAGATGCATTCATTCAATAGAAGCCTTCAAAGAAATTGTACGAATATTTACAATTCTTTTTCCTGCTACTCGTCCCGCAAAAACTGTAAATAATTTAAAAATTAAACTAAATTCTGAAGATTTATCACAATATCTTAAATATGCTTATCAATTTTCATTTCTACATCATTTTATATATACCGAAATTTGTAATCAAAAATTCTAATATCATTTTCTGTATGTTAACCAACATCTTGTTTTACGGAAATAAAATTCATTCATTTATTTATTTATTAATTCATTCATATAATATACCATAGTTGGGCTTCAATAAGCTTACAAATCAAAACAACTTACCAAATATTCTATTTTGATATAACTCAATAGCAGACATCAGTTGAATGCACGTCATTTGAATATGTTTGAAAGCCTTAACAGAATAATATATCAACATTTAATCATTAGACTAACAAAAACATATCATATAAAATGAAAATGTGCCCTGCATAGTACATTTCAGAAATTTTATCTGTTAAATTTGTCAATTGAAAAGATATTTACAAAACAAACACTAACTCCATCCTAGTTCTAAGAAGTCCTAAATTCTTTGTGTGCATTGTTAGATCAGAGTGTGCGGAAGAGCAGGGTTGATTCCTTGTCAGTGCACACATGTTCTTTATAAGTCTGTAAATTTGTTGTTATGTCCCTCAGATAATCAATCACTAGTGTTTACGAGGTGGCTGTCAATCACAATTATATATGATCTCAAATGTGACATTCTATACATCTATTTGCCTCACGGCTATTGTGTTGTGCTTGGTAATATCTCATAACAACCTATCTGTAAAGATGCGAATTTGTAGGGTTCTAATTTGTTATTCCACAGACTGCAATCAATTCCTTAAGATTTAAATTTGAAATCACCACCATAATTTATAATTTTAGCAAGCGCCGGATTAACCCCTAAGCTATATCAGCTTCAGTTTAGGGTCCTTCGTTTTTGAAGGGCCCTAGAAAAACACAAATAATTTACAAGTATAAATTAATGTAGGAAATCAATAATAAATTACAATGAGAATTGGGGCCCTTTGAGGTTAACTGTCTACTGATTTGAATAGTAGATTAAATGCTAATCGAATAGCAACTACTCGAAAAATAGTTTTCAAAACTAAAAATTCAACAAATGTTTCCATATTGGATCTTGATTTGAATTGTGTAAAATTAAAACCAACAGCAAAACAAAATGGGTTTGATAAAACAAATAATAATGTGTCCTTTGTAATCTTTCAAATTCTTTTTAAATACAAAACCATCATTCTACCATTGCAATACCAACATTTCATATTTGAGTGAATCGTTTTTCTTTGTACGAAAATAAAATGGTGACTATGAAAATTCGGAAGAGTCTATTTGCCTTAACTCTGAGGGCGACTGTGGTACTTGTTTGCTTCGTTGCTTTTGAGTAGCAACGCATGCGTATTATTGACGAATAGTAACTTAACCAACAGTTTGAAACATAATAATGAAAATAAATTTAAAATTTGGAGCAACCTGTCATCGAACTAGCATGATGCGCATACCAGTCGAACGCACTACCACTGCGCCATGCCGACGACAGGTTGAGTACGGAAACGAATTTAAACTTGACCGGGTTGCTATCACGTGACCAAACCCTAATCCCTAACACTAATAACGTGATTGAGTGAAACACGTGATCAAATTGCGATCCTCCTTGATCTAGTGTCGAGCCTCGTTTAGTGAGTTGGTTCGAGAGAGGCTGACCTTAGAGTTATTGCTTTTAGACTTTATTGCCTGAAAATTCAAGCTGAGATGATAACTTGAAAGGGAGACTAATTCTATGTTTGCCACGCCCAACATTTTGGGCCTTTGGGAGACAGAGTGCTTAGGAGCCCTGAAATGTTAATCCGGCGCTGTTTTTAGCTAATCAAATCCAAAAACATAGTTATGAAAAAGCTTGCATATATAAATGCACCTACAAAACTTTATCAGGGCTAAATTTTCTTGTGGAACACATACCTCTAGCCTGGCATCCACTTCAGCATCACCAGCAATGACAAACTCATCTTGATTTTTTCCAAACTTTTCAATTACTTTCTGTTTAGTTTTCCAATACTTTTGTTCTACTTTACCTTTTATTGAATCATTTGGCCGATAGTTTCTATAGTTGTATCCATATTGGGCGTCATATGACCCATCACCTCGGGCTTGGTTTGCACTGTAGTCACCATACCTGAAAAATTATCAAAAGTATCTTAAGTATTCTTTACAAAGAATCAAAGTAAAATAACAACATTGAGTTAATATATTTAATTATGTTATAATCTTGATTTATATCTCTTCAGTAGGCTGTAATCTTTTATTCATTTATCCAGATAATTGACTTGATCCTTAATAGCTTTTAGTTTTAGATTGATATATTTATGCCCGGATGTTTAAATGTTTGTGAATTGTGACATCAATATATCAATATTTCAGATTGCATTGTCAGATATATTGTTTGATACTTCATCAGCTAAAGATATATAATTCCAATCTGCACATTTAATTTATTGCTTATAAGTTGTCAGTTTGTTAATTTGACTCGCAATAATATTAATAGACAATTCTCTTAGTCCTATAAGTTTTTGTCAGATCACCAAAACCCTGCATTTGTATTAAACCCCTATATTATTATTATTACCAAGAGTGACCCCTATAGACAGGTGGCCGCTTTATAGAGGTGACCGTTATAACAGGTTTGATTGTAACACATTCAAGCATTTTAATGTAAAATTCTAAAAATGAGCAAAGAAACTAACATTTGAAGTTGGATTCGATTTCAGATCTCTCCATGTCCCCTGTGAGTATTCACAACTACTTCCAGAAAGAAAAATGTTGTTCTAGGTAAAGAGTTGACTTGCTCAAGTCTCACTTTTACTATGACGATTTTGATATGTTGGTAAGTGAGACTTGTGTCCTTTGGCAATTCTATTGTTTTAGAAAACAAAGAAACCGCCAGCAAAACTTGTCGATGACGGAGTTTTATCTCAGTATTCCAGGGTGTCAACAGTCAACAGCGAACGAATCGTAAAATATATAAGAGCCTGAAATTTTAAAAGCTGCTAAAATATTTGACAGAAATAATGACTTGAGTCACTTGTTGTATATATAATTCAGGGTATTGGAGCTAATTAAACTGGAAAATTGATTTAATTATTAACTTACTGATTCTGGCGAGTCATTAATTTAGCGAACGCTGCTGTTTACTACAAACTTTTTGAGCGCTCGTTGGAGATCGAAATGCAGGTTGAAATATGATTCATTGTGGAAATGATAAACATTACACTTAAAGGTTGCTATATTCTGAATAAATCTTTCCCTTGCTCTTATACACAACGTGGAACTGCTGAATTTTTCGATGGTAACCCAAAGCATTCACAATGATACAATATTAAACAATCCTGAAGGGTAAAAACATTTACAGATAATTTCGTCATCTGTATTTTGAATGATGTTGTTGAAATCTTTATTAGTAGTTTCTTAGTAAAACATTTTAATGTAAAGGATAGAGACAAGAGAAAACTCTGAGAATTGTGACGTTTCGATATATCATATATCATTTTAAGCGAAAGAGGATAAATTTAAAGTTTGACATGGTATATATGGTATAAAAAAATAATCTAATTTACATAATCTATTGTATAATAATAACAATGAAATTTTACGTACGGATACAAGACAAATAATGACTATTGTAATTATACGGAAATACATTATGTGAATAATTTTGACTTCACTGAGTCAGTTTGCACGCTTAATGTGGGGTGTCCATCAGGAAGTTGCACCCCACATTAAACGTGCAAACTGACTCAGTGAAGTCAAAATTTACAATAGTCATTGTTTGTCTTGTATCCGTACGTAAAATTTCATTGTTATTATATACAATAGATTATGTAAATTAGATTATTTTTTTATACTATATATACCATGTCAAACTTTAAATTTATTCTCTTTCGCTTGAAAATGATACATGATATATCGAAACGTCGCAATTCTCAGAGTTTTCTCTTGTCGCTATCCTTTACATTAAGATGTTGAAATCAGTTTGTAATTTTTGTCAAGCATCAGTTAATCGACTTGATTTTATAACCATAAGTCCCCGTCTTTCCGCGTACATCAAATGCGTGATAATTTGTCAGAACAATAAATCCTGCACAACACCGTACGAAGGGAATAAGTCCCGCTTACCGCTCGTCAAATTGCGGTAGATCAAAGCGGGACTTATAGATCAGTCAAGGTAAAGAGGGCACTTATATTAGGGTGAACCTTAATTTATAGGTTCGTTAGTTCAATGATTGCTTTCAATTCTTATTGGTATGAAGTTTTTTTAAGAATATCAGGCAGAGAATTTCAATTATGCGAAGAGTGTAAAAGCCATTTATCATTGAAATTTGCGGAGAATATCATTGTTACTGTAAGTCAGAATAAGTGATACAGCAGCTGGTAAATCGAATGTGTCTGAGACTTTGCGACTTGATAAAGTTAATACCTTGCATAGGTGTGCTATGTGGATCGAAATTTAGGTTTAATTAGCTTGGAGCTCATTTCAGGTCTAAACTTAGAAATACAGTACTTATAGTTTCATTACAATCTTGCTTGCAACATGTATTTTAGCTGGAAAATGTACCTTCAAACCTGACAGAATAGTACCCCCACTTTTGCTTATTTTATCCTTTAGCCCTATAACATCTTCAAGCACAGATTTATTTTCATGTTTGCAAACACCTTCCACAGAAAAAGGCTCCAAATCAAATAATGACGGAGGTAATTGTTAATAACCAAACTTACTTTTGACCGTCATTGCTACCGCTGTACATTCTGAAACCCTTTTGTGAATTAATTGAGACACTAAATAAAAAAGTATATGTATCAAATCAATGCATAATAACAACTCTGTTTTGCTACCTAAAAAATGTTTAAAACGGCAAGAAGAAAAGATATATATAGAACAAAGCCAGAAAAAGAACAAGAATAGTAATTTTTCTTGCATTTTCTAATGTGGAAATAAAAGTTGGATAATCTACAACAAGAAGTTGACGCACAGTTTCCATGAGCTACAGCTTTATGGCACAGGAGAGGACATGTAAAGAGAAATCGAGATGACGATTCGACTTGAAGTTTTCTCCTGAAGTGATTTAAACCATAAAGCCATAGCTGATTGGAAGATGTGCGCCAATTGCTTGGTATAATAACTAGCACATTTTGATGAACTATTAAACTTTTACATAATTCTCACTCGTAAATATCTAACCAATCAGATTGATCAAATATCTAGTTATTATTTATTATTATATTATTGTTATTATTTGCAAATTTGAGAATATTTTGGAATTTTACACCAACCTCAGAGCTGAGACCGTTTGTTTGATCAAGTAGGCTAGGTATAAGGCTCTAGCACTTGAATTGTTCAAGTAGAAATCGAACATGCCATGCAATTGCATACAAATGTCCTCAAGAACTGCTGATGGTGTTGAGTAATAATGCTATGTACAACTTGGTACAGCTGGAAGTTCAACTGATTCTGCTGCTGAATTTATAATAAATAACCAGTGAGCGCTAGTGATGATTAACAGAAAATGTGAGACAAGGTCAAATTTCAGGTTCATCATTTGTGGGTAATATACATATACATTCATATTATTTTCATTCATACATATTATTTCTGTCTGATGATTGCTATAAAAGCAAGAAACTTAAAGCTACAGTATAAGAATGTGTGGTCTCTAACTCCTTTCTATTTCTATTATTATTAATACATATATATACATATATAATTTACTATAATAATAAAGATAAATTTATCTATCGTCAGATGTGATAGTGACACTGCGTGAAACTATAGTAACAGAAATTATTCATGTGTTTTCTTTGACTTAGTCACCATCCTTATGTATATAATTTAATATAGATCTAGTTCAACAGAAATTGTACAGCGCCTAGAAGACAACGATATAGGCGGTATATAAATGCCTTATTATTATTATATTATTATTAACAAAATTTATGTTTATCTAATAGCAGATAATATAGGGCTCTATGTCTTCATTTGACAGAGCGGTAAATAATAATAATATATGGTGAAAGAGTCAAAGAATACACATTCTTTACTATTACTCAAGTTTCACGCATTTCACTGTGATTTTCAGACAGATTTTTACTCAAGTAAAAATATTAAGTAAAAATTGAGTGGTAAAAACATTTCAGTAGTTTAGTAGTTGAGTAAAACATCTGTCTGAAGATCGCAGTGAAATGCGTGAAACTTAAAGAATGTGTGTTCTTTGACTCTTTCACCATATATTAATATTGCTATTATTATTATTACTATTATTATTATTATTATTATTATTATTATTATTATTATTATTATTATTATTATTATTATTATTATTATTATTATTATTATTATTATTATTATTATTATTATTATTATTATTATTATTATTATTATTATTATTATTATTATTATTATTATTATTATTATTATTATTATTATTAATAATAATAATAAATATTATCCAATAGCAGTAAAACAGTGCTCAATGTCTGTTGACTAGATCTAGTTTTAACTGTCTGATGATCGCAATAAAGCGTGAAACTTCAAGTTACAGTAACAAAATGTGTAGTCTTTGACTCCTCTATTTATATTATTATTATTATTATTATTATATCTTTGCCACGCACAACAACATTTGCAATCTGGGCTTGACTCCAAGTAAGCAAAATCAACACGGTAGTTACTAGATAGTATATAGATTAATTTATCATTCATTAATTATCGGCATGGAGTGACAGGTATAGCAAAAAAGTCCTTGCACCGAGAGCTCACAAACACAATTTAAGATTAAAACAAATATTTGAAATATTGGACGACATGATAGTAAATAGTAGGTCTACTGTAATAATGATCACCAGCATGTTGCAGATCAGCTTAAGATATGCCACAACAAAGGTGACACGTTAATGATTGTTGACTTAGCTGATGAATTGGGAGCTCCATTTTGAAAACATAATTAAATCAATTCATTTCGCAGCAAGATTGAGATCCTGATTAAGATCAAAGCAAAGTCAAGTCGTACGTTACACTTTGTATTTAGGTCAACTGGGAATTCGACAGACTTTTGAAATTGATTCAGGGTAAATGCAGTTTTACTTGGTGTGTAGACGTAGGCCTGTAATTGTAGTTGTAGGCTAAACAATTGTCAAATTAAGCTCTAGTAGAAATTTTGCTGGATCGACGATCGACCTAGGCTTAGAAGAAGACCTACAAGTTATCAGCACCGCCACATGGGGGACATAAGTAGGCCTATCAAGGTAGTGACAAATAAATATAAGGCCCACAATTTCAAAAGATTGTGTAAATTATTTTTTAACTATAAAATAAATACGATGTAAACCTGTCCTCTTTCAGACTCACTATTTTAATTGCCTGACGATGATTTAAGAATAAATCGAAACCGTTGAAGTTATCGTGTGTTTTATTTGTCGATAATCGTTTTAAAGAAGTCGGAATTAAGGTAGTTACGAAGAAATCATTCGTTGCATATTTTGAAAAGTACGATTATAGACAGAACAGACGAGACAAGTGGGACGAAAAGAGTAAAATATCAGAACCAAACTAAAACAATGAAAGGAGAAAATCAAAACAGACCGGGAAAGAGCATCACATTAGGAGTGAAAGAAGGAGACTTACCATATAAATTACAGTTAATTGTAACTATAGACCATTGGTTTAGTATAAATAGGTATAAATGTTATAAAATCGAGTGAACTACCAAGAAAAATGAGCCAGCTAAGAAATAAACATTAGAATGATATCACACGCCATGAGAGCATCTTTCGCGTTGTCTTTGTTTTTCAGTTTTTTTGAGGTGGCAGGCCAGTGCGCATGCGATGTACTGATTGTAAAATTAACCAATCAAGTAGCGTTCTGAATGGATGACATCATGATCGGAAAATCAGTGAATTGATGTTGGTCGGTCTTTTTTTAGAGCTTTTGAAGTTTAGAAGAAAGATTATAAACCTGTAGATTATAAAGGAAAGTTTCTTCTATACTCTATGGTTAGGAGACGCTATGATATAAGTCTTCAGGGCCTTCAGATCATGCCAAAACTGGAGAGTATTTTATAATATAAAACAGAGTATATGCTACTTTTCAAGATTTAGATTAGCAGCATTCTACACGCTGGAGTTTATCAAATGATACCGTTTAACTTTAGCACCAGCCAGCAAGATGTTACAATTATGTAGCTTTGTCGTGACAAAAGCGTAGATTAATATTTTGCCGTAACATGGTCGTAATGTTATAGTGGAGATTGATAGCCGTTTTGGCATCGAAATAGTAAAATTTTCGAGTGACTACCCGGCAGGTGCCGCTTTCCCTCATGGGCCGTAATATCTAATGCTGGGTAATATAGAATGCAGTTAGAATATTTATTCCGGTGTGTAGACGACTATACTCACTCATGAGATAGCTTGACAAGCATCAACGTTTAATCAGCAGCCAGCAATCAGAAATATTAAATTACCTCATTGATTTCGCGAAGGTCAAGGATTGTCCTACCCTTATAGCACTCTGTAGTGATTTTATCTGAACGATTTGTCAACTCATTGTGAATGCAGGATCATTCCCTTTTAGTGTTGTACTAATATAAAGGTTTTGGCAATGCCTCAGAATTGGTAAAATCAAATTGCACATCTAGGGATTGCACAAGTCAATTACGGCTCTCACCCCAGGGAAATAACCTGACATCAACGAGTCATAACAGTCCCTTTAACACAGTTTTAACAGCTACATTGTGTGGATACCCGGAATCTTGCCGTGATGGTAACATTATGTTGAAAGTGGGGAAAAGAGGGCAGGAAAATAATAAAATTAAATTTTGGTAAGGTTTGTATAATACCTTTTTAAATGGCACATGTAAATATAGCAAATATGATATATTTCTGATGTAGTCTGATTTTTTCGTTTATTATTTATTAAATGGCACCTATATATATATATTGAAAAGAGGAAAATAGTTCTGCAATGGATTCATTCACATTTTTTAATTATCATCACCACTATTCAGCCCAAAATCTGTCCTAGTCATAAAAGAAGAAATAGCAATTATGATGCGTTAGCACGGCCATTTAGAAACTAGACTACTACACATGCTTCCGGCCAGGAATCAGATCTGATCTGGATGAAGCCTTCACAAAAAATAAATACTCCGAGTCAAATGATTATATTATCTGGTCAATCTTGCAACATATTATACTCTAAAAACGCCTTGAAATAATAATAAAGAAACCAACAAACAATCTCCAGGCCTATGTACATTATTACAGGTAATAATCTTCTAAAGTATCGGAATGACTGCATTGTATAAATTTGTATAAAATTACTTAATATATTCATCAATGGACGAAAATCGCTGTTAAAAATTAATTAATTAACTTTATACTATATATGTTTTAATACATTACTCATTTTTTAATATTTCAATTAAACTAGTTTTATTTTGTAGTGAATCAATCTGTTCCAAAACATGCATTTCATTTGCTATCTTTGCAATCTGTAATAAATCCAAACACAGCTCTCGTAACATTTAATTCACAGACATATTGCACAGATGCATGGTGATACCAAATGAGTCATTAACATTAATAATAATTATATTGACAGCTGAAAGAAACATCTGATTGCTCAAAATCTATCACAGTCAGATAATATGTAAATAACAGCCAACTGTACACATAATACATATGTCATATTCTATAGTTGAATTGGATGTCTAATGCAGATATTTGAGACACTATGAAATGTAGAGCTGTTTTAATATTAGTCAATGTCACATACCGCGATTCAATCACAAAAGAATAGGTGAATGAATTGTGGTCTGTGACGCAGTCTGCTTTAACATACGGTAGGTGACCACTATATATTACAGGATGGATTGCAGCCTACTTACTTGGGAGCATGAATTATTGTAATTGTCATTTGGCATTAATTTATCCACTTAAGTTGTATAGTAATTTGTTTATCGAGTTGGGTGATTGGTGAGTCTATTTAAGCATAGTCAGTGTTTATTTTAATTGAAACCGTGTACGTACATGTCTTTTATGGTTAAATGTCCTTCCATAGGCCAACCGATAATCATTCTACCAAGGGTTGAACACAAAACCCGTAGCTACATGTTTACCCCAGTCATTCACATTTATTGAAGACTGCAAATTAATATATTTTGCAATTTCTTACCTGTTCATTTCCCAACACTTCACCAGCTTCTTGCTTCTGTTTCAGCTTATTGATTTGTCCTAGCTTCTTCTTTAAATTCCTGAGCTGCTTTGGGGCTGAAATCGAGGCATCATCACCATTGTGAATCTCTGGTTGGGGTACTTCTGTTTTAGTATCACTGATGTCATC
The DNA here is from genome assembly GCA_916610825.1 of Haliclystus octoradiatus. Lineage (NCBI taxonomy): Eukaryota > Metazoa > Cnidaria > Staurozoa > Stauromedusae > Haliclystidae > Haliclystus > Haliclystus octoradiatus. Next base: position 22,731,141 of record OU744446.1, read on the forward strand.
CTTCTGCTTAGCTGCTGCTGCTGTTTCTTCTTGAGGTGCTGCTGACATTTGAACAATCTTTGATATCCTACACATCGTTTTATCTATTTCTGCAGCTGAAAGTTCTGAACTGAATAAATAAACATCAGTTAGACAACATTTGATCATAATCAATCTGTAACCAATGGCTATAAGTGACTATACAAATTATATTACATTTTGTTTGAATGTCGAACGACCTGTTAATAGGGACATATACTATATGCCCTACATGCTCTATAAATAGAAAAATGATGATACAATGATACTGCCACCTTATTCATGTTAAAATTTAAAGTAGCCAAGGCATTTACGTTTTCTACACAAATCATCATTTTGCATTGTAGACAGCGCATACAGTACTCACTTCATTCCGGCGCAAGCATCTTGAAGAACCCAAAGATCCTGACGGAGTTTTGCTGCTAATTTGTGATCCTATGAAAGTAAATGTGTAGATTAATTTTAATGTAGAGCAAAATATCAGCATAAGCATCATGATCATCATCATCTGATCAGCATTATGAAGGTTAATTCAAGTACTGTATATCTTATTCAACAAAATTATTACTATTCATGGATGGGTAAGTTGCTTTTCAAAAGTAACTAGTTACAGTTACAGTTACATTGGCAAAAAGTAACTATAGTTACTTTTAGAAATACTTTTTTCGAGGTGACTACAGTAGTTACAATTACCTTTGCCGTTACTTTTCAAATGTATAGAATCGCAATAAGGTTTAACATGGTGTACACAAAAGAGAGGACACACAAATCACAATTAATATGCACAAAATAACACGAAAATTAAACAGTAACGTGAAAGTTAAAAATTTAAAATTTAAAAGGTAATGGATAATATGTTACTCATTTTCTAATGAAAATGTAACTAGTTACGATCAGTAACAAACAATAATTGTTTACAGGGTTTCCCTGATTGTATGAAAAACATTTTAATATTATACACCTGTACTTATACAGTAACAATTTTTTCATTATTATAGTCAAATAAATTCATATAATTAGAAGTTGCTTTCCCAAAAAAGTAACCAGTTATAAGTAGAAACTACTAATAAATAAATAGGTAGGAGTAGGCGTTACTTTTGTAATCCTTATTCCCATCCCTCTTATTATTATTATTATTATTATTATTATTATTATTATTATTATTATTATTATTATTATTATTATTATTATTATTATTATTACTATTACTATTACTATTACTATTATTATTACTATTACTATTACTATTACTATTATTATTATTATTATTATTATTATTATTATTATTATTATTATTATTATTATTATTATTATTATTATTATTATTATTATTATTATTATTATTATTATTATTATTATTATTATTATTATTATTATTATTATTATTATTATTATTATTATTATTATTATTATTATTATTATTATTATTATTATTATTATTATTATTATTATTATTATTATTATTATTATTATTATTATTATTATTATTATTATTATTATTATTATTATTATTATTATTATTATTATTATTATTATTATTATTATTATTATTATTATTATTATTATTATTATTATTATTATTATTATTATTATTATTATTATTATTATTATTATTATTATTATTATTATTATTATTATTATTATTATTATTATTATTATTATTATTATTATTATTATTATTATTATTATTATTATTATTATTATTATTATTATTATTATTATTATTATTATTATTATTATTATTATTATTATTATTATTATTATTATTATTATTATTATTATTATTATTATTATTATTATTATTATTATTATTATTATTATTATTATTATTATTATTATTATTATTATTATTATTATTATTATTATTATTATTATTATTATTATTATTATTATTATTATTATTATTATTATTATTATTATTATTATTATTATTATTATTATTATTATTATTATTATTATTATTATTATTATTATTATTATTATTATTATTATTATTATTATTATTATTATTATTATTATTATTATTATTATTATTATTATTATTATTATTATTATTATTATTATTATTATTATTATTATTATTATTATTATTATTATTATTATTATTATTATTATTATTATTATTATTATTATTATATAGAGCACTATCATCTTACCGCAGGGAAACATGGAGAAAGCCACACATTCACTTACTCTATGAAAAATATACCAATACCGCCTAGGAAAACATACGTAATGCAGCTAATCGATAAAATTGAAAGTGTAATTAAAGTAATGCGCTGGAAAGCGTTTTACTTCCAGGAGAGCGACAAAGAAAACTTAGATCTATCACTTGTATCAACAATAGCAATAACAATAGCATTGTATTAATTAAACAATAGAAAGCAGCATTACGGAGAGTTTATCATAGAACGTAGATATCATGTATATTTTTCATTGAGTAAAAAATCTGTCTGAAGATCGCAGTGAAATGCGTGAAACTTGAGTAACAGTAAAGAATGTGTATTCTTTGACTCTTTCGCCATATATTATTATTATTATTATTATTATTATTATTATTATTATTATTATTATTATTATTATTATTATTATTATTATTATTATTATTATTATTATTATTATTATTATTATTATTATTATTATTATTATTATTATTATTATTATTATTATTATTATTATTATTATTATTATTATTATTATTATTATTATTATTATTATTATTATTATTATTATTATTATTATTATTATTATTATTATTATTATTATTATTATTATTATTATTATTATTATTAATAATAATGGTGATAGATCAAAGAAAACACATTCTTTACTGTAACTCCAAGTTTCACGCTACTGCGATCATCAGACAGTTTTTTATTATAGAATAAAAAACTGTCTGATGATCGCAGTAGCGTGAAACTTGGAGTTACAGTAAAGAATGTGTTTTCTTTGATCTATCACCATTATTATTATTTACCGCTCTGCCAAATGTTGACATTGAGCACTATTTTGTCTGCTATTAGATAAACCTATACTTATTATATTATTATTATTATTATTATTATTATAATAATAAAGATAGATTTATCTATCGTCAGATGTGATAGTGCTCAATACCGATTAAACATTGGCAGAGCTGTAATACATAAGGATGGTGACTGAGTCAAAGAAAACACATTCTTAATTTCTGTTACTATAGTTTCACGCAGTGTGCGATCATCAGACAGTTGATACTCAATGAAATATTTGAGGAATACACAATGAGAAATTAATAAAAACATTTAAAGATATTGGCCTCAACATCACGACAAAAAATAACTTAAAGGTAATAGATTTCTTAGATATAACATTCAACTTGACTACTAATACGTTTCAACCATTAGAAAACCCAACGACACACCATTATACATTAACACACAGTCTAACCATCCACCAACTATACTAAAACAAGTTCCAACTTCAATAAATCAAAGAATTTCAGATTTATCTTCTAACAACACAATGTTTTTGAAAAGCAAACAAACATACGCTGATGCATTAAGAGCAAGCGGCCATGAAGCAAATCTTTCTTACCAACCACGCACTACAACATCAAACAGTAACAGAAGAAAAAGAACCAGAAAAATCATATGGTTCAATCCGCCTTACAATAAGAGCGCTAAAATAAACATTGGCCGATCACTTTTAAATTTAGTCAAAAAACATTTTCCTAAATCAAATAAACTGAGCAAGATATTTAACCATAACACAATTAAAGTGAGTTATAGCTGTACTAACAACATGGACAAGATTCTCAAAAGTCATAACAACAAAATAACCAATGATGAAAATAACGCTACAGCCACACCTTGCAATTGCAGGGATAAAGATACTTGCCCACTCGAAAATAGGTGCCAACTAAAACGTATCATCTACAAGGCTACAGTGACAACACCAGCCGACGAAGAGGGAAAGAGCTATATTGGTTTGACAGAAGACACATTCAAAGCACGTTACACACAACACAAATCCACATTTAAACATAGAAAATACAGCAGCAGCACACAATTGTCAAAGCACATTTGGGACTTAAAAGACAGCAACAGCCAGTACAAAATCAAATGGTCAACTATTGCAAATGCAAAGCCATACAATAATATATCTAAAAAATGTCATCTATGTTTATTGGAAAAGTATTATATTATATGCTCAAAAGAGCCATTACTTAATAAAAAATCTGAACTAATCCCAAAATGCCGTCACGAGAATAAATTTTACTTATCTAATTTTAAAGAAACTAAAACATAATTTAACTTAACTGCTGTGATAGGAAACAATTTCATTTATCTAACGCCTTAATTACCAAAACGGAACAATAGCACCATTGTATGTTAAGACAACTATTGTATTAAAACAATAACGCGCTGCGGCACTCATGATAGCATGTAATAGGAGTCACCATGTATATATTTCATTGAGTATCAACTGTCTGATGATCGCACACTGCGTGAAACTATAGTAACAGAAATTAAGAATGTGTTTTCTTTGACTCAGTCTCCATCCTTATGTATTATTATTATTATTATTATTATTATTATTATTATTATTATTATTATTATTATTATTATTATTATTATTATTATTATTATTATTATTATTATTATTATTATTATTATTATTATTATTATTATTATTATTATTATTATTATTATTATTATTATTATTATTATTATTATTATTATTATTATTATTATTATTATTATTATTATGTTGTTGTCCGTAAGACTATGTACATTGTATATATTTATACAGTTTGCCAGGATCTGACCCTGATCCTAAGGTCAGGTGATTTTTAATGGGCTATTGACAGTGTTCTTCGTAGGATGTGAGCAGAGCCAAGCAGTACTATCTTTTGAATTTCTTCAAATGAAATGTTCCCAGGAATTAAAGATATATACTTATGTAAACTTTTTCGAATAAGTCCTAAGGAGCCGATGATGATTGGTACAATAATTGTCTTTGTATGCCATATTTTGGATATTTCCATCTCAAGGTCTTTGTATTTTGAAAGTTTTTCAATTTCTTTCTTGGCAATGTTGTTTTCTGATGGGACTGATAAATCTATCAAAACGCACACGCTATTACCATCATCAAATTTAGTTTTGACGACGATGTCTGGACGATTGGCAGCAATATCTTTATCAGTATGGATTGGCATATCCCGTAATATTGTAACTTGCTCATTAGCCACTACTGTTTCAGGCTTATGTTGATACCACTTTGATGGAACTAAAAACGTTTGCGTCATAAAACTGACAAATCCTCCAATGAATGTACGCCAGGGCTTTGTTGTGTCGATGAAGATATTCCGTTCTTGCCAAAATTGGAAAGGATGTATTCGACTGTCTCGTTACTTAAATTGCATAGTCGAAATTTTGGATCTGTTCCATTCTTTATGATTTTATTTTCGAAATAACGTGTTGATAAGCTTTGGTCTTGCGCAGCTATCAATAATCCTTCTGTTTCACCCTTAAGACCAGCACTACTCATCCACCTATGCGTAGCCTCCTGGTCCACATCACCTTTCTTAACATTTTTAGGGTATTGACCATGCATTGGTTTTTCCTCCCATCGGTCTCTCATTTGCTCTAAAGCTTTTGATTAAGCTACATTTTTGATGGCCTTTGCATATTTAGACGCATTCATTTGCCCAGATGGCACAATGTCAGCAACATCTAATTTATTTGATATTTGTTCAGCTTGTCTATGGATAGAGTATTTCTCTTTTCCTTCTCATGTCTGTAAATTAGTTGTAGCAGAGGGTCTGTTGATTTTTCCAGATATGCATCCATAACTAAGATTGAGGTGTCAAACGAGCATTCCAATTGAATAAGACCTCTTCCACCTTGTGCCCTTGGGAGATAAGTTCTTTCAACATCTGACTTTGTGTGATGCATTCTGAACATTGTTAAGAATTTGGTTGTTATCCTATCCATTCTCTGAAGCTCGAAATCTCTTCCAGTTAATAATTCCAAAACTGTAGCTAACAACTGGGACTGCAAGTGAATTATTAGCTTCCATCCTATTGGCAGAGTTTAGTTCACTTCTCAATATCATTTTCACTCTTCGGTAGTAGTACTCCTTCCTGATCTTTTCTTTCATTGCCGAATGCTGAATTCCATTCCCTTCGTATACACCTAAATACTTGTACGACCCTTCATATTCCAACTCTTGGATTTTAGTTCCATCACCAAGTTCAATCAACGATGTTTTAATCATGTTTCCTTTTAGAAAACTTGCCTTTGCACATTTTTCAATACCAAAATCCATATGTCATTGCTGAACTTCTTGGCAGCTTCAACTAACGTTTCTAGCTGTTTGACATTTCTTACATACATCTTCAAATCATCCATATAGAACAAATGGTTAATTGTTTCTCCTTGAACAGTTTAGCCTATATCTGTGTCAGCCAAGATGGTAGAAAGGGGTTCCAAGCATAAACAGAACAACAAAGGTGACAATGAGTCTCCTTGAAATATCCCATTCTTGATATCAATAACTGGTGTTTTGAATTTCCAGAGGAGTGATTCAGTATTAAAGTGGTTCTCCATGTATTCATGCTGTGCCTTATAAAGGTTATAAGAGTTGTTGATACCTGATACATTTGTAGGACTTTGATAATCCATGAATGTGGTACACTGTCAAATGCTTTTTTATAGTCAATCCATGCTGTACTCATATTTTTCTTTTTGCAATCCTCAAGGATCATTTTGTAGACCAACACGTGATCCTTACAACCTAGAGGATTAGACAACATAGGGAATAGATTGTTAGATTCTAGAAAATTGTACGTTCGATTGGTGATAACTGATGTGAGTATTTTATACATTGTCGGTAAACATGTTACTGGTCGATAGTTTTTGGGTTTTAGCGTTTCTTTTGATTCTGCCAAGAGATACGTAATTCCTTCAGTTAGCCAAGTTGGCGTATTTTCTGGATTCTGCACAATGTTGGTATATGATCTGGCTAGGTCATTGTAAATTGATGTCATATTCGTCAGCCAGAAATTTGGTGTCTTGTCAACACCTGGGGATTTCCAGTTGCTGGCTTTTCTGATGGCATCAGCTACTTCGTTAATTTCTATTGCTTCCCATTCCTCTTGAGAGTGACAAATATTATAATTCTCAAAGTCTATCAATGTATCACTGTATCATTGTGCTTCTTTTCATCCTCCTAAAACGTTTTCCAAAATGCTTCAACTTCTTGCACAGAGGGGGCAACATCAACTGTCACCTGTTGTTTCCCTAGCTCTCGATATAATTTTTTGGCATCTGCGTAGAAAAGCCTATATTGTCTAAAATGCTTACTTCTTTTTGAAATATCGCAGTTATTCACAATAGAGTATTTCTTCTTTAGACGCCTCACTTTGGTTACTGATATCAATTTATTTTCTGAATATTCGGTGAGTAATGTTAAATCTTTCCTTAGATCAGAGATAGATTTTTCAATCTTTTGCTTTCTTTTTGGCACTTGGCGTTTTGCTGTCTTGTGCTTCTTAATTTGTATCTCTCTATTTTCAGTGATTATAGCCGCAACTGCATATAGTAAGTCATTGATGTCTATTAGTGTTAGTTCTTCGTTTTCTTGTTTAATATCTTCCAATACCGCATTACATAACTTAACCATTTTCTTGGTCTTCTTATCATTTACAATCTTAGGAAGGTAGTTGCGCTGTTGTATATCAATCTGTTTAACTTCTTGCCATTTTGCAAAAACTCTCTCTTTCATTGCAGCTTCTTCCTCATTTTCACCATTTATACTCCCTCTAAGTGCAACAAGGGCTTGGCTGATAGATTCAGCTGTAGTAAGTTGAGGCAATTCAGTAATATTGCCATCGTTAATAGTATCTCCTATATCGGCAGAGGTTTGTGAATCTTTTGTGATCTCCTGACGTACCTTTTCAATGCATGACGCAGGTAACCATCCTTTTTGCAAAATCTGTCTCCTTACGTTAGATAATCTGTTGGAATCCATGTTCTGTCTTACATCAGGGTTTTGTCTTCTCCAAATTTCATATGTCTGCTTTGTATTAGATGATTCTGCTGGTTGCTGTAACGCTTGAAATTAGGCCCTTATTACACGGTTTAATCTTCCTGTGTCCATTTTTGTCTGTTGGCTTTTAATTGAACACTTCCCGTGTTGTTATCAATAGGTTCAGTTTGAGTATTTTGCTCATTTTGATGACCATGCAGATTTTGGGATAAGGAAGAATTTGTTCCAGTAGTACACTTTTCGACCTCAGCCTGGTTCCCTGCTGAGGGACGCACTTCTTGTTTATCCGCGCGACGAGTGATGCAGCATGAAATATTTTTGATTGTACTCATAATTTGTGTTTGCTGGTAACCCATAGCATGGGGATGGTTTGGCATCACCAAAAAGCAGTGTTTTTATTGTGACACCATCACTAGGTGATTGCCAACCAAGGCTTACGAGCGAATCACCTGCCCGGTATGATGTACCCATTGAAGGAGGCTGGAAGATGCTACACCTTGCCCAAGGGTGATCTGGAGGTAGTTGTAACAAAGGGTAACCTCATTCTCCCAAGCAAACGCTTTACAACCTGGCGTAGTTCAATGTCATACCTGAGACACTTATTATTATTATTATTATTATTATTATTATTATTATTACAGTGTAATACAATTTAATCAATAACATGAAAATGGCAATAAAACAAAAGTACACACCTTGTTTGCTTTCGCTTCGGCAAGTAACCCTTTTAATACATCCATTGGATCTTGTTTGATCATTTCTTCAGGTTCGGATTGGTGAGATTTCCGTTCTTCGATTCTTTCATGAAACCTTTTATCAGCTCTTTTCTTGTTCTTCTTTTGCGTCTTTGATAATTTTGAGTTCAAATCTGCCTCTTCTAGTGCAGTTACACATTATTAAAATAATTAAAATTAATAAATTGAACCTGGATATCATTCAATTTATGAATTGCATAGCTATTTTTTAAGCAAATTTTGAATTTTGAATCAAGTTATTTCAAGAAATAGGATAATTAGTCTAGATACACTATAAATCTTGAAGCCGTGTACTGTAATAATCTTAACCTATAAATACTGTTGTCTCTTTGTATGTAAAAGGCCTTAACAATCTGTTTTGAAGCTAAATTACAGAAGCAACCCCATCAACCTTAGTTGCTTTGCTGCAATGCCCAAAGATTTGTTAAAGTCAAGAAGGAAAATGCAAGGAATCCACAAGTTTTCACAGTTGGTGCTGTCCCCCTAAGAAGCCACATTGTCCCAAACCAAGCGGGTAAGGATTGCTAGTATTCTAAATATGACTATGCGATCGGGTTATGCAATGTTTTTGAAATTTTGATACAGAGAATTTATTTCCGATACAATATTTTCAAAATTGCCACTTGAATTGGTCTGCTTGCTTTCTCCATTAGGGAATAGACTAGCTGTAAATTTTAGCTGTAATTTAAGATCTATACGTGGTTAGGCTACCAAATGGCAAGCAACGAGAGTATCGGTTTTTGAAAGGTTGTAAACTTGTAAACTTGGGTAGCTTAGGTCTAGCCTACATTCTCATTTCTCAAAGCAAACTTTATCATAAATATATATATATATTTCCCCCAAGCCAACACAGAAGCATTGACAGTAGACCTACCAGTACAATAACAGCAGAGCCTAGTCTAAACTAAACGCTTAGGGCCTACATATGTAAAATATGGGTCAACGCCAAATAGTCAGAAAAATAGGAATAGTACATCTAAATAAATTTAAAGATTTTCTACGTTCGCAAAAAAAATATCAGCGATAGTTTCAGATCATATCGTAAGACTTTACATGCAACCATTGAGCCATTATCAATTATCAACAGCTTTCACAAATATCTTGATTAGAATCAATATGCCTAGCCTATCCTATAGCCTAATCAAATGGACTATAGGCCTCCTACACAGAGTTAGTAGAAAAGAGAACAAATTAATACAACTTGAATCTAGTGAATGGAAATGTTGAAGGGCTAATGAAAGTCTTACCTGACATTGTAGGAAATTGGTTTAAGTGGATCCTTCAAATCAAAATCCTAGTTTCCTGACATTTTTGTTCAAATCATGTTCAAATCAATCAACAAGAAAACATTGAATGACAAGCTGAAATGGAGATTTTGATAGTGAGGCCCGAAGAGAAGAAACAAAAGACACACACAAGAGACTGGAGAAAAATGGCAGTCGAAAATTTTAAAATTCCCACGTTAACAAATTGGCTGAGACTATTTGACAGGCAGCCTACCATTTAGCGCTGCGGCTATTTGACAGGCAGTCCAATACGCATGCGCAGAAGTGGATACGTCATACTTTATTGATTCAAGTGATTGATAAACTGCCTGTCAAATAGCGCTGGGATTTATTTGACAGGCAGTTTCGAAAGAATAATTATTACACTGTCTACCATTTAGGAAGCGGAACTATTTGACAGGCAGTCTTGGCTCAAAGTAATAAATTGTATAACAGTATATTTTGTTGCTTTTGACTGAAAAATTACTAGATTGGTTGCCCATCCAGGAAGCTGGTGGACAATTTGAAGGACAGTCTATTAGACTATTGGATAGTTGGTAAAATATTGTTGCTCTGCAAAATTTTGGCAAAGGAATTATCACTCTTAGATTGCCTGCCATTTAACCAACGGGGCTGTTTGACAGACATCATTTGCAGTATCGACTTACATGTTGTTTATAATCATAGAGGTATTATTAATTGCATGACAGGCAGCCATACATTTTGTTTCAATAATCCTGATCTGTGGCCATGTCAGAAGATTAGGTAGATTGTCTCTCATTTATAATATAGGACTATTTGACAGGCATCACACATTTTTGTAGGATCATTTGACGACAAGCATTTGATTAGAAATTTAAATTTACTATGAAATGCAGCTACATCTGATGACGGAGTTGTGCATCGTCAACAGGTGGCCATTCACAACAGGGTATCGAAAAATGTTATACAATATAAATATGAACAAAGAAAGTAGTTGACAAGTGTAAATAAAAAAATTAATTGATATAAATCAAGCTGCATTATTACGATTGTATGTACATTGTGTTTGCAGACAATCACAGTTATTTCAGAGATTACAGGCATATCTTGTAGAAGTTCCACATTCTACATTTATAAATAACACAATTATATCTATCATCAATCGGATGACACTAATTGATGTCATCCAATGCTCCGACTTGTTCAAGTAGAATCTGTCTTTCAATAAGAACATACAATCATGTGAGACGTCGGAAATCCACTGAAAAAAACAATTGACAGGTTAAACAACAGCCACAACAACAGTTTCAAATGTTGGTGATGTATAATTACTTCAAATATATCAGGTTGATAGGCTTAGTTAGAGAGGAAAAATATGTGTGAATGTCGATCGATAATGTATGATATTAATTGGGCCTCCTTATGAAAGTTCAAAACTTTTGACATATGGTAGATTTAGATTCTTTGATTACTAAGAACTACACCAAGTCATTTTGTTAGGCAAGAGATTTTCTTACTTGCAGTCAAGCAAGTAACCATGCGTAAGAGTGTTTTACATCACATAACCGTTGTCTCGTCGTTTCTTGAGGTCATCCTGGTGAACTCTATTCGACTAGCACTTGTTAGCTAATTTCTGCGTTCTTCATTTTAACATAGATGATGTTGGCAGTCCTTTTACTTTATTTCATGACTGATTACTGGATTTGAACAGTTGAACCATTAACAAACTGAAAGGAGCAAAATTGACCGGCAGGCGCTACGCACTTGGGATCACGTGCATGTTTATTGTTCGTAACACAATGTACATTGTTGACATGAATTTATAACAGATTAGGCCTGCGTATAACAATAGTTTCAAAGCGAGACGGTTGAATTACGCTAAGCATAAATTCAACTTGTGCTCGCAGCGGTCGCCGGTCAATCTTGCCCCTTTAAAACTCTTTCTTGTTATTAGTCACATTGATCATTACTATATTGAAATCATTTCGTATATCTTCTGTACTTCTGGCAATTCAAATTCAACATATTTGCAGAGAATTGTATAGGCAATAAGCAATGTTGCAAAGAATTGCAATAAAATCCCAAACTTAACTGCAAAAAGAAAAGAATTTTGATCAATTTAGCATGCATGTATGTATGTTTATGTGAAGTGAAACTGGTTGAGTGGTTTTATCATATGTCAGCCCTCAGAAATAGTACCACATACATTAACAAAGGCAACTTCCTTTCAACTCTTATACACATTCAATTTGACAGCCTAGCTGCCTATGGTAATTTCACTAGGCGGTAAGTGATTGTAAATTTTGTGAAGTATTGTATAGGCTAGTCAAAGTAAATGTTGAGAGATTGGTAGGTCCTTGTAGAGTAGGCTAGCTAGTGAATTCGTTATAAGGTGACGCGTAACGGACTAACGGTTAATCTTTCAGTACTAATCTTCAAGTCTCATAGTAAAATTGTTGCTACATAAGTTTGAGACTGAGAGAAATTAAAACACAGCAAACATGCATCTACCTGAGTATGATTTTACTGGATACCTGTAAAAATGAGATATAAATGATATCATGAAAGGAAAAGGTGCATTTTTAGCAAAATCGTCTAAAAACATTTATCTTGACATGTTAGAGGACGTTCAATGTAAAAACCAAACGATCGACTTCGTCTAGAGCATACAGGATAAAGATTTCAGTTACAGTAGTGGGTTAAATACTTACTGCTATAATAATAGTGTGCAAGATCAATTGATGGCTTATAGGAACCAGAAACAGCCTGAACGGTTGAACCAACTAGGAACATCAGAAATTCTTACCAAGAGTTAAAGGTAGCCTTCGACTTTCTCGAGCCCATTCGCACGAATCACAATAAACCAACCAAATTGACAAGTTTTAGAGCAACACAGATTACATAATTACAAACTATTAGGTTGAAATAAACTTGAATGAAAAGGCATCCAAGGTGACTGACTGTCTGATAAGTTTGATATCTATGGTGGCCCATCGTCATCGTCATATTTGAAATACGCTTTCGGATCTTGACATTCTTGACATATTTGAAATCCCAGAGGAAGGTACCATTTCCTCACTTTCCATTGTTAAGCGTATGAGATACACCTAAAATAGTCATTAAAACCTGTATATAATAGCCATCAACAACTAGAGAAATTGACCACTACATGCAGGTGGCCTTTATACACAGGGGTGATTCAACAGAAACTACTGTTTTGGACATTGCAAGAGTTACCAATATATGCAATTGTCCACTGTCAAGATGTGACCGCTATAACAGGTTACAAGTGGTTATACTGCATCAATTTCAAGGCTTATGCAAGGTGTGCATTAGCGTTACTGCAACACTTTACTGCTTATATCTCAGAAGAGATCAAGGTGTCAGTACAAGTTATTTTGAAGTCTTCAGAAATCAGATCGAGTGGTTTGGCAGTCTTTCTGTTAAGTTGTATTATCATCTTCCAAAATATGGGGGTGCAGCACTTAAGCACAAAGTGAATTGTTCACTGCCATGGCTTAACTCATATTTACATACAGTATATACATTCAACAACATATCCTATTCATCATTGTTAATATCAATGTACCCTCACCTTGTCTTTCCGGTATGGTATTTGATAAATATTGGAGCAAGATGGGCCTTTATTAGACACCAATACATCTATCGTTGTGTGTGGCACTTTAAAATGTTTGCCGCATGCTTTTTTTATGTTTTCCAATGTCAATTCTGGATATTGAAAATTTACAAATTCTCGTGTCTTTAGCGGCCGATAAACCTGCTTACTGTCAGGATCAGAGGATAACTTCTGAACCATGATTTCTGTTGGTGCTGAACCTTTGGCTACCACCCTGCCTTTCAATTTTTTTAGTTTCATTTGGTCACGAACTTCATTCCAATTTATCGGTCTTTTCTGAGACGCCATGTTGAAAAGATATACCCCTCCTCCACACGAACTCTGTACGAGGCAGTTATCATGGCAACGCCGAAATGCGTGATGGTCTATGAATATGCTGGGCCGCATTGAACTTTTGAAACCTCGACATGCGATTTCAATTTCATAAGTCAAATTTTTCATTTCCGACAAATGTAATTAATTTGCTATTTGTTCATCGAATTATCGCATCGATGAAATAAAAGTTGTTATTTAAAGTCATTTTTATTTTCGAGTTTAATTTATCGATGAAAAATTGTATATTTTTTATTTAATTTTTATTTTTTTAAAAACATTTTCAATGAAGACGATGGGCCACCATAGATATCAGCCACGATTCATAGTTTCAAACCGTCGACCAAGACAACTCTGATTTGATTTGAATTTAGCGCAAAGGTGAGATTGCCATCCTGCGCACGCGCAAACAAATCATAATGGCTGCAACTGCCTACCAAATAGTCACTGCGTAACAAATTATCCATCCTACTCATTTATGCAGGCTTTATCGTTCTATTTACATTATTAGTATTCAGTATTATTAATGGCGGAAAATAATTCAGTATTGAAAGGTTCTGTGTTGAGAATCAAACGGAAGCGAACAGAAGATCCATATGAAGTTCTCTGTAAGTCTCAATCATTGGCTAATTGGCTTGGCTCATTGTGTGCGTCAAAATTATGTTTGTAAAATATGATAAAACATAAAATTGATTTTTAACAATTCAAAAGTAATTTTGAAAATACTAATCCACGTCAAATCATACATCCTTGTACCAACTACCAACAAAAAGTAGATGTTGTTTAAACATTTTATACATTTAGATATCTCACTTCAATACCTGCCTCTGCCTGTAAAAAACATGGTTTATGAATGCTTTTTGAGCTTTAATAAAAACAACGATTTTATTTAGCAATTTAATATATAACCTTTTTGTGATTAATAATCTGTATTGTTGATAATTTGATTATTCGGAAAACCTTTAAAGTCAAGTACAGTTGAATCCGGCAAAAACGGTATGCTAGGGCTAGGGACATGGAGACTAACCATTTTACCGGTTTTGGCAGAATCTGTTGTAGCTTAGCGGTAAATATTTAGCAAAGTTTGTCCGTATATCACTCATCCTTGGACATTTTTGGCTTACTGTTATTCACAGAATACTGTTAAATCCGGAACTGTTATTGCCTGATTTTACGGATACAGTTAATATTGAATTATCCTTGGTACCCCTAAGAGAATGATGCGTTACGCGATTTTGGAATCTGAACAATAGAAATAAACACATTAGAGAGTAAACAAAAGGAAAGGTCGCACAAATTTCACAATGATAGGCCTGAGAATTTTCGCAGAACATTTTTATATAGAAATATAAATTAGATCACAAAACATATTTTGTTTTAAATTAGCCTACTAGGCCTGTAAATGAATATATGACAAATAAGCTTTTTATTCATGTCACAAGTTTATTTTTCGAAGTTAAAATTTTTGATTTGAAAATTGTAACTTAAAATCAGACATCACACGTACAAATTACGTTTCTTATGATGTAAAGATTTGAATATTTCATGAATAATTCCAGCCAAACAACATCTCAACAATCATTCAGGTTGAAGAGCTGTAAAGAAAATTGTGTTCTCTTCCAATATCCATAGAATAGAATCTAACACTTTCACAGATTTTATTGTTGACACCTCGGCAATAGTAAATATTAGATTGAAAAAATAATGTGCTAAGGGATAAAAACACTCTTGAGATCAAAAACGCACTACGTGATAACATATTATTCAATAATAATTAGTTGACTTTGACCGCATTTCCGCCCAAACAAAAGTAATTCAATAATTTTACATATATGCGATATTGACTGTACCATGAAGCGGCAATCATTTTCACATTTATTTTTTGTCAGTCGAATAAACAACATTGTAAGATGCGATTGATATAAATATACAATTTTATTATTTGTTTTAAAGAGTTTCGTAAATTCCACCATTTTATTTTTGGGTTAAAGCAATCAGAGTGTTTGGTAAAATCAGAGTATTTAACAAAATGTTTAAGGCTTTGTCTTGTAGTATCCTTGAGATTTCTTCAATTCCTGCAATCATTTTTGAATTATTTATTTCTAGTGATTCATAATTCCAATTGTAAAAAATCTAAAGATGACACTGGAACAAATATTGATGGTGAGAACTGATAGCCTATGTTGGAAACATTTCAGAAAATGCTTTGAATTTGAAATGAATCATTAATGAATGAACCAATTAAATAAATCAACACAGTTATACATAAAAGTTATGCATTAAATATTAGAATCAAAGAATGATGCTAACACTGTTGGCTGTAAATTTGAGTATCAGAAATTGTTTACCATATCCAATTTTAATTTGAGTTTTAAATTTAATTGTCATACATTCACAAGAAGTTGCCTTTTCATTGAAATGCAACTGCAAATTTCATAAAATAATTGCTTGACAATGCCTGATTTTGGAATATATTTTATTTGTAACCATTATGTACTAGATCAACAAGATTTTTTCAACAAAATGTTGATTGCAAGCACTATGCTATATATGTGTATGCCTAATTACTTATTTCATGAACGTTACATGGCCCAATTTTCTTGAAAATTTCATATCAAACAGGCCATTTAACGCTCATAAACTGTTTATAAGTTGTTCATGAACAGTTCATTTATGCTCCCAAAGTTCCTCCAAATGTTATCCCACATGATTCATACAGCTTCTTTAGTCAGCATCTGCATCCTGATGTTATGACACAGCTGGGCTATCAGCAGTGTCCTATTTGAATGAGTACTGTATTATTTATTAAGAACACAGATTTGTCGTCATCAATTGAATGCAAGTCACATAGTTTTGTTGCAATTATAAGAATGTTTTTATTTATTTCGCCCTTGCTCCCAGCTGTTGATTCCAGAGGGTTGATCCAGCCCAAAGTAATATTTACACAAGATGAACTTTCCCAAAGGATGCAGGTGAATATCGCCCTTTTGATGCAGAAATTGCCTTTCCAAAGGATCCCTTTGTTGAAAATATGTTGTATTCATTAGTGATGCTTTATTCTAATGTTAATTATGTTTATTGTTAATGTAATATTGTACACTTATTATCTATTGTTGTTAACCTCTGTTACGTAGATTACTAACCTCTGTTACATAGATTATATATTGATCATGTTACTGTTTGTGCGTTCAGAGAAACTTAAATTCGCACTGAGCAAGTCGTGTATTCGCTGTGTCAGTGATCTCTCGCTAGATTAGCCAACCTTTCTCAATACCCTTCAAGATTCATTTAATTGAATATCATGGCATTTGGTTGCATTGTTATGGAGGTGAATGGGTGATTTTATCAAATCTATCAATGATGTTCATAGATCATGATCTATGTTTTATACATATACGTTTTGGATTCATTCATGTCTACATTAACTTATGACATTTTTATGTAACATTAAAACCTTTGAATTGAAAAAAATATTAATTTGTAAAAATATGTTTTGTAACAATTTGTTCATCTAATGTGTTGTGCCATTTCTTTCAGCCAAGGGCTTGTTCCAATTTGCATGCTCTGTCAATGCGAGTGATGATATCTCAGCACCAGATGTGGTAGGCTAACCTACTTGTTATACAATGGTTGATATATGCACTTCTGCCTAACCTAAACCTTTGATTTATGAAACATCTTTGTTCTAGAATATTTATCCAAAAAATTAATGGTGCATTGTCAAAAAGTCTCAGAGACACCACACATTTCTAGATTAGTTGGCATTTGATTCTGAAAATGCTGAACATTTTTACACCAAATCGTTCTGCTAAGATCTTCAATATTATTTAACATAAAAACAATCTGATTGGTTAATTGAATATAATAACGACTACCCCCTGTGACAGAATTAAAAGAGCTCTTAGAGAGACTCATAGAGAGTTTATCAGCTTCAAATGACCATTTTCATGAACCTTTGATGACCTATTTTCACAGAGCCTAATATAGTTCTTTAAGAGAATCATTAGATACACATGTAGGAGGTTATTGTCAATTGGTAGATCCTTGAAGCACATATTCAATATGGTTTAACCAAGGGTTTCATAATAAATTGGCTATTTACTTATTTTTAAAACCTTGACAGAGATAAGTGTGAATTTCTCCTACCCAAAATACGTTTAATCCAGCATTGCACACTCTGTATGACAGTTATATATTCTGAGCAAGCTCCATTTGATGATGTCCTGTAACTTTGAGTGTAGCCTACCTCTTTAAGTACGCCTGTGAAAAGAGTTTAAGATTTCATGAACGTGAAATTACCCAAAAATTTCACATTCATGAACTGTACGTGACTGTTCATGAACCTGCAAAAAAATATTCATGAACTGTTCATGAAGTTCATGAGCTGTTCATGATATTGTGGATATTTTTCGCAGCGGTGCTTTTCATATTTTCCTTTAGTGCACTTTGACAAGATAATGAAGGATTGCATGCACACATATTTGGTTGTGGTCATTTAACAAGCGATTCCTCATTTACACTTGCACACAAATGTCACATACTTTTTAACAATAGGTAGCAGTTCCAATCCACTTGAGTTGATACACTGTAATGGCTTTTCCCTCAGAAATTCAACTCCAGGAATTATCTATTATGAAAGACTTTTTTTTCGAAGTAGAGATTGGATTTAGATGATTTACTTGCTTAAATACTGACCCTACCTTCATTTTCTCACCAGGATAGTATCATCCAGAAACACAGTAAAACAAGACAACCAACACATTCTGCATTGAAACCAAGTAGAATCAGTGAAATTAGAAAGGCAATTCGACTTGAAAGAAGGGTGAATGATATCTGTGATCTATCTTTTGAATGGCTTGCTATCATTTTTATTTTATTTGATGTACAGAGATTCAAGGTGTTTAAAGTTTCTTGGCATAGATGAAACAGAAATCACGGCACATCCTTCATCATAACTTTTATCCTATGCATAAAACATATAATTCTCTGACACAATGATATAAGTAGTCACAGTTTCACATGACATCATACAGTAAAATTAATGCATGTATCTCAAACATAACCTGACTCTTGCCTCACAGTGACCCCTGCGAAAAAAAGTTCATGAGTTCATGAACGTGAAATTGCCCAAAAGTTCATGAACACTTCATGAACTGTGCATGAATTTTTGGGCAATTTCATGTTCATGAACCAGTTTATGAACCGGTTCATAAAGTGTTCATGAACTCTTTGTGACTGTTCATGAACTGTTCATGAACCTGCAAACAAATGTTCATGAACTGTTCATGAAGTTGATGAATTGTTCATGAACTGTGCATAAACTGTTCATGAAGTTCATGAACTATTCATGAACTCATGGATTTTTTTCGCAGATCAGAAGGATACCATAAACAATATGCTTAACTAGCTCCTACAGAATATATGCGTCGTTACCATGCATTGGTTTTGCTTTTTATAATTTTCATCAAAGCTATGCAATTTATCTACTAATTTTACTACTGTATTATTTTCTAGGAAATGCAAAGCAGTGAACGTTTCAAGGCTGTTTTAGATCAGCGTAACCCTAATGTAGAATCAAAGTGAGTTATTGGTTTGTTCCCTTTTGCTTTTGTTGCTAACAAATTTTTGAGAAAAGATATGTTTGTTGAGTTTGTTCAATAAACAATTATCAAACGAGTTTGAGCGCGACATTGAGAAGAGTTAGACCAAGGGCTCTACTATCTAACAAAACCGCAGACTGAGGTCTAGATAATAGATAATAGATTCTCGAGGTCTGATAATCCTCAATGTCACACTAAATAGCCAGTTTGATAATTGTTTGGTTTTTCATCACATTAATTATGCGAGGAAACAAAAATTTCAGCAAAACTCGTTTAAAAGTTTCTCTTTCGTATCTGTTCCATTTTTTTTCCGACAAGCCATTGATTAAATGCTGCAATAGATTGTTGTAATCCATGTTGTGGTTTTTGTATTCCTTTCTATACCTCAAATTATCTTAACAAATCTTTGATGTATCCTATTAGTAAGCAAACCCAATTCTAAACAAATGTCGACGTCACAGGAAACCAATGTGATGATTGACATTGATGTGACGTATTAAGTAGGGATAATAAGTCTGATCGATACGATTATTGCATCATGCCGTCACATCGAAGCTATTCTCCCAAGTTATATCCCGTCACAGCATCGAACATTAGGTATTATCTGCATTCAAGGAGTTTGAAATTTTGATTAATAACAAAGCAGATTATATGAGGAATGTGATTGTAGAATTTGATTCCACTGTTTGATTCAATTTAATTTCATGGATGTGTATTGTGAAGTCTACCATTTTAACAGTCGGGATTGATTGATTGATTTGATTTCCATTAATTTCACAGTTGTTGTTCTGTTGAATCTGGCTATAAAGTGTATGATGTCATACGTGATGGAAATAACATGACACCACCATGTCCATCATCAAGTTCTAATACACCGTCTATTGATGCGACAATCAGGAAGATGGAGGAATGCCTCGACCTTGATGGTATTTTGAAATGCTGAACCTATTATGAGTTATAACCATACTCTTAATCTCTTATATATTTTTTTTGGCTTAAAATGTCCATGTGGAAAAAGTTCTTGAGCTCATGAACTTCATGAACAGTTCATGAACATTTTTTGTTGGTTCATGAACAGTTCATGAACTTTTGGGCAGTTTAATGTTTATTGGTATATCGGTGTCTTAGATTGGTATAATAACAAAAGACGTTAGTATTTGTATGTTGCTGGATGTTGACTATCTGTATAAAGCCAGGGGCGCCAGATGTCATTCAAGCAGCACTTTATAAAATTGTGCTTACAAGATCAGGAGAGAGACACAACAAAACTATAAATACATGAATTTTTTGAATAATTCCCAAACAGTATATTGATTGACCCCCTATCTATGTTTGTTGACAGAACATTGAACATTCTACTTAATGTTCCTCAAACAAATGCTCATTCGTTAGGCTAAGTTTAAGCCTCTAGGAAGCTAGGCAAAGTTTGTTGAGTTGCTCCATTTTCAAAAGTAACTAAATGCTGATTCAATTTACCATCCCTGTGATTACAGTTCATGGACCTGAAATGGCCCTACTTCCATGCACAGTTCATGAAAAATACCGTAGGCCATTAAACTTTCATGAACAGTTCATCACTTTTTGGGACTTTCAAAAGTTGTTCATGAACTGTTCAGAAGATTCATGAACTCAACAAATTTTTTGACAGGGACAGGTATTTATGTTTCAAATTGCCCAAATTAGTTGTTTCCTTAACCTTTGATATGAAATCAGCAGTTATTTTATTTTCCAACCAAAATATTGTTCTCTGCGTGTTTTTGATATGAAACATTTCAAGTCTAACATTTTATCTTGTTTCAAATTTTAGATGAATCACGTAACGAATACATCCATGATTATTACATATCGAATGATCCTTGTCATACCATTGCTGAGACAAGGTTAGTTTGAATTAATATTAACTTTAAATTGATAGTGTAGCTATAGGGCACTTTTACAAGTGAATAGTACTGGTATATACGTTGTTGCATTTTCAGTTTTGATGTTGAACCAATCGCTGAAGATTATTGGCTAGATATTTTACACTACCAAAAGCATAACAATGAAAATCATTTACACGATGACGATGATGACTCAAATGGTATGATTAATGAATGATAAAGTAGGACCTTGTAGCAGCACTACAATGGATAATGCTGAATTCATGAATAAGCTTGCTTCATGAATAATGTTCATGAACATTGAATGGTTCTATTTTTTTATGAACTGTTCATGAAGAGCAGACCATATCATTAACCTCCATCCACAAATTATTTGTGAACATTTGATGATGTTCATGAGTTTATTAATTTTTTCTAAGGGACCGTCCAAAGCTTACCTGTTCCTTATATGCTTTATGCACATTCTTATCTACCTTAACTTTCATCACACTTGTCATTGGGAAGATGCAGTTAAGTGTCGTAAAACTTACAACAAAGTCAAATTTTCAATTAATTTATCAAAATGCTATATGCGTAACTCATCTAATATTATAATAATCATATGGTATCTAATAACAGTTGAGATAGTGCTCCCTGTTTGATGTCATTTGACAGAGCGTAAATAAAAATAATAATGAAGTCATTGCTATACATACATTTTCTGCTACTTCAAGTTTCTCACTTTATGCGATCATCTGTATTTGTCTGTCTGAACAGAAAATAAATGCATCGTCTTTGACTCAAATATTATTATCATTATTTCCTCTCAAATTCCGTTTAGATGAAAACAACTGGCGCAATGACTACCCCGATGAAGGTGATGCGTTTCATAACAAAGACACTGATACTGGTAATTAAGAACTTAAATATTGCTATACAAGGCCATCAGTTGTATGATTGATTGCTAATTATGATATATGACTTTTGCCAAAAGCATTTTATGGAAGTTATGGAAAAATTCAAAAACCATCCATAATTATACAGTCTTTCATAGGTCAATTGCAACATATATATAGGCTATATATGTCAAGTGGTAAAACTGTAATCACCTATTATAATATATTCTTCTTAATTTGAATTCATCACCCTATGTGACAATAGTTTTTGGTTGTTAATGGCTTAATTTCATGAACTGTTCCTGAACAGTTTATGAAAAAGTCCATGAAAAAGTCCACAGGTCAGGTCCCAGAGATTTTTTGAGCAAGCTGTGATTAAAAGATGTATTTGAGCATTCATCTAAACAGGTGAATAGGTTTGTTACAGTGACCTAATTAAGGCGCAAACAATGATATCTCCTGTCTGATTTCGATTCCCAACGTCAAGCTGACACATTATTCTACCCAATGATCACTACCAATCACTGTGATTGATGAGTGAGTAGCTTGAATTAGGAAGTTGAGGACACTGCCCCAATCTGATCTGAAACAACACTGGATTCTCTGCATGAATGATATTTATTTTATTGCAACTCAATTAGATGATTCATCCAGCTCAGATGATGATGGCGACATTTACCGTAGCCATGGTAGCAGGCAAACAAGGTAAGACTAGTAAAAAAAAATGATATTGGGGGTCAATTGTAATTCTTAGCTCTAAATTTTTAGCTCTGACACATTTGTACATCTACAATACTACAAATATACCGTAAGTTTTTAGTGAATAACAAATAAATTTATTCAACTTTGAAACTGCATTTGATGGGAAACGTTTTTGTCTTACTAACATTTGTTACAATGACTTTTTTATTTCGTATTGTATTAGACCGAGCGCCACACAATCAAAACGGCAGGTTTCTCTGGGCAACTTGAAAATCACATAAAATTGTTCATAAGAATATGCTAAACAATTCCCTATTTCTTGTTTCAATTAAATTTTATTGTGAACCCCTCAAAAATCCAATTTATATTTCATGATTCACTTTCAAAGCCTTCTTATCGTTTTGAGAAAATGCTGCATGTGAGCTTCATGGTCTTTGATTCTTTTGTTCTCCCATGATTTTGCAAATCCATAGAAGTATGACGAAAACACGAAATGTGTGAATTAAGAGGGCTCTGACTGTGAAATGATCTACAAATTCATTGTTGGAGAGCTCCACAATAATATTTAACTAAAACACAGCTTGTAATATATTTGTAGTAGATGTACAAAGGTATCAGATCAGACACAAAAAGAATTTTGAAAATCGGCTCCAACAGATTTAACACAGTTGTCTTTCAAAATGGCCTAGCAAATTTTGATAAACGGACCTAGGAATAAATCCAGTGCGAATGTTTTGGTAATTTTTGGCATGTGATTGGCTCTAACCCCTGCGAAAAAAAGTTTATGAGTTCATGAACGTGAAATTGTCCAAAAGTTCATGAACGTGAAATTGCCCAAAAGTTTATGAACTGTGCATGAACTTTTGGGAAATTGCACGTTCATTGACCGGTTCATGAAGTGTTCATGAAATGTTCATGAACTGTGCATGAACTGTTCATGAACTCATGTATTTTTTCGCAGGGGAAGTTAGGTATTGATTGATTCTAGATCATTTACAGGTACATAATTTAATGGAAAAGTAGCCTATTGGGTAAAACATTAGACGACTGTGCAAACTTGATGAGTTGTTCATGACAATGGGGCATAGGCTATGATCAGTTAAGGACTGAAACATTTGACTATCAAATTTGAAGAATTCAAATGGCTAACCCTATTTGGATGAGCTTTTAACAGCGAGCAATTCAATGTGCAATGGTATTACCTGGAACCTGTGAGAAACTCCACAAGTTCATGAAAAGGTCACAAACTTCATGAACAGTTAATGAACATTTTTGTGTGGGTTCATGAACCGGTTAATAAACTGTTTCATGAACGTAAATTTTCTCAATAGTTCATAAACAAGTCATGGACAATTTCACGAACTGTTCATGAACTTCTGGGTAATTTCACGTACATAAACCCACACACTCTTTTCACAGGAGCACTAAATTTGTATAATGTCACATTATTGATAACTTGATTGTAGGGATTGGGTAGCATCTTATTTTCTGCGTTCTTTATACCCAACACTTGGTGGTCCCTCAAAACAATTCATTAGTTTTGATTGCAGTTCTGGTAAATGTTTTATGAATTTTTGTTCAATTTGTCACTATTTAGAAGTGGTCAATTTGATTATGACAAATACAATTATGAGGATTTTGACGATCAGGATAACAATGGAAATCACTTTGCAGATGATTTTTATGGAAACTGAATAACGGACTAACAAGAAAAACATAACAATAAACAGAGATTGGAACATCAAGTCAAATATAGCAGTTACATATCAATATAAATTTATCACAAGTGACGTAGATCATTAAAAATAGCACATTTATTTTATTTTAATACTCTATTTAATATAAAATTGTTTATTGTATAATAATCTAAAAATCAATTTCTAAATGTTTTTTTTTACATCAGACCAATAATCTCTCCAGTTTCAGTATTAATATCAATATCAAAAAAGCATGGTCTAGTTGATAATCCTGGCATGGTACTCATCTGAAAGTCAAATAAGAGTCACAAGTTTAATGTCAAGTTAGAAGATGTTTACTATTTTACTGACTGAATGATGGAATTCCAATAGACCAAATCGGCTAAGGCGTCACGTGACTTGAATGCAATGTTTGGGTTTTTCAACAACAGAACGCTAGGTCTAGCGCAACTATTTTTCTCGCATATTCCTCTTCGTAATTTGCTCTTAAATTTAGTATTTAAATGATTTATGACAAATTGAACATCGATTCAAGTAGTTCAAGACCCAATAAAAACGCATGTGACCTTAAAAATTTTATATCGGTACCCATCATCATTAACTATTCCATCAAAAAGTAGCATTTCTTGAAATAATTATTGTGTTTCGCTACAATTTCAATTCAAAAACAATACTATAGTATACTATAGTAGCTACATGATGGTATCCAGCATATTTAATGTAATGAACAAAAAATTTCATTATTTTACGATCAATATGGCATGTACAGTAGAATTATAGAGTTGATCGTAAACATAGCTGATGACTTAGAACACAGAACTCCATTCGTTTTCAAACATTGAGATGTGCCGCGCCGTAAAGAAAAAACTAAAACAACATCAATTTTTAACTGTAAATAATAACATAACATTGAAACAAATAAATTCCTAGCTTTTCAAATGAACAATATAAACATACAACAGTCATATTTATACGGAAGGTAATATAAATGAGCAACACAAGTCATTTTAATGACTCGATCGATCAAATTAGAGTTTCGTGAAATTTTCATCAAGGTCCTTGCTGCTAGTTCTTTGTAAAACATAACTTTTCTGCTAACGAATGTACATATAAGACTTCTACATACCATAAATACACTTTCTAAGTCATAAATGCTTGGTATTTTATTTAAATAAGCAAAGATTAGTTTGCTTCAATGCTTCGAAACATCTCAAATCATGACATTTTTTCATTCCAAACTTCATAGTTCATGAACTTAATTGTTCACTATACAAAGCAATATTAAGATCTTTCCAATTCATACTGCATATTCACTCCAGTTTAGCTTATCTTGTTTTTTTCACTGTAGTTTATCAAATGCTTTCAAACCATGTTTCAAAATCCATAAAACAGTTCGGTTCCAATTATAAGGTCATCCACAGCGATCAAAGTTGGTGCAGCTTCTCTTCAAATAAAGCTTAATCATTCCAAAATCGCCAGAAAATCTTTCCCACACATTGAATAATATGATCCCCCAAATACTAAATTTTGGACATTTCAACTAATATAAATAGGTGGTTTAAAATGTTTTTCATGAGAGAAAATAAGCACGACCTTCTCGTACAACAACAAGACTCGAAAGGACGTTTGCTCCAAAATGTGCAATGAGTTCCGCATCTGGGTCACGTGATCAGGAAATTGAAGAATTAGCCGATTTGGTCTATTATCCTGAACTTGTTTGAAAATGAGCATTCTCTAAAACCTGGGAAATCGGTCACATTCTCCATTGCAAAATCATTCCATCAACGCAAAATGATCAATGACAAATTGCACATACTGCAATTATATGTTGCTGATACGTTTGAATCAACTTTTTAGTTCAAATCACAAACATGTATCCCTCCCCTGTTCACATAAGTTCCATCAGAAACAGATCATTTAACATTCATGTAACTGTCCATGAATGTTCATAAAGTTCATGTACTGTTTCCACAGGAAGAAATTTAACGAGTTATTTACTTTAGGAATATTTGAATTGGATGATAGTTGCATGAATCAGGTAGAACCTGCAATCGAGGGTGTAAAAAATGACAGAGCTGAGTTAGTTATTATGAAAGTGCGCAGATCAAAACAACCAACACTATCTTCTTAGTTTTGTTCAAAAATTGTCATAGAAGACAAAACCGCTGCCAAAATGTTTGTTGAGTTCATGAACTTCATGAACCTCTTGAATTGTTCATAAACAGTTTATGAACTTTACAAAATTTCATGAACTCTTCATGACCACCTTACACACAGTTCATGAACGTTAAATGGTCAATTTCCACAAAGAGCTGTTCATGAAAGTTCATGAATTGTTGCAGGGGAATATTCATGTAAACTTGTTGAAATGAAGATTGAATAAATCCGTTTTATTCTGCAAAAAGTATTACCAAAAAGTATTACCACATACTTACAATGCAATTGCATTTTACATTTACTAGACACTTGCTACTTCTCAACGATTATTATTATTATTATTTTTTTTTTTATTGTGCTATCTCTATTAAAATATCCAATAGCCTTTTATAAAATTTAAATTTAAAAATAATAAAAAGTAACAATATGTATAAAAATGCACATTTATAGCAAAAAACTACTACCGGTACAAAATTGTATTTGCAACTTTATTATTTAGATTTTAATACAGCGAGTAAGCTTTCTTAAATAGGTATGTTTTTAATTGTAATTTAAAAGTTTGCAATGTGGAGCAGCATCTAAGGTCAACAGTGAGATCATTCCAGTACATCTGAATAGGTGCACACATGCAAGGGAGCGATAGCATTTCATTTGGCGATTGTATTCTTTGAGTAGTTTCTCATTGTTTGATCGTAGTGTTCTACTTGGTTTATAACAGCATGGCATTTAAACTCCGCTGCTAAAATTCGCTTCATCGTAGCTAAATAGATCATTTCCGCAGCAAATTGTCTCAATGCTGCATCTATGAAAAATCGCCACTTAAAAGTCAAATTGCCCAAACTAGATCTTTTCCGCAGCAAATTGGCTGAT
This sequence comes from Haliclystus octoradiatus, assembly GCA_916610825.1. Taxonomy (NCBI): domain Eukaryota; kingdom Metazoa; phylum Cnidaria; class Staurozoa; order Stauromedusae; family Haliclystidae; genus Haliclystus; species Haliclystus octoradiatus. The sequence goes on from OU744446.1 coordinate 22,758,922, forward strand.
AGCTGCTTCTTTGAGAAATCGCAGCTAAAAAATGATATCGCCGCAGCCAAATATATCTTTCTGCAGCAAATCATATAAATGATGCATATTTGTTAAACCACTGCATCAAACTGGATCTCAGACAAATATCAATACTTTCACTGTTTAATCACGGGCTTTATCAAAGTGTATATATCGCCTTTAAGGACAGAACAAATTTGTATAGACTTGTTTTTCTATCTATACATGTCACTCCCTGTCAACATTAGGGAGGTTTAGATTTAGTACCGGTACCGGTTCAAGTTCATGTTTTGTCAATATGAAGACTGGGTTATACCTGTACTCGTTCATTCAAAACAAGACGTTTAGATTCAATAACATGAAACCTCAGTTTCTGTTTTCCAAGTAAAAACAAAATTCTGACAATTTGTTCAGGATTCATTTTGATTCTATGTATAAATTTTGTAGCAACAATAAAATTTTATTCACAAAAGCTAAAGTGAAACCAAAACAAAGCAAACCAAGGAAATCAAAACATGTACTCTGTGGTTCATGTTTCGCGCCGAAAGGCGTTCCGAGACGAGGAGGTCAGTACAGGTTTCAGAGCATAGGGGCTTCCCCTAATGCGCAGAAGTGATGTACAACGAGAAAGCTGTACTCGTACCTGTACCTGTACTAAATCTAAACCTCCCTATTAGCCTTAAACATGGTGTTTTGGAGATTCTTGTGTCCAATTTTTTGGAATATAATATTCACACAAAGACCAATTTCACTGTTGTTTCATATTGGTGTCATAGTTTACTGCTATACCAATGCTCCACTAGAATACTTACTGTTCCGACCAAAGGGTACAAAAATCCAGCTCCTACACTTGCCCTGACATCACGAATTGGTAGAGTAAATCCTGAAACAGAGGTATCAAACGTTCATAACAATAAGATATCAACATAAAAACAGTATCAGTCACATATATATGATAACATTCCCCACTTACCTTTCGGGGCTCCTTTCAAATCAGGGTTGTGAGATAGCGACAAATGTGTTTTGGCCATGCAGATAGGTAATTTACTAAAACCCTGTAATACACAGTAATAGACGATTTAGCTAACACAGAGACAATGTGGCCACATTCAAGATTTTGTAGATAAACAACTTTTATTTAGTTCACTTAGAATTTCATCTTAAGATTCCCCTGTGAAAAAAATCATGACTTCTTGAACAGTTCTCAAACAGTTCACTGACCAATTCATGAATGAGAAATTTCCCAAAAGTCCATGAACACTTAGTGAGCAGTTCATGAACATTTGGACAATTTCACGTTCCTGAACTCATCAATGTCTTTACACACTGGGGTTGATAATATTTCATTTTACATATAACTTGAACATTCACTAAACAAATCTGTGGCCATACAATGCAAAACAAGCCCTGGGAAACAAGGATGTTCCTTCTGTTACCGCTTCTAAACATGAATTTTTGAACAAACAACGACTGAAGAAATACTGTGTATCAACATTTGACACCTAGATCATTGACACATTTGTATCTGCAAATGGGTGATACAATACAATCAATCAATATACTTGTCTTGTATAACGAGCAATGCATTCTTTGGCATCTTCAGATAAATCTATGTCATCTGCTCCGTAAATCTTTTTTGCAATTTTTCTAATTTTATCTTCAATTGATAACTAAATTGAGACAAGGCATCAACATCATTTTCATTAACATAATTTAAAAACAATAATTGCATTAATTAATTAATTAATATCCAAAGAGATTGATTCAAGAATGGCCATGTTTGATATACTGTATATTTGAAGTGAGCGGATCGGTTTGAATGTTAATTCCAACTTAAATGCATTTTTATTGGACCAAATTTACTTTGATTTCATCGGGCTATACTGTAAACGAACATCTTTGTGCATGAACAACATGCTTCATGAAAATCTGTTCAGCTATATGACAAGTTGTATATTCATTCGTAATAGAACTCTTCTATTTAATATCATATTCGATTAAGTCTAACGCTGTTCTAAATAAGAATATTGAACTGTTGCAAATGACCTTTTGTTTGAATATTCATTGAAAGTCAAAACATGAATCAAGTAATGTTAACCTTGTTTATCCTGTATACCATCATAGCATGCGTTTAGACTTTATGGGATCGAAATTTAACTTCCTTGTTGGCAAGTCCTACTACTAAGTTAGATTAATAATAAATAATAATAATAATAATAATAATAATAATAATAATATAAATAGAGGAGTCAAAGACTACACATTTTGTTACTGTAACTTGAAGTTTCACGCTTTATTGCGATCATCAGACAGTTAAAACTAGATAATAAAAAACATACATGGTATCTCTGATATAAACTTACATAAATCGCAGCTATTGTTAAATGGGATAAAGCCTATTGTATCGCAATGTGCGTGTTTTCTTTGTGATCGTTTCCTATGCGGCATTTAATTGTTACAGGTTATGTTTTAGTCGATTTATAATTAGTAAAATAAAATTTATTCTCGTGCCTACATTTTGAAATTAACTCAGATCTTTTGTTAAGTAATGCTTTTTCGGAACAAATGATATGATATTTTTCTGCCAGGCATAGCTGGCATCTTTTCGTTATATTATTGTATGGCTTTGCTCTCGATAGAGCTGTCCATTCGATGTTGTAGTCGGTGGCTTTGTCCTTCTGTTCCCAAATATATTTTGATAGTTGCGTGTTGTGTGTATGTTTATCATGCCGGAATGTGATAAACATACACACAACACGCAACTATCAAAATATATTTGGGAACAGAAGGACAAAGCCACCGACTACAACATCGAATGGACAGCTCTATCGAGAGCAAAGCCATACAATAATATAACGAAAAGATGCCAGCTATGCCTGGCAGAAAAATATCATATCATTTGTTCCAAAAAAGCATTACTTAACAAAAGATCTGAGTTAATTTCAAAATGTAGGCACGAGAATAAATTTTATTTTACTAATTATAAATCGAGTGAAACATAACCTGTAACAATTAAATACCGCATAGGAAACGATCACAAAGAAAACACGCACATTGCGATACAATAGGCTTTATCCCATTTAACAATAGCTGCGATTTATGTAAGTTTATATCAGAGGTACCATGTATGTTTTTTATTATCTAGTTTTAACTGTCTGATGATCGCAATAAAGCGTGAAACCTCAAGTTACAGTAACAAAATGTGTAGTCTTTGACTCCTCTATTTATATTTACAGCTCTGTCAACAGACATTGAGCACTGTTTTACTGCTATTGGATAATATTTATTATTAATAATAATAATAATAATAATAATAATAATAATAATAATAATAATAATAATAATAATAATAATAATAATAATAATAATAATAATAATAATAATAATAATAATAATAATAATAATAATAATAATAATAATAATAATAATAATAATAATAATAATGATAATGATAATAATAATAATAATAATAATAATAATAATAATAATAATAATAATAATAATAATAATAATAATAATAATAATAATAATAATAATAATAATAATAATAATAATAATAATAATAATAATAATAATAATAATAATAATAATAATAATAATAATAATAATAATAATAATAATAATAATAATAATAATAATAATAATAATAATAACAATAACAATAACAATAATAATAATAATAATAATAATAATAATAATAATAATAATAATAATAATAATAATAATAATAATAATAATAATAATAATAATAATAATAATAATAATAATAATAATAATAATAATAATAATAATAATAATAATAATAATAATAATAATAATAATAATAATAATAATAATAATAATAATAATAATAATAATAATAATAATAATAATAATAATAATAATAATAATAATAATAACAATAATAAAAATAGTAATAATAATATTAATAATAATAATAATAATAATAATAATAATAATAATAATAATAATAATAATAATAATAATAATAATAATAATAATAATAATAATAATAATAATAATAATAATAATAATAATAATAATAATAATAATAATAATAATAATAATAATAATAATAATAATAATAATAATAATAATAATAATAATAATAATAATAATAAATAACAATAACAATAATAATGGAGTCAAATACTACGCATTCATTTTCTGTAACTTGAAGTTTCTCGCTTTATGCGATCATCAGACAGATACTATAAAACTATAGAATAAACAGATGCTATAGAATAGTATCTGTCTGATGATCGCATAAAGCGAGACACTTCAAGTTACAGAAAATGAATGCGTAGACTTTGACTCCATTATTATTGTTATTCACGCTCTGTCAAATGACATCAAGCACTATTTCAACTGCTGTTAGATACCATATTATTATTATTACATTATTATAATAATAATACTAATAATAATAATAATAAAGATTAAGTTTCATTTTGATCTTGATCTTGCAAGGTCTGCGTACAGGTGATGTATCTTATTTAGGAAGGAAAAAAATAAGATATTTGACAAATGAAACATTGCAATCACAATATAATTTGACATCCAGTGCACAACAATCAATGGGACGCATGCACATTTTGAGGACAGTAAAAAAATTACTGCAGGCAAAACGTTTCATAATTACTACGCAATTGTATGAAACAACGTTTGTTTTAGGGTTACCAGATGCTTGCCAATGCGTATATTCCTAATTACTGAACTCAAAAAAAGTTGGGAGACACCCAGGAAGCTAAAAATAGCTTGCTTGGAGCTTGAGATTTTTAGCGCTGCATTTTTGCCTCTCAAATTTTTCTCGTTTAGTAAATATTATTCTAAAATATGACGTCATATTCAAACGTAATTCTGTAATTTGATTGGTTGGTCCGTGTGCTTGGAAATACAAAGTAAGCATTTTTTTCCAACATTCCCGTCGAATTTTGTCGATAAAACTTAATCAGATTGTCAAAGCTGAAGAAGAATAGGAAACTGCAATGCATTACTAAAGAAATAATATCGACAAAGATATCTCTATTTAAGAAAGACTAACGTTTTGAAGTTTGAATTTGATCCAAGGACATTTTAGTAAGTGAAAACATTGAATTTAAATTGAATTTTAAATAATTAATTCAAGATTTGAGCGACCTTCCGCAATATAAACAAATCTACTATTTTCATTAGCACAGTGTCCCGCTATAAGTCTTACATAAACAACTTGCAGGCGCTCTGGATGGAACCCCTACTGCATGACATCATCACAATCTTGTCTCTACTATATAAGATCATGGACTTGAATTGAGACATTGTTTACGTTTGTTAATTGTTCATGGATGACATGCATTTAACATTCTGCAGAAATGTGCTATAAATAGCTTGTTAGAATGCAATACCAGCATCCTTCTGGTTGTGTGTTTCGGGAAAGGGTACCATGTTCATTGTGCAGGAGTTAGCTAATGTTATGCTTGAAAATGAAACAAAGCAAGACTGAGATTACCAGTCAAACACCCTTGGAAAGATAACAGCGACAAACGTATGATAATCAACTGTTTCTGCCATATCAACCATGTATACGATTGAAAATTGCATGGCATCAATGCCTAAGTAATTGTACAAGTTGAATTATCAACCAATACACTATTCACAAATCTGCCCAATGATGATCATCTCAATCTAGATATCATATTATAAGGCCTATTATAAGGCTTACATCAAGGTCATAAAGGAATTGGAAATTGCTGTGCTGACAAGAAGCATTTTTCACAGCCTCAGCAAGGCTCTTTGCACCAGGTCCTAGAAATATCAACATAAAAAAAGATGACTGTACAAATAAGTTAATATTAATAGACAAGTTATTTTAATCAAACAATTATGGGGAAAATGTAGTCTACGGTATATAAACAAATTATAAAATGCTCTATATAATAAAAAAGAATTAATCAGAAAAAAAGATTAATGTAATCCATCAATCAAATAGATATTTGCTTGAAATAGTTTCAATAAAATTGGAATAAAGCTCAGCAATGTTTCAGACAATGACTTATTGCTGCAACATTGAAACATACGTATGGTCTATTATGCACAACACAAGAAACAAGTACGCTACTAACCTCCATCTGCCCAATGCGTGCAACTAACTGCATCAAATGCACCAGCCTCTTTTGATAATTGTTGGATTAAATCAATTTCAGCTACTGTGTCAGTACTAGAAAATAGAAACAATAATATCAGTTACATTCCTCAAGGATAGAATAGAATATGATACCACGTTGTTAAAATGTAAAAAAAAAGCAACAGCAAGATCCATACGCAGCACTATTTTCAGCAGTAAAGTGTATTTAATTTACCATCATTTATTTCTGTTTCCAATTAATTTTTTAATACTCGTTTAAAAGCAAACATGAAACATTTTCCTGACTCTGATTGGCAAAGAGCAGTGCAGTTTTTGTTTAGTTGATTTCAAAAAAGTTTGCTGATGACTCAAGGAGTAGTTGTGATTGGCATGAGGAATGAATCAAATGTTTATGCCAGCCAATAAAACACCCCAGTACAACACATCAAATGCCGAACAATCAAACTAGAAACTCAAATTGAAAAGTAATGGAAAATAATTGCAATTCAAGGACATGGAATTGTAGCCAACGTTTGTCAATTTATTTTGATCTTGTGAGAGAAATAACTGGATATTATACAAACAGCAAAACTGCATAATCAATTTTAAACATCTTTCAATTCATTTGAAATTTCATTAATAAAACTTTATATAAATTTGATTATTATTGTATAGACTTGACGGCAAGACTTTTATGCCTTGTTCTTTCAAATGGCGCCTAATGCCTTTTGTTTTGTGCTTCTGTTGTTTTGTGCTTCTGTTTGTTGTTATTATCAACCACGCCTCTGATTATTTTACCTTTTTAATAAAACGCAGAAGAAAAACGGATTGCTTCATTTATGAAATGTTGCTTATAATTCAGCAAATCAAACTGTCCCTAAACAAGCAACCAGACGAGACTCAATAAAAGCTAAACTATTTTATGCATTTTTATATGAACTAGATTTCGAGTTGCATGCAAATGCATGCTTATATTGAGTTGTGAATCATCTGACTTAACTGTTTCAAATAAATGCATGAAGAAATCTATGAAGAAAAGATGATCGAAGCCGAAATTTAATTGAGAAAATATTCTATTTTATTTTTTGCTGTTCAAAGAAGCAAAAGTTGAGAAGTGAAAAGTGGAACGCACAGGATTTGTTTACAAAATTAGGTACTATTTAAGTGGAAGTTAAATAGCCATACACCTCCCTCCTAAAAAAAATCAAAGACACATTTCTTAATTCTGTTTCCTCTAACAACACTGGCACATCCCGAAAAAATTTCATTGATTATTCGTTACTCATAACGTGGTTATTCAACATTTTATTCAAGCATGATTCAAGTGACTTCTGAAAAAGTATAGAATGGGAAACTATTTATCATTTCTTTACATCTTATTTTATTAATTACATTTTCTTACATATTTTGATTTATTATTGTCACTGATGAAGTGGAAATTGGTAGTGCAATTGTTTCTATATTTGATTTATATTTCATCGCAGCACTGTACAATTTAACACTGGCTGTAATAATCAGGAAATATTTTTATTTTATATCTTCGTAATTTGATTTCCATAATGCGGATTTGTTTACAAATTTCATAACCTTCTATTCCAAGTCATTTTCCAATAATGATTTATGATCAATCATTATATAATTTCCAACTAAAGATAAGATGATAACACATCTTATTTGTTTCACTTTCATATAAATATACTTGTTTTAGTTTGAATTTCATTCTGAGAATTACTACAATGAAAATACTACACAAATTATCTGTCACGTCGCAACAAAGGATTGTACTGTTTTGTATTTGCGAGACAATAAAAATTCATTCAAGTGCGAAACTGTTTAATTAGCGCTTCAGTCTGAGAAAGTATTGTTGTTGAAAAACGTAACAGTTTTTATTGTTTTTTCTCAACTTAGATGTATTTATTTGAAAAATGAAGCCTGCCATATGTACCCCTCTGGTTAATGACGTTTCCATCGATATGATTATTCAATATTTGATTCAATCCACTTTCCCGAAAGCAAAAACTATTTATTATTGTTTACATTTTTTAGTTAAATACACTGATCCCATCAAACTGTTCAATCGAGTTTCATCGCATTTGAATCCTCGTTAAATCTATATGCGATCGCTCATATATAATAATAATAATTTGTTGTCGATGATGAAGTGGAAGTTTGTATGTCTATTGTTTTCTATAATAAGAATTTCCCCAGCATGGGTTTGTTTACAAATGTGATATCGTTCCTATCGTTTATAAATAATTTCAAAAACATTGATTATATAATTCTCATTCTGACGCATGACCATACACGAAACAAAAGATAGATCTGCACTGTTGCTCAGAGACAATAGAAAGTCATTCAAGTGCGAAAGTGCTTAGTTAGCGCTTCAGTCTGAGAAAGCATTGTTGTTGAAAATGGAAACAGTTTTCATTGGTTTTTATCATCTTCGATGTATTTATTTAAGAAATGAAGCCGGCCATGTACGCCTCTGGTTAATAACGAATCCATTGATATGTGTTTCAAGTCAATTGCATCAAAAATGGCATCGTGAATCCCCGCCTTACATAAAATGGAAATAGCATAAATTTAAAAGTAGATAGTTTTGATAAGTAGCTATATTAATTTCAATATTCACGATTTTTGTAATAAATAGCCTTAATTTTGTATTAATTATTAACTTGAAATTGGCTAAGAAAAGTTATTGTTGCCATTGATGTTTGCTATTAAATCTTTTATTTAGTTTAGTTTTAGCAATTTATAAATTACTGAATAAAAAACTGAAATGAATATTTTCTTAAGAAATGGAGAAACAGAACTGTGAAATGATTTCAACATTGACAATGCGATTTCAAATATAGCCTATTATTGTAGCATACCGGTAAAAATATGGCCTCTCTTGCTATTATGGATTGATTTAAAAAGACAAGCAAATTAATCAGATTAATATGTTAAATATTTTATTACTTTTTATGAACATCATATCATTCTCAAGTATAGATTTAAATGTGCAATTTGACAGAAAAACAATTCTGGTAAATTAACAAAACCAAGGGGGTGTTATATGACTCGGGCTAGCCTGGTTGACGGTGAGACTAGCTGTTTATGCCGCCTATTTATATTGGCAGTTTCATCCCACTTTCAGTCCAGCATATTTCACCAGACTGGCCTCGCTTTTTAAGCCTCTTATCAATTTCATTTTTATTTATTCAAGTTTTCCAACGAAAATAACAAATAATAAATTAAATGTGAATTTAGTCTAATGTTTTTAGCTAAAATGTTACATTTGTTGCAAATAATTATTTAACTTCGACATTGTCTAATTGAAGGATGTGCGCAGATGAAGCGACTTGGGTTGGCCCGCCAAACTGTGTTTACATGGAGAATTCACGTCTCACTCAGGTGGCATCCCACTGCTCATCAAGTTAGATCCCACCTCGGTGGACTAGGCCGGTAGCCATATAAACGCACAACTGTAGAACAATAGACAACAATAGTGGATGTTGATCTCACTTGATGGTGTCGCCTAACCTTGCCAGTTGGCCCACTTCATATAAACACACCCAACATCCCCTAAGTTCCATACAAATAGAATCCATTGTGTGACACATTGTTATAAACTGTATCAATTAAATTATGACATTGTCAAAGCACATACAAATAAACAAGAATATGATATAATTAATTCAACATTATAAACTTACTTAAATACATTGACCGCTACAACAACTGGTATACCAAAGTATTGGGCATTTTCAATTTGTTTAGCAAGATTGCAGAAGCCCACTCTTAGAAGATCGAGGTTCTAGCAGAAAGAAACAGAACCTACATTAGATTTTGTAATAGATATTATTTTCAACATCATAACATAAACAACCACTTCTCCAGACGTATGACGTTGACTGCCACATTGAAAATTGTTACATTTGTTTTATTTCTTGATTTTCTTTTTCCATCTAAATTTTTTCTTTTTCTACTTCTCCGTTATCTTAAGACTCACAATCACGTGCATGCGGCCTTCATTCGTATTTCTTTTATCTATTCAATTAACCATCTTAGATCAAATTATAACACATCTATTAATCATCAAGAGAGACACCGTTGTGTAGAAGCCGCACTGGAGGTTAATAAGTTTGTTACCCTTTTGATAATCTATCTATAAAAAATTACCTCATTGCAATAGACATCTGATAAAGGCGAGCCCGCAACAACCTATAGGAAAACCAACAGCATAATTATAATTATAATTGAATGTTCCCAAAAATGTAACTTAAATTGGTGAAATTAGCCAACATATGCGAGATAGTAATATTCAATCAAGAGATAGGACAACCCTTGATCAGCTGTAAAAACAATAGCAAGTACTGTAGTGAAATCATAGGCCAGTTAAATATAAGCAATATGTTGAACAAATTAATATATAGATTGTGACCTAATAAACGACATGTATAAGAAATCATACGACTTCGAGTTCAATTCGGGATTAATAGGGGATTCTCACCAAAACAATATTTCCGATTTTTCAAGAGTTCAATGGGTTCAAGTACACTTAAATGCATCCAAGACCAAGATATTTTTCAAAAATATCAAGAAATGAGCATGTAATTAATGATTGAAAATCATCAACAAATTAAGCTTGACTTATTTGGAGTGACAGTACTGTGACAGTCTGAACAGTTCTTATCGTTTTAATTTGTTGATGTCTCTGTGTGAAGGCATTGCTTTGTTCCTGGATATATCATGTATCAGTACAGATAGTAGAGATATAGATGATAAGAAAAAGGATTTTATTACTGTACGGATAGAAAAGACGAAGAGAATTCATGGTTCAAAGCTACCAGAGTCGTGGCTACTGAAAAAGGAAACAGTAACATTTCATCACTCATCTGTGATCACATCAATGTAATTATATAATACAACCTCATTTTTATCAGTATTGCATTTAATACCGATGCATTTACTTGTTTTTGTGATTTACTGACTTCATTCTTCAGTTTAAATATTATCAATAGCTTTGCTGAAGTCGATGATGGATTTGTATTTGAGATATTTGTAAGATTCACAGTATCTTTAACAATATTCTCAACTCATATGAACACAGATGAGTGATGAAATGTTACTGTTTCCTTTTTCAGTAGCCACTGAGTTCTGGTAGCTTTGAGCCATGAATTCTCTTTGTCTTTTCTATCAGTACAGTAATAAAATCCTTTTTCTTATCATCTATATCTCTACTATCTGTAGGCCTACTGATACATGATATATCCAGAAACAAAGCAATGCTTCCAATTGTTGTTTTTCTCACAGGTTGAGCAATAATGCCACACAAAGATTATCAACAAATTATGGTAAGAACGGTTTTGATCACGCAGTTTGGCTGAATTTTGACGTCACAGTGCAGTCACACCAAATAAGTAGATTTTTCCCGCGTAATTTGTTGATGATTTTTAATCATTAATTTCATACTCATTTTTAAAATATCTTGGATGCACATCCATACTCAATTGATTCATTCTTTCAAATTAAATCTCATGATAGCGCGCTTCGTATAACACCATTCAGTTCATCGACATTCCTCAAAAAACATTAAGTGTGTCAAGCTAGCTCCGCACGTCAAGGCTTGACGTGCGGAGCTTTTCTCCATGAATTAAATTCATCGCCGCGCTATACGAGCGAGTTATCATCGCACCGAACTAAATACATACGGTGCCGTGACTGAGCTCTTATATCTACCTTATATGGCAATGTACCGGGGATGTGCAATTCATAGATTATTTTAAAGGATGTTTCCATGGCAATGCGATAAAAAGAACATCGCTTTTGGGAGGCTGTTATGGTGACTTGCTTATATGATTGAAAGATGGCTGACAGGGAAGCTGATGTTTTTCAAAATCATGATTTAAACCATTTAAAAACGTTTTGTTTTAGACAATCACAATGCATCAGCACTAGAATTGGGGTCGATTTATCATAATACGTTATTTAATGGAAATTCGCATTTACTTTGCTCTGAGGACTGTACCTTGCTAGAACAGAAACTGTTTCCCGTAAAAATGCTTCCAAACCTTTGAGATTACTACTTCATTACAAGTTTCAAACTATTGATAGGCAAAATAGAACGGAAAAATCACAAAAAGTGAATAATAATGCAAACAAAATACTCTGGTTTCAAAGCATGCGGTATAATTCCAAGAAAATCACTTCCTATCACCTGACATTTTGGCCAGTTTTTAAAGATCCTCGACATTTGGTTTGTCTGTATAGCCCCAAATGGGAATTTAATGCTATTCGGTGTTGCACCAAATTAGAATTGAGTTATGTGCGTCCATATAACCCCAGCCTTACCTTTAAGTGTACTTAAACCGATTTATGATGAAAAATCGGAAAATATTGTTTAGGTGAGAATCCCCTACTAGCACTGAATTGGTTTTTAAAAAGTTTCCAAATTGACGACCGTAACGGTGAGTTCAACTTTGTTATAATTCCGTAGTAGTTGTCATCTTCTTTATAGGCCTACCATTATCCAACATTGTATGATATCATGCTGTTACGCAAAGTTTTGTACCCTTTTGCTCACAAATTATGCTGGTAAATTTGCATTACATGAAAGGATGTAGTCATTTTAGAGCAAATAACTCTTTGTTGTTCCGTGCAATAGTTTGGCGTTTCTCATACAGAGTGGTAAGAAGTTAATGAAGATTGGAGAATCATGCTATATGGCATGGTACAGGCACATTATCAATATCATTAAATAGTTGTTGATTCCCACAAGATGAAGTGCCTCCTTCAAAATTCAGAGGTCATGGTTTTAGCTGGCACAGTAACATTGACTAGTTTCACACGAGATCAAATCTCTTTTTGGTTGGTATATATCAATTGTAATTGGCAAGGCCACTTCAATTATTTTCTTCGCAGATGGTATATGCAGCAACGTTTACGCCAAGCACCTCAAAAATAATCCTATCTTGTTTTTCCAACAATCAACATAACATAGACGATACATATTCCATGTGTTAATAGCATGCCAAACAACACATAAAGACAAGCTCTGTCAACATCTAATTTAAATGGGCCTTTGATCCAGGCCTTTTCTGTGATGATATGTAAAAATCTCCATGGAGATTAATGATTCCTGTTTGGAATAGACCTTCTCGATGGTAGATCAGCAGCATTAGATTCTGTACTAAACGATGAAAAATATTTTGTTTGGGATTCAACAATTGCAATTTCAGCTTACCTTAGGTCCACCCCCATGCATCTTTAATGCACGTACAGTAGCAACCAAGACAACACAAGATGGAACAAGACCTATCATAGCAACAGACAAAGAGAAGAACAACAAATTAATATAAGTAAGATAAGAACAATTTGACAGTAAGTGTGGGAGCTATGACAAAGAGCAACAATTATCCAAAGTACATAATACTTTTCTTGGCAATTATTCTTACCCAAATCTGAAGTCTCCTAACATCTTAACCCTCTACGGTTTTCAGATTCATAAATTCAGAAAAAAAAAATATTTTTTAATGATTTATTGGTCAAACTTCAACAAATAAATTCAGAAGAAAATGTTGAAATGCCTCTAAGGATTCAAGAAGGCTGAACCTTTTTCTCTGACACTGGACAGTGTATACTGTATGTTTTATTAATGCAGATATTATTTACCACTATATCTGCATTTGATGTTGAAGAACTTCTCCATGCCAATATCGGCACCAAATCCGCATTCAGTAACTGAAGAGAAAGACAAATAAAAATAATATTATGTGTGCAACAAAGTTCATAATCATTAAATGAACACAAGCCTTAACAATTTCCATGCAAACCCATGAAAGGTCCACAAGAAGGTTTACGAAAAAAGATCTTTCAAAATTCAGTAACCTTTTATGAACTTATACAGGTAAGTGGTTTTGGCAAGGGTGACAAGCCTTCAATATAAATATGAGCAGCAGCAAAAAATTATTTTGCAGAATTCTATACAATATTTCACATCAGAAATGTAAAACTGTTGAGACCTTTTAGTCAACAACTTTGAAAAGAAACAAACACATTTAAATGAATTAAACTAAAATTTGGACAATATATGAAATAAAATTGTAATTAATAGGTTTAAGGGGTTACATCACACACTTGCCATGTTTGTATTTATATTTACTACACAAAAGCTCATGCTTTTAACACCTCATTTGCGTCTTCCAACATTCCTTGTGTAGTAAATTTGATTGTCAAATATTGAATTTTTGAACAAAGTTTATCCTAGAATTTTCAGGCACATGAACCAATTAATCAATTTGCAGGATTACGTTTGATAATGACATCATATTTTAGAATAGTTTTTCAAAAATGCTGATAATCCTCACCTACAAATCCATCTTCACCCACCATTTTCAGAGCAATTTTATCAGCAAGGATAGACGAGTTGCCATGGGCAATATTGGCAAATGGACCAGCATGGACAAACACTGGAGTGCCCTGAAAACAATGGAATAATGGATGCCTATCTATTTGGTTCAAAAAAAGACGCAATATGACAGTTTTTATCTACCATAGATTGTAAATTTGTATAGCCATAACAATGAATATCTTTACTCAGTGACAACATTGGGACAAGAACAACACGTAGTGCAACCTGCTCAAGTGCAATGTAGAATTTAAAGTTAATTAGAAATAAGCTTTAAAGCAGTACTTCGGTCTACCAGTATGTGAGGTAAAATGATTGCAAATTACCAGTTTAAATGATCAAATGATTACCACTTTCTGAATTGATTAATGCAAATTTTGCATTAAGAAACAGAGTTACAGAGTAGTTACTGATAAACAGGCCATTGTCAAATATGAATATATTAGTATTCTAGTACCTCTAGTGTCTGCATCAAATTCGGTCGAATGGCATCTTTCATAAGGACAGTGAGTGCACCACCAACTCCCTGGATAACACAGCATGTGTCAATGTAAGGTAATCTAATGTTATTATTATTACTATTATTATTATTATTATTATTATTATTATTATTATTATTATTATTGTTATTATTATTATTATTATTATTATTATTATTATTATTATTATTATTATTATTATTATTATTATTATTATTATTATTATTATTATTATTATTATTATTATTATTACTATTATTATTATTATTATTATTATTATTATTATTATTATTATTATTATTATTATTATTATTACAGTGAAGCCTGTATATAACAGCCAGCTACGAGAGGTAGATAAATTGACCATTATAGACAGGTTACCTTTATATACAGGTTTGATTCAATAGAAAATACTATTTTAGACATTGCAAGAGTGACCACTATAGACAGGTGGCCGCTTTATAGAGGTGACCGTTATAACAGGTTTGACTGTATTATCATTATCATTATTTTTATTATTATTATTATTATTATTATTATTATTATTATTATTATTATTATTATTATTATTATTATTATTATTATTATTATTATTATTATTATTATTATTATTATTATTATTATTATTATTATTATTATTATTATTATTATTATTATTATTATTATTATTATTATTATTATTATTATTATTATTATTATTATTATTATTATTATTATTATTATTATTATTATTATTATTATTATTATCACAGCAGAGTGAGCGGAATTATCAGGCTGTAATTCATAGCCTCTATTCATTATTTGTTTGTTTCACGATATGATGGTAACTAAAAAATTTTCATGTGGTAACGCATAACTCTTTGTAGCTGTATTCAAATTGATATCTCACATCTAAGCGTTTGAATCAATAATTCATATATCTGCATTCTACATTCAATTTGATAATTCATAGCTAATTCGATTGTATAATGTTCCATTGCTTTGTTGTTTATTATTTCCATTGTTTCCAAGAAACAAAGCCATGAAATTACAGCTTCAGAGTTCCATAATAAGTACGGTATCCAATCATAATTAAGAACACATTCAAACCAAAGCATGTTAATTTTGTTATTGAATACTATGTTATCACATAGTGCGTTTTATTGCACAATACGTTTCAGATAGTTGATTCCAAGAGAAGCTTTTATCACTTAGTGTGTTATTATTGTAATCAGATTCTTTGTTTTGCTGAGGTGTCGACAATTAAATCTGTCAAAGCGTTTCATGGCATTCGGAAATCGGTTTGCTTTCGGAAATGGACACAACTTTGTTTACAGCTCTTCATGTAAACATTAGCCTATCAAATTTTATGAACAGTCTGAGTGATTGCTGTGATGTTGTTTGGCTTAGCGGAATTATTCATAAAATATTCAAATGCTTACATCGCAAGAATTGTAATTTGTATGCGCGATGTCTGATTTTGAATTACAATTTTTTAATCAAGAATTTAATGGTAAAGCAGCAAGGTGATTTTAACTTCAAAAGATAAACTTGAGACATGAATAAAGAAGGTGTTTTCTTCTGCGTCCCTACGATAATGCATTATGCATTAACAATTGACTAAAACAAATCTACTTACAAAATCATCAGCAGTGATTGGGATGCCTGCTTTGCTACTAGCAACAACAATATTTCCAAGCCTGAATAACAAATTCAGAATTAAAGAGCACCGTGACAGGTAAATGTAATACACTGTCGTAACACCATCTTCACATTTTCAAGTTAGGCTTAACCAAAAACTGTAACTTGAAACGTTATGAAACACACGTTAAGAAGCATTGTTTTAATGGACACTAAGTATTCTTTGAATCTAATACAAAGCTATACAGATGGGAAAAGAGTAGAGCTGATTTCTGGAACCCTGACACAGCGAATATACCTTAAAACCTAGAAAATTGATTTGAAAAACAGATGTTGACTTATACACCAGGTCGACTTATACACCGGAAAATACGGTACCCATGGAAATCCCAAATAAGATATCATCAAGAATATCTTATACTTCATCAAGAATTATTTATTATAAATTTGAATGAAATAGACATTGGAGCAGAGCAGCCTTGCCTACGCTAATTTAAATTAATTTATTTAATGTAATGACTTCATGTAAGTACATTAATTGTAGAATTAATAATGAACTGGTCATTCCATGGCAAGTCACACAGTAGAAATGATGAAGATGTGGTTAATCAAAATTGAGCCATTTGGTCAATTGATTTAACGATCGATTCAATATGTCAATAATAGCATTATACCCATAGCCATCACTCAACAAGTTTTGCTAATATATCAAATTTCAACAAAATAAAAAAGGTTAGGGTCAAACTGTGTAATCTTCCATAGAATGTCTCCCCATTAAAGCGACATTCAAACTCTATAGATTCAAATTATCTTGTTTTGTCTATTGTTAAAAAACCTTGGTAAATGTAGTGTACAACAAGTTACTCTTAAACATACAACTGACCTCTCTCTCATGTCAGCCAAATCTGTTGTAAGAGCAAGGATGGCCATTATCTCACTAGCAACAGCGATATCAAACTGACACTGCAAGATAACAACGAAAAATGTACTCTTCCATCATATCTTAGTCAAACCCATCACTGACGATGAGCGTTGGCATCGGCGATTTTGGTAGAAAGGTTTTGACATAGCCTGCAAATGTGTTTGTGCAGCATGTGAATTCACCCAAAGCCATCTAGCTAGCATTGTGAACCTTTCTCTGCCAAAAGACATGGAGCAAGGAAGAATCCAGTCCACCAAGCACAAGTCACATATCAACAAATCTCACGGCTGAGATGATAATAGCTAATGCACCTTAGTAGCTTCTACATGCAAGCACAAAGGAAGCAAGAATATCCTGATACATCCTAATTATCTAAATGTAGGTGAAATGATGTCATGTCATTTGTCAATGCAAATTACCTCATTACATCTTACACCTGAAAATGAGGCTATCAACAACCTTCCATGTGTACTCATATAATTATTCCCATTCAAAATTTGAATGTTATTCTCTTGAAAATGACTACAGATGTTAGTTGAGCTTAACAAAATTGAGAAACTGTTGCCATCAACTTTGCTTTAAATTTTTCAAGAAGCTTCTGATCAGATATTTATTTCATGTAATTACATATGGCCTACCTCTCGTATCTTTCCTTTTTCTGTTGCTGATTGTCCAATTGTAATCTTTCTAAGGAAGCGGTCATTTGTATCAATAACTAAAACAATGAGAACATCTATCAAACAAAAGGTCTCCAGCTAAAGCTTCATATAAACTACAAATATGTAATAGTGTTTTAAACTTAGCATTATTAACAGTCAGTATTTTCTTTTCTTTTTATTAGTATTAGATGTAGATTGCAGCTCTCTCCAAGTAGCAACGATAGCTGCAGACTCACAGAAGCTAATAAAGTTCTAAACGTTTCGTACATTTTCAAAATAAAAGTAGCCAAGCTACACTCGGACTCATGGTCTACTGATAGACAAGGAAAACTAATCTGAAGAAAGCTTTGAAAGAAAGTTAGACAACAATCAGTTACAGTGAAACCTGTATATAACAATTAAAAGAGCTATGAGAGGTAGATAAATTGACCACTATGTGCAGGTGACCACTATATACAGGTGGCTTCTCTATATAGGTGACTGCTATAACAGGTTTGACTGTATCAAAACAGGGTAGTCATCATGTAAACCAATTTTGAAATGCTTACTTCTTACAGCTTTTTTAATGTTTATGAACTGCTTTCACAGGATATCTAATAATAGATATCTAATGGAATGAAGCAGAAAGTTGAATATAAGCAGCTTGAACAGATATTAATAAACATTTCACATTAGAAATAAATATCTTGTTTTATCTTAATGATTGTGAACAAGTACCGTTCCAGTTGCATAACTGTGCAGATTTAAAAGTAGATATAATGTAACAATATTGACTATGTCTGTTGTACCCATTATTTGGTTATTAAATATTGAATATCACATGAATAAAAAGCTTACCTCTTTGCCATGTAATTGTTTCTGGATCTATATCAAGGCGTACAAATTTCTTAATTTCTTCTGCAGTGAATTCTTTGTGATTAGTCTTTTCTATACCAAGTTTCTGAGAGAGAAATTAATATTCACAAAATCATAAAATTAACTATTCAAAATCATATTCTAAGAATGAAAACATATCAGTGTTAAACAAAATCCCAAAATATTGAAACTTTGAAAACGTTTAACTGTAATCAAGAAACACATATAGTGCTTTTCTATCAAGTGTCTGTAGGCTTACTACCTGCAAAGCATTGCAGATGTGGCTTTTTATGTTGACACCCTTGGGTAATTTTGAAGACTTGACAGAGTAGCAACTTGTCACACAAATGTCTATCTAAAATATTTTATTGTACACCGATACACGCAAGGCAATAGAACAAGACAGTGATGCTTTTGAATTTCAAAAGAAGTTGTGACTTTTGAAAGAAATTTTTCTTGGATAAAGGTTATACATGTTCATATTTAGAAAGCTAATAGATGCTATGGTGATATAGTCTCAGCCATTGCTCAAAGCATATGAACCATTACCTGACTTAAAACCTCAACCTAGTTTCAAACATTGAGCGCCTCCGCTTGTGTGCATACCAGTTCAAAAAATATAATTGAAATAATTAATGTGTTATTAATTTACATTTTACTGTTGTTTTATAAATTCTTAGCAATGAATGATTAGCTGATCAAATATCTCCAAACATCACCAAAAACGTAAATAGAATTAATTTTACCACACCCATCTCCAAAATTTCAAGTTGTTAAATAACTTCTTGAAAACTGAAAACATTATTTGCCCAAGGCTCTGATTGGAATCACATTAAATTTGCATCAGATTTTGGATTTCTAATACAAGAGTCACCCAGCTCCCTAACATGGTCAGTGTTCCAAAAGAGCATGTCTGAATATCTTTAGGATATCATAGTGATTCTGAGTACACAGATAACTGAGACATTTGTTTGATTTTCTACTTAAGATATCGACATATTAAGGCACTTTCCTAGATATCAATTTAGCTTAAGCTAGATTATTCGAAGTTGTTGTGTCTTCATTACCAACACAATTTGATTGAATAATCCTAATATGATAGTTTAGTTCAATTTTGAGTTTCAATCTTGAGTTTCCTCATGTAATACCGAAATTATATTGGATCTTAGGGGAGTTAACATCAAACAGTACTAAATAAGATGTTAGATCTTGAACTGTAGACCATATTGACCATTCAATATATAATACATATAATCCGAGATACAATTTTGAGATGCTCTTTAAAGGAACTTTTATGCTCATGATGTTGTTACAAACAAAATATATCCTCAAACATGTTAAGATGTGTCTATTATTCCAATGACAGAAATACACTTCTATCAATGTTCTGAATTTGATGGGTGACTGCCAAGGACTGTTAAGAAATATTTTGTTAATATATTTTTACCTAATTCACTCAAATCTGTATATTGAACAATGAACATAGTGTGTGTATTGCAATATTGCTATGAATCCCTTCACGGTTTGTATTATAGAAATGACACTGTGCTATAAAATGCACAACTATAATGACTTAGGCGTGTTATAGCACCCTATCAGTCGATTATTGTCATGATAACACATCATGATTATCAGTTGTTAGATGGCAACACAAATTTATTCTTTTTAACATCACATTTCCTTGTTAATCCTAGCTCAACGGAAGCATGTCTTCAAAATATTCAAAATATTAGTGTCTGACATGTTGAAATAGAATCATTATAATACTGGATTGAAGATAATTGAATAAGTACAGTAACAATAAAAAACAGGAAATTGAAATGAAATAACTTTTTCTGATAATGAAATTAAAATGTGTTGTAAGAATTATCACCAAACTGAATTGCTGTGTGCGAATTGCACGCCTCTGAATACAATCAATCATGCATCTCTCTCATCTTTCCTAAGTACATACCTTCAATCGTTTGATCATGATTGGCACAAATCCTTTTTTACCAAGCACAAGATGTTTCCACAACGACTACAAAGAGTAACACAATTATGTTTGTCCAAGGCTTGGTATATAAAAACAACAAGTATGATGCCATTTGATTCCCAAGCAACCACTAGACATTAACAAAGGTTATTGTCAGACAAGTGAATTGAAATTTTGAAAATTGTCTGAAATCTAGGATATCATGATAAATGTTTCAAGGATATTAATGTAATAAATAGACTTTTACAAGGGCAAATATAGTCTAAAATCAGCTGAAGCCTGAAAGTTCTTATGTCGATATTATTGACATATTTGACTTGTGGTGGGTTTATTATTTTTAATCTATTTGAAGAAACAAACTGCAATTTTGTTACCTTGTGAAATGATAATGACACCGCAAATGAGGACAATTGAATACAGATAATGAAATAACTTATATGGTAATTTGAAATTCGTGTAATATCCCCCAAACATGTGAAAAAATCCAGGAGTTCATGAACAGTTTATGAACTTTTGGCAATTTCACGCTTATGAACTTAAGAACATTTTTCACAGGGGAATTATTCTGAAAATATACTGATATTATTTCACATAAATTGTTTGGAACAATTGATTCTGAGAAATAAATTTTGAAACAAACTTAATGCTATTATAAAAATTTGAAGTCCTATTCTTATGGTTTAATTTTCTCTGTGGCATTTGACAGCTGTCTTTTAATTAATACAGTATTTTGAAATTTAAAAATGCCAGTTATTATTATTTGAGTGTTTGAATATATCAGTCAGCAAACAATTCAACACAAATAATCTGATTTTGTGTCAGGGTTGCAATATGACTATGGGTTGATCATGTTTTATTCACCTTGTCTGATTGTGTGGATTCATGGAATAACCGTGCATCAATGGCAGCAGCTGAAATCAAAACCATCAAACATTTCATTGATTTGAAATTATATAAACTGGATTAAAAAGCCCTCAGAAAGGCAGAATTTTACCATTATAGGCCTACAAATTGGTAATATTGAATTTTATTGTTGGATTAACGCCACACGTAAACGTTGAAACATAATATCATAAACCTTGAAGTAGCGACTCCCTGGGCAAGAGACATACAGTGCAACCAACTAAAATGCAATTCAACACTTTAGAATATGTTTCATTCTGCTCTATAAATCTTTGGGTTATTCTTGCTGTTACTTTATTCACTACAGGTAAATTTAATTTTCTGAACATACAATTGCAAATTTACATTTGACAATATTGTTTATTGTATTTTTGTCAATTGTTGATTTCTGTTAAATAAATGAAGCTTTCTCATTTGCAATTACCGGTAGATGCAAGTAAAAAAACAGAAAACACCAGAAAAACTTAAATAACAAATAAAGAAAAAAGAATTATACAAATAATATATATATATAATGCCTAATTAATTGAGATAATGTTAATTAATTTTTCAGTTGAAAAAGTTTTATTTTGTATTTCTTATTTTGTGTTTATTAGAAAATGTTGTATATTGTTGAAAGTTGAATACTTCACTCTGCCTTGTGTATATCATATAATCTGATGAAAAGTCATTTATTATGACAAATGCCAAAATTACCATAATTCCGGCAATTATAGAAGCAATGAGGAATTAAATTTGAGTTTCAGCTTTAACAACTTTTTCACAACCTTGCCGTGTTTGAAGTTTAACAAGATTTTCATTATTTTTCAATGAGTTTTTCATAACATTAACAAACTTGTGAATTTTCCGCAGTTCACAACTTTTTTATTTGGGGTTAAATGGAATTTTACCGAGGTTAAACCATCATCTTTAAGTTGCGTACATTGTGAGCTATTACTTTGTAGGTTAGAGGAAGGGGCCTGGTATTGAGGCTCGGGTTCACAGGAGGGGGTAGGTATTACGCAGTGGGTCATCTAATCTACTTTACAGTTTTCTTGGGCGTTTTATTCATTCCTTGCCTTGCCAGCTTGCTGCTTAGTTCATTTCAGCCAACTTCCGCAAGTTGTAAATTTATTTTGATGCTGCTTTAATTGAGGTCATATTTACAGTTATAATGCTATGCCAATGATGATTGTGGTGTGGGCTGCTGTTTTTGATGCTGGTCAAATATGCTTGTTGATTGCTGTGAATTAGGATTTGTGTTGCTGCTATGACATGCTAATGCCTGGGGCGTTCCACTATCGTTTGTGTTGTTGTTGTTGTTGCTATGCTATGCTATATTAATGCTTTGGGCCATGCCGCTATCGTTGGTGTTGTTGTTGTGGCTGAGCTATGCTATATTAATGCTTTGGGTCATGCCGCTATCATTAATGTTATTGTTGTTGCTATGCTATGCTATGATAATGCTTTGGGCCATGCTGCTATTGTTGGTGTTGTTGTTGTTACTGAGCTATGCTATATTAATGCTTTGGGTCTTGCCGCTATCATTGATGTTATTGTTGTTGCTATGCTATGCTATGATAATGCTTTGGGCCATGCCGCTATTGTTGGTGTTGTTGTTGTTGCTGAGCTATGCTATATTAATGCTTTGGGTCATGCTGCTATCATTGATGTTATTGTTGTTGCTATGCTATGCTATGATAATGCTTTGGGCCATGCCGCTATTGTTGGTGTTGTTGTTGTTGCTGAGCTATGCTATATTAATGCTTTGGGTCATGCTGCTATCATTGATGTTATTGTTGTTGCTATGCTATGCTATGATAATGCTTTGGGCCATGCCGCTATTGTTGGTGTTGTTGTTGTTGCTGAGCTATGCTATATTAATGCTTTGGGTCTTGCTGCTATCATTGATGTTATTGTTGTTGCTATGCTATGCTATGATAATGCTTTGGGCCATGCTGCTTTCGTTGGTGTTGTTGTTGTTGCTATGCTATGCTAATGCTTGGGCCGTGCTGCTGCCATTGAGGTGTTGTTGTTGCTATGCTAGGCTATGCTATTGACGACGGAGTTTGGGCTGCTTTTGTTTATTGCTGGTTAAATGTGGAACAATTTTTCTCCCACCCTCCTCCCATTCAAAGTTATGGTTGGTAAGTATGACTAGGAATTCCACTGACTTAGCAGTGTGACTGGAGCTTGGTTGGTGGTGTCAGGTCTGCCTTTGTTCTGCCGGCCTTTTTAATTATTGCCGCCTGCCACCTCCCACCAACCAAGCACCTGGGCCAAAATATTGTTGTATTATTAAGATGAATGGTTTAACTTATGAAAAACTCATACAATTTTTCTGATTTATAGTGATTTTGGGCGTGTATTCTTTACAATTAATATAATTTATTAAATTGAATGCTGTAGTTGTAATCTCCCTTCCCTGTTTTGCAAGTAGCAGTATCAATGTTGTTGTGATAATATTTCTTTGAAATCTGTGAATGTATATCATCGTATGGCCAATGCTGAATAACCATAAGACTTGCATTGACTGAAGATAAAACTTACCTAAGAGATTGTTAGCAGCTGTTATGGCATGAATATCACCAGTCAAATGTAAGTTGAATTCCTCCATGGGAATGACCTGGGAGTAGCCACCACCAGCTGCACCACCTACAAGATAAAACGCAATTCAAAATGAGAATATTACTATGAAATGATAACTTGCTTTTTTATCTATAAATTTCTTTTTTAACTATAACAAATGCAAAAGTCTGTGTGATGTGCATGCGTGGTCTGATTTTCCATTGTTTTCTCAGTCGGTTTTCAAGTGAGATATTTCATTTTTGCATAAAGGAAATGAAATAAAGGGCTTCCATGGTTTTATTTCGCGAAACGATGAAAACATATAATGTTTCAACTGTATTAAATTAATACTATTAATTGTATTGCTTTCATTTTTGATATAAAATTTCACCAGTTGTTACAGTCCATTAGAACACATTATTTAAAATAAGCCAGCAGCATGGGCGAGTAATTGTTAGCAAGATAATCATATCTCTATACTATGTGTTGGTAATCTTATTTTAATAAATTAATTGACATAGGCAATAAATATCATACCTTTGATGCCAAACGTTGGTCCTTGTGACGGCTGTCTAACACATGCAAAACAATTACGCTTTAGATGGGCACCCATGGCCTGTGCTAAGCCAATTGTAGTTGTACTTTTGCCTTCACCGAGTGGTGTTGGTGTTATCCTGTAAAAAGTTGGCATTTACGTTGAAAATGCATTTGATCAATGTTGCTGGGTATAAAATAACAACAGTTTGTTAATAATACAAATCAACAGATTGTATGAAGTCCTACATCAAATGAACTCATGCAAAATCTATCAGACACCAGGTAGTCTTATTGGAAACTAAACAAAGATAATATAGCCAAGACAACAAGACATTGTTTATGGTGCTTCCAAAATGTCTACGATCTTAGCACTGTAAAAATTGATGAAATGAACTACATTTGGAATTGCTTGACATGCCAAAGAAACTGTTTGTTTTACAGACAAACAAAACTTTGGTAAGTGACGGGAATTTGATTAAGGACTCACCCTGCAACAACTACGTATTTTCCATCCTTTCTGTCCTGCAATCGTTTGAGAACTGATAGTGAGACCTTGGCTTTTGTTTTACCATACAAATCAATCTGAAAAAGTATGAAATTTGAAAATAAATTAATTAATTAGCAACGTTAATTAATTAACTAGATTGATAAACAATAACATCAAGATGAACGGAAAATACATTTTGACATCATCAAAACCAACACCAAAATATATGATCATTGAAACAATTGTTTTTATTTATCTTAGCTTAGCCTAAAGTGATAATTATTTTATTTTTCTACATACTGCAAATTTTTGTTTTATTTATTTTATGAATTTGATTCATCAAGTTTTAGATTAAATTCGTTTGCAGTTTGATTTGAATTTGTTTTGTTTTGTACGACAAAATCTTTTCAAATTTTTCACAGTAATGTTTTTCTAATGTAATGGTTTTAATACTGACTGTACAGTGCAGATGCAGATGAAATTCAAAAACTTTGGAACAATATAGCGTCGGTACTTAGTCAGACAAATTGTGAATTAGTAAAGTAGGTACTGTTGTGGATCTTAATCCAGAAAATGAAAAGGAGAACATTGTGAACAATCTCAATAATAAGCTAACAAGAATTGGACGGAAGTCGTTCCCACAAAAGCGATTTGGTTTCAATAATATAGTTTCTTAGAATTATTTAGATATCTTAGAAATGTAACTTCCTAACGGATGTGCTCATATAGCAAAGTTTGTGTTGATAATTGCGTTAAGGAAAGTATGTAGTTGTTCAAGATTCAAATGGTTTTGATTAGATTTATATGAAATGAACGACTCTGATGTTTTTTTTTATTTAGAAGTGTAGCTTACAACAGGTACAAAGTAGCTAGTTCAAGATTAGGAAAGAAGGAGATAAAGAAGTTCAAGTAAGAAGGATTCCTTCCATTCAGGTATCACATTTGTAACACAATTCATGGTTGATTGGTGATAAAATTTGCTACCAAACTGTCAAATGACAGTTCAAGTGTGTCTAAGGTCTGAGAAAGAGCTTTGAAAGACATTTACTTTGTAGGCAATAAAAGGGCAGACATTGCTTGCAATGACCAATTAAGTCTGCACAGTTATTTTGGAATAGAGATTTTCACAAATGAAATAGCTTTAAAACTATCACATGATCTTTTAGTGAATGTTAACTGAATATTTAACAGGAGTTAGACGTTAGGATTGTCTGCAAACCGATTATGTGCCGGGAATGCAGTTGCCATCTAAAGACAGACATTCTACCGGTAATACGATAGAAAAAGGAGGACGTCACAATTCATAGACTGTGTAAGAACATACGATACTCAGTTGATAAGGTGTGATCGAAAGGGGGAGTAGAAACTTGATAATCTCTATACAGCAATCACATGTCCAAAGCGGTCACTCTTGCAATGTCTTAAAATACTATTTTCTATTGAATCGAAGATTGATGAGCTTCGGCTACAGTTTTACTGATTTACGTTCATAAGAGAACGTTTAACGTTTAGTAAAGATATTATAAAGAGCTGCCAAACACATATTGCGAACCCTACAGCTTTACTCACGTACGAAAATGCTTTGACGATTATTAATGAAAGGAAAGTTGCAAATTTTGCAGAAATTTGCAAGTTTTAAAAAGTTGAGATGTGAACGAAGAAAACACTAACTCTTGTGATGTGATCGATGTGGTCAGCTGAATGATGATGTTTATGCTATATCACGTACAAGAAACAGAAATCACACGCCAACAGTCACTCTCAATATAAAAGTAACATCAGCGGGAATACAATTGACAGCATTGGCCGTAAAGATAACGCCATCACTAATTGTCGTTTTTGCACTGGCGACCATCCAAGAGGGAAATGTCCTACATATGGAAAGACATACCATTCTTTCCAAAACAGAGACCATTTCAAGGTAGTAGCATGTGTAACAATAGCTTAATGAACATTCATTATGCATCTGATGATGTTAATGATAAATTCCCGTAAAAGTAAATTTTAAGTGCTGTAATCAGCCTGATAATTTTAATGTGTATAGTCTTATAGACACAGGTCCTGCAGTCTCAGCAGTAGGTTTAGATGTCGGTCTCAAATGTGTAAAAAGTATATTTCACCTAAGACCCTCTCCCCGCAAGTTATTGTCCGCGGACGGCTCACCATTGGCTGTAATGGGTTGTTTTGATACATTTGTCTCAGTTGGTGACAGATCTGCGGTAGAGACTTTTTACGTTATTAAGGATTTGAGGGGGGTGATTTTAGGCAGGCCAGCCATTTCCAAGCTTAAATTAATTTCTATGTGTGAAAATATTGAAACCCTGTCCGCGAAAAATACCTGTGTCGGTAAACACTTAGGAGGTGACCAAAATTATCAAGCACTTGATAACTGGTTAAAATTATTGCAGCACCTAAAAACATGCTTTCCGCACTTTCTCTAGTAACATCAAACAAATGTGCCAGACGCACCAGACTGATCAATTTCCGCACTTAATCTGATCACATCTATGTATGATCGTCAGCCCACTTAAACAACTATTTAGTGCACCTAATTTGAATGAAACGTAGTCAGTTTTTCCCTGCACCTCATAATTTTAATGCAGCACTATCCTAACAGCATCAGATTTATTAAAAGAAACCCGTCCATCAACTTTTGGCGGGAAACACATTACTCTGACTTTGGCGCGAAAACCGAGCAGAAAATGATTGCAATTTTCAGTTTCGATCATCATTCAATTAACATTTGAACTACGACGATGTCATTACTTGTTGAGAATTATCAATCTTCTGAAGAAGACTCTGACGAAAGGAGAAGGACCATCGGCATCAAAAAGGCGCAGAGGACCCTGTAAAGTGTGGGGATTGAATAACATTTATCAATCATCAAATCTTGCCTTGGAATGGGTTAAGTCGGAAGGTTGCTGGTCGAAAGAAAAAACGATCACTCTTAGTGATGGCATGAAAGTGTTTTTCAGATGCAATCTAACGAAATGGAGAGTGAATGATGGTTGCAAAGCAGGAGTTTATCTGCTATACCACTCTGACAGTCATCAGGTTAGTAATTCATGTAACATTGTCTATGTATCTTATCAAAATTTTACGTGAATAAAAATTAAATGAATGAAAACACTTGGGTAAACAATCAGGGCACAATAAATTTCCAACAAATTTATATATCAAATAAATTAGATTAATAATTAACACATTTTTATTGGTCCAAATCATATACACTCGATTCGATCCGAATAATAAGAATTCATAATGACAGAGGTCTTCTACTGCATACACTGATATATACAGCACATCGGAGTACTGTTATCATAGCGCATACTTATATCATGCTGTATAATTATATCCCCAGCAATCATGTTTATAATGCATTCTTTATTCCACTATAGGTGAGTGTATTCAGGTCAATGGATGAACACCGTCACGATTTGGTATCAGCACAAGGGCTGAACGAAAACATTCGAGACGCTGTTGAAAAGCTTTACAATGAGAACATTCGATAACCTAAGCAGATATTAAATATTCTGCGGTCCAGAGGCTTAGATGTACCATGGCCCAACTAAGCCTACTCGCTCAAGTACTGATGCTAGTAGGTTACATGGTTTGGAATTTACATTGACCCCGCAAGTAGACCAAACGTGGCGTTTAGTTCAGGCTGGTCCCGATCCTTGTCTCCTGAAGAGATAAGATATGCAACTATAGAATTAGAGGCTTTAGGCATTCAATGGGCACTTGAAAAATGTAAAATATTTCTAGCTGGATTGCCAAAGTTTGATGTCTTTACAGACCATAAGCCATTAGTACCCATATTCAATAACTATTGCATTGACGAGATAGAAAATCCGCGTTTACAGCAAATTCGATTGAGAACTGCACCTTATACATTTACGGTTACTTCGCAACCTGGTCAGGACCACACTGCCCTTGACGCCTTATCCCGTGCACCTGTAAATGGTCCTGATTATTCTGATGACCTTGATGAAGAAGATCTCTCATCTTTCATCGCAACATTAAGAGACAATGTTTGTCCGCCAGTTGTTTCTATTAATTAGTTGAAAAATGCACAATTAGAAGACATCAATTTGGATAAATAAATATTACACAGCAAGTCATAAGCACTGTTTTTTCAAACAATAATACTACTAATCAATTTAAATTTAAACCCTTCACAGAAACTGATGTGAATAAATTAATAGATAACTTGCCGACCTTGTGCTCAAATGTAGTTGATAACCTAGAGACAAAACTCATTAACCTAACCGCACAAAGCATCACTTAGCCAAAGCATCAGCATTAACCAAAATATTCAATCTTTCCCAGAAGCATTTAAAACTGGCTAGGTGAGTCCTCAATATGACCAACTATCGACCTACTCCCGTTCTGCCGATACTTTCCAAGCTTCTAGAAAAAC
Organism: Haliclystus octoradiatus; assembly: GCA_916610825.1. Taxonomy (NCBI): domain Eukaryota; kingdom Metazoa; phylum Cnidaria; class Staurozoa; order Stauromedusae; family Haliclystidae; genus Haliclystus; species Haliclystus octoradiatus. The sequence continues at coordinate 22,788,821 of OU744446.1, forward strand.
TTGTACCTGTACATAAACAATGATAATATCCGTCCATAAATTATTAAGACCTTATAAATTTGGCTTTTGAAAAAACTATTGTACAGCGTCCAGTATATTAAATTTTACGGAATTCTCTACGATAATATTTTGAAACACAAAAACACAAGTATCGACTTTAAAAAGGTATTCGACACTATTCACCATTCCATTTCGCTTAAAAAACTGAATCTATATGGCAGCAATGCTATCAGCTTGAGTATTTTTAAACTCTACTTAACCGGAAGGAAGACAACAGAGTGTAAATATAAATAATGTTAACTCTGATCTAGGTACATTTAAATTCGGTGTTCCCCATGAGTCAATCCTAGGGCCACTTCTATTCCTAATATATATTAATGATATATCCCAAATTGTAAATGATTGTAATGTAAACTTGTATGCTGATGAAACACTTCTGTGTATAGCTGATAAATACTCTAATAAACTAATTAGAGTTTTCAGATTAATTAAACATAAAAGAAAATTTAATTCAACAAATTGTTTTTTTTATTATTGACGACGTTTCGGTGCACAAATGTCTTGTGGCATCGACATTGAAATCCATTGCATTAAATTATGCATGTATGCAAGGACCATCACCACCAAAAGCACTCTCACGAGCACTTAATTCTCTTAAAAAGAAGTCAAACATCATTGTTACAAAACCCGATAAAGGAAACGGCATGGTTATAATGGACAAAGACCATCTACTTTCAAATTTCCCTTAAATCTGTCTGTGTGTTCAATGACGCATCATCACGCAATCGTTACTGTGTGGAAGATGAATGATATATCGCTAGAAAGGCCAGATTTTGTGCATGGTTTTAGGCTATTCAAATTATTAAAATGTATCTTCTGCTGCCCATACAAGCATCTAATAAACTCTCCCGGTCCAACTTTGTTGCATTGTACTCGTCAGCAGACCTATAATCACCTGTCAATTTTCTTTACCAGAAGATCGACCAGACTTAGTTGCTCGAGTTTTCAATCAAAAGCAGAAGCAATTGATGGACGACTTAACAAAAACTTCTATTTTTGGCAAAAGGGCTGGGAACGTTACTGTGACAGAATTACAGAAAGGAGGATTACCTCATACACATACCCTATTTATTAAGGCAGACGATGACCGCTTGCACACTGCATCAGATGTTGACTGCCTTATTTCAGCAGAAATCCAACCAAATCCGGATTTTCAACCAGAAGGGCCGAGAAGAAATCAGGAGAAGAGGTTACTGGAATTGGTCTTATCAAAAATGATTCATCGATGCAGCAGTATCTGTAAGGATGACCTAGGGAAAGGTGCCAGAGGTTTTCCAAACCATTTACATCTGAAACTGAATGGGATGACAATGCCTTCTATCCTATTTATCGGAGAAGATCTTCAAATGAAGGGGGCGTGTTGTTGAGTATGAGGGTAGAACAATTGACAATCAATGGGTAGTAACCTATAATCCATATCTTCTCCTTCGCTTTGAAGCTCACATTAATGTGGAAGCATGTGCCTCACCAATGGCAGCAAAGTACCTCTATAAATATGTAACTAATGGATCCGATAGGCAAATGGCAGCAGTCCAGGTGTATGATGAGGTGTCAGACTTTCAGAACCTTCGATCATTAGGAGCCAGTGAAGCCTGCTGGAGACTACTACGATTCCATCTAACACAACAGTTTCCAGTAGTGCAAGCCCTCCGAGTACACCTAGAAAATGAACAATATGTTATATTTGAGGAAGATTAGGTCCAAAATATAGTCATAGAACCTGCCAAGTCTACAGAGTTAACTGTGTTTTTTTCTTTTAATGAGAATAATCCCCAAACCATGATCAAATATGTAGATTTCTCAAAAATTAAAACTTGGAGGCAGGGAAAGTGGTATGATAGGAAAAGAGGGTTTGGAGCAATAATTGGGTGCGTGCACACAATCCATTCAATCAGTGGTGATGAATTTTATCTAAGAATACTGCTGCATCACAAATATTGTAACGGTAAAATAAGTTTTTCATCCACGCTGAAGTTAAATGACGTTACACACCAAAACTACAAGAGCGTGTGCCGAGAGCTTGGACTTCTTCGAGATGATGGTGAGTGGGAAATGGTTTTGTCAGAAACTGCCACTTCTCAACTTTTCAGACAAAGCAGGCATCTATTTGCTGCTAATCTAATATTTTGTGAAGCAAATTATCCAATGAAGTTATATGATAAACATGTATGTGAATGGTGGGATGACTTGAGAGTATTTGTTTTTATGGACTTGGAAAAAATGCTACAAGTGAAAGGAAAGTCCCTGACAGACTTCCGACCTTCCTGCTGTATCAGATACAGATCGCAACGATATCAGACAAATTATTCATGATCAGAACACTGTAGACGTACATGTGGTACATCAGGAAGAACTAAATTTCAATGAAGATCTGACAAGACAACATGCTACAACACGGATTTTCCAACTCACTCCTTCTCAAATAGCAACCTTTGAGAAAAAAATGAGTACTCTTCGAGCAGATTCAAAGTCACCTATGTTCATAGATGCCAGAGGAGGCACAGGAAAAACATTCACCCTTGACACGATACTAAGCTACTGTCAGCACATCAAATAATAACAAACAACCTGCAATTGCTGTTGCCTCCTGTGGAATTGCTGCTACGTAATTAACGCTCGGTCGAACATTTCATTCAAGATTCAAGGCATCTCAAGGCAACAAAAACTCAACTATGAAAATCAGCCCGAATGAGCCACTTACTGCACTGATAAGAGATCGCTTTCAGCTTGAAGCCCTGGACCGCACGTTGAAAGACATAATGTTATTCCAGGAATTGTTTGGAGGAAAGTTGCGAATTTTAGCCGGAGAAAATTTTGCCAGTTCTTCCTGTTGTGCCTAGAGGCACTAGATCACAAATAACAAATGCCTCCATCAAAAAGAGTTTCCTCTGGCGACATTTCCAACTCACCCAGCTGCGAGAGAATATGCGCATAGGACTCGACCCTAATTTATTGCAGTTTGACAAATGGCTTCTGGACGTTGGGAATGGAGATGTTCCAATTGTCAAATCACCAGATTGGATACAAATCCCAGAAGAGTATTTATTTCAAATCAATGATCAGAATCGATCTACTATTAGAAGCTCAATGCTATCTTTAGTCAAAGTTATATTCCCTGATATTATCAACATGTTCAACAAACCACTTACTGACTGGGTATCTTGGGTTGCGGACAGAGCCATACTTGCCCTGAAAAACAGCATGGCTGATCAAATCAATTATTTGATCACAGAAACATTTCCAGGCGAAATAGTGTCTCTATGTAGTGCTGATAGCACAATGTATCCTGATAATGCAACACGTTTCCCAGTTGAGTTTCTGAATTCATTAATACCAGCTGGGCTACCACCTCATCGTTTATTGTTGAAGGTATGAATATAAGGAACCATATTCTCTTGCTTGTTTGTATACTTTTTCTTTAACTTATTAACTTGAACTTAACTTGATATTATCTTATTTTTCAGCCCGGAACGATATCAATGGTTTTGCGTAACATCGATCCCCAAATTCCTATATGCAATGGAAGTAGAGTAATCCTCAGTAGAGCTACAAATCTACATTTAACTTGCAAGATTACAGCAGGTGAGACATAATCTATTTCTCGAAATTTAAAAGTAGATAATAATAAAATTTGCAATGCATCTCTTCGCGATTTACAGCCAATACTATTCTCACACGGTCAACTGTATGCGGCATTATCAAGGGTACGAGACCCAAAGCAGCTCACAATAGACAAATTCGGCTAAGAATCGAAGGTATGGTCACGTGATCTGAAATTGGTGTTTAGAGCTAGTCAGTCGAATGAACGAATGGATGAATGCGGGCGCACATACTTTTCTGCAGTTTCATAAAGCTTGGAAATTCGTATTATTGGAAGATTAATTTTATTTATAGATTCAAAAAGTTACTTCTATGCCTAGTTGCTTACTCGACATTGTTACTGACGCGTTTCATATCTTATTTATGCCCTTGGGAGAAAACTTACAAGGATTAGAAGACAGAACATTTTCGCTGCCAGATTAGTCAAATGTTACCGGTTGACACATTACTTTTTGGGAATATTACTATGTATAAATACTGGAATAATGCACTGAAAGTGAAGAATCACATTCTTTACTCTTTTTCAATGATGAATTTTGTTTGAAGGAAAAACGTAGTTCAAAGCTGTTATAAAGCCAACAGAAATTCCCATTTAATGTTACATTTTTGATGCCGTTTTCTCGCTCGTTTTCTTTCTATGAAGACTATGACGATCAAACATGAGTTTTATATTATGGAAGAAGTATTATACTAGCAGAAAAATAGTATATCTCATGACATTTAATGCAAAATATATCTATGATGTATTTTATAATAGCCTGTGCCGTATGCTGAGCCGTCCAACAAACTCTGAGTATCAAGAAGTTTAGAATTGCAAACCGTCTGGCCATATTCAGAAATGCGAAGTTCTCTTGCTAATTTTTCTCATGTCTTTTAGTCTTACTAAAGATGGTGTAGCTATTATATGGCTATATATATTTCACAAAGTGGATTTTCTATCTGCCGTGTTTTAACGTGAACAGTGTCACAACTCTGGTGAAAGTCTAAATTAGAAGTAGAATAAATCAAATTATGAAATTATGTCGAGAAGAAATCAGCCATATAACTCGATTGAAATCAAAACGTTTGTGACTAACATTGAAATAGTATTATTTATGTCCAATTTTTTGCATATTAAATGTATTTCAAAATCCTAATGATATTGTAATTTAATAAGAAATCAATAGAAGTTTACTCTTTGCTTTGCAATTTTTGTCACCAATTTACATGCAGATTTATTTTCCTCATAACAATGACAACAAGTTTAACGTAAAATTCAACATTTAAAATTATCTTTAGACTAACACATTCTAAGATTCAAACTCTTATTTTGATAAATAAACTGGTTAAAATAAAACTACATATTGCTCTGTTTTGCGGTACTTCAATGGATATTTTACTTAAGTCACGTGATGTAAATACCCATTTCAAGTCACGTGATTTCTTAGCCGAATTTGTCTATTGCAATTGGAAGAAAGGATAATTGTAAAACCAGGAACGTTGTTTTTAGCGAAATCCTGAAATCCTAATCAAGTAATATAAATATGAAACTGTATTTTTCGGAAACATATTTGTTTTGCATAACAAAATGTTAGTTGTTTTAATACCTTATATTTTATATATAAACTTATATTTTTCAAGTATAGACTTTGAAGTAGAAAAGCTGCTTTTCAAGGTCAATCGGTACTATGATGGGAAATAATGCAGGTGTTACATAGCTATATTAAAAGTAGATTTAGAAAAACCTACCATCAAATTCAATTCTAATATACACTCTTTCGGCGTTACACTCCTTCTGTATTCAACTGGATACTAGTTACTACAAACTTCTAAAGAAGTCATCTATCAATCTTACTGATAAATTTCAACCGCACAAAGAACAAAAACGAAAACGAGGACGCCCTGATCTTCACAATCATCCTTTATTAGAACGCGAGAAACAAAATAACTAAGATTTTTTTACCAAAAGCTGTATCTGATAATCTTTGCCCAAAAGGCTCAAGATGTAACCACATCTTTATGGGCTTCCAAAGACTCACAAACCTGTTTTACAAATGAGACCGGTATTATCCGCTATTGATAGTTATAATTTCAAACTAGGGAAATGGCTAGATGATAAATTGACACCGTTATCAATGAATGATTTCATGATTAATGACATGTTTGCTTTTAAAGAAATAGTTAGTGGAAAACGTATGGAAAAAGATGATATCCTTGATTCATTCGATGTTTCTGCACTATTTACTAATGTTCCACTTGATGAAACAATTGATTTGTTAGTTTAAAAAGCTTTTCTAGATAATTGGTTTAACGAAAAATATAACATGAAATTGGAAAAGAGTGAAATAAAGGAATTACTTGAAGTTGCTACCAAATATCAATTGTTTCAGTTTAATGGTGACCTATATGAACAGATCGTTGGAGTGGCAATGGATTCTCCATTACGACCTTTGCTAGCTAATGTTTTTATGTGCCATATTGAACATCTTATGGCTATAAATACGCTTATATCAGACTTTTATTACCGCTGTGTTGATGATACCATCGCTATTGTAAAAGGAAACAGCGTTGCCAAACAACTGCTTACAAACCTGAATACAATACATCCATCCATAGATTTCAAAATGGAAGTTGAACTTGATAATAAATTATCGTTCATTGGTATTGCCTTATAAATTCATTGGGAACAATTTTAACAACAGTTCACTGAAAATCTACTAATACAGGTTTTTTTATACATGTTAAAAGTCATGTGGATATGAGATACAAAAAGGGTGTTTTAAAAACTATGGCTAATCGTACCAAAAAACTTTGTTCGTCTGAAGAACTTTTAATAAAGAAATTTTAATATTGAAGTTTATTTTCAATCAAAATATATCCAATATAAAATATATCTCAAATATCCAAGTTCGCTTTTAAATTCTCTTTTATGTAGTTTTAATTTTAATACTGTTAATATTGATAATGTTGCAAATAATTCTGATTCTGATGTATATATAATATTACCTTTTAAATGTCAAACATTAAGTAAGATAATTAAGTTAAAATTAAATAGTTTCAGTTCTAAAGTAAAAGTTGATTTTAAACCTGTTTTTAAAAGTAAAAAGATCATCGACGATCTACGTAAAAAGATTATCATTTCAAGTGTGATCTGTGTGAAGTAGATTATGTTGGTTTTACATGCCGACACTTATTCACTGTGAAAATACATCATCAATCACATTGAATAACTTTAAGGTTCTGCGTCATTGCAAAAATAGACACAATTGTCTTATTTATGAAATGATGTTCATTCGCCGTTGCCAACCTGAATGCTGAATCGACAAGAGGATTCGATTAGATCTATTTTGTTTTAATTTACAATTACATATTAACAACGAATCCATACACAATGCATCATTAATAAACTATTTAGGAATTCATATTGATCCAATGTTATCCTTTGATCAACTATCTCATATTGTAATTTCGCTGCTCTTGCTTGGCTAGGCAATACGGGTGTCACCATTAAAGTTTGTCTAATATTCAACAAGACTATGGGACATATATACAATATTCTTTATTAACTAATTCAACAGTGAACAAACAATCAAAAAAGATATAATTTAGAATCAAACTCGATAAAATCTAGCTCTAATTATCATATTTATTATTAAGCAAACACTTTCAAGCTGTCTTTTTATTTGCATGGTTATATTCTTGGCAGTATTCTTAGTTGTACGGCTATCTTGCCAGCCTTATTGTATGGCTTTCTTGCCAGCAGGGATGTTAGTAACGATTACAAAAGTAACAATTCCGTAAAAGTAACTTCTACTTGTAGCTTGTTACATTTAGGATTAAAAATAAAGTTACGATTACTCGTTACCTTTTCACTACATTTTCACAAGTTTCCAGTCGTATTAGTTATGAATTACTGACAAACTCGCAAAACCAGTGTTTGAGAAGAAACAGCATATTGATCGCCTCCAGAGACTACAAAACAGAGGACTAAGGGTCATTCTTTGCTGTAATTACCAAACTCGCATCTCTGACATGCTCAACTAACTTCGTTGGCTGCAAGCCAGAGACAGAACAGTGGCAGCTCGTAATATATATAGTTGGTGGGGCAGTTGGGTTGGTGAGGTTGCAGAAAGTCCCAAAACTTTTTAGGGGAGGGGGCATGCTCTCCCTGAACATTTTTCAAACTTGAGGTTTCATAGCCCTTTTTGTGGCTATTTTGCAAAAGATGCATAATTTTATCTTGAATTGTATATACCTATAAACTATATCCTCTGCAAAAATTCAGATTGAACAGTTCAAAGCATATGCTCTGTACAAAATTTCTGTATGAGTCTGTCAACAATTCACAATAGTCCAGGGCTGTTGGTAATGGAATAAGTTTTAAGTACGGTATCTCCTTAAGAAGAAAATGCATAGTAAATCGTTGACAACTTATCCTTGTTAATCATTATTTATTATTTTTTAATGTAACTAATTTTCCTTCCATGTACAGAATTTTAACATGATGTTCTTTTGCCTTATTTCTATATTTTGAATCAGTCCTGTGAAAAAAAGCTTGCAGCTTATCAGGTTTTCTGAATAAATAATGATAATGATGATGATGATGATGTTTGTTTGTTTGTTTGTTTGTTTGTTTGTTTGTTTTAATTAAAACCAATGTACCTTAATACAGGTGTCTAGTAGATGCATATCAATGCTTGTATAAATTATATACATTAAACAAATTATATACAGTTAACTGTAAAGATCATAACACTAAACTACAATGTAATAAATGTAATTAGAACAAAACAATTGTGATCCTTTCAATTTGATTGGCTAAGAGCAATGACGCCAAATCACCATAACAATGCGGTGGGAAAAAAACACCGTCTTCAAATTTTTCCAAAATGGCTAATCAATTGATCAATAAATTTAAATGAAATTCATCAAAACATCAAAGGAATAGAGCTTTTTCACGTGACGTCACCAGTATATTGGCGGCCATATTGGAGTTAGTATTTGAACACTCCAATATGGCGACTAGCAAAGCTGGTTGTTCTAAAAGCGCTCCTTCTCAATTATTATTTTGTTCTAGCTCAACATCTTTCATCATACGCAGACAAATTGAGTGATCTTGCTAAGCGCCGTTATATTGAAAAGAGAATGGTTATTGGTGGCGTAAATCCTTTGCTAATGCCGGAGACTAGTTTTGAATCTGAATGTCTTCCGCCTGTCGAAGCGGTTGATCTAGTTACTTACTTGGTTTTGAAGACTAGTTTTCATACCCAAAAACAATTCAAGGCATACAAGGGCCTACTTGCATATAATCAACTTGCTTCAGGATTCGTGACTTCTGTTTTGGGGAAGAGATTTGAAAACCGGTACCTAGTTATTGGAAGAGAAGCCAGTTAGGGTGTGGATAATTGCTGATGGTGATAGCGGTATAATATCTGCTCATTGCGTGGACTGCATGGCAGGGCTTGGAGAATGCTGCACACATGTTGACAGTGTGCTATTTTATATTGAAGTATGGATAAGGTTAAATGGCAAACTAGCTTGCACACAAGTAAAATGCACCTTGATATTACCTAGTTATGTAAAAGAAGTTACTTATTCTTCAATTGACTCAATGAACCTCAAATCTGCAAAAATTGAGAGATGAATTGAACCAAAAGGTAGATCATCTTGTGAATGATCCAACCATAGAAGAGCCTGAGGAAATTGATATTGCCAATAAAAACAAAACTATATCAGAAGTACCTCCAGCTACCAAAACAGATATGTCTCAATTGTTTGAAAAGCTCAGCAAATGCAAAGTCAAATCTGTCATCTTGAGCTTGGTTTATCCCTATACTGACAAGTTTATTTCTGAAAGCAGACAGGTAGCATGTATTACTGATCTTTTGATGGCAGATATCTCAATTTAAAGTATAATGAGCTAATTAATGAATGCTCTAACCTTGTTTTACTTATCACTAAAGAAGAAGCTGATATGATTGAAAAAGACACTCAAGAACAATAAAGAAGCAACATATTCTTCCATCACAGGGCTGGGCGAATTGGAGCATCACTTTGCAAATCTGCTTCACATTCAAACCAAGCTCAACCATCAAAACGTTTGATTAAAGCCAATTGCTACCCACAACTTTGTAATTTTACTTCCGCTTTTACAGAATATGGATGTTCCCATGAAGCTAGTGCTATTGAAATTTGTACATTGGATATGCAGAAGAACCATTTAAATTACATTACAAAAAAGTGTGGTATGTCCGTATCCATGGATTTTCCTTGGATACATGGAACGCCTGATTTTGCAAGTCAGTGCGATTGCTGCGGAAATGGATGTGGTGAAATAAAATGCCCATATTGCATTGAAGATGTAGATTTTGTTGGATACACTGCTAAGAAAGCATCATGCCTTGATATTGTCGATAACAGATGTATACTTCGTCGTGGTCATCAATATTATTATCAGGTACAGCAACAGTTGTTTACGAATGGTATGTCGTTTTGCGATTTTGTTGTGTTTGGCTTCAGAAAGAATTAAGTGACATATGTATGTGAAAGGATCTATCCTGATGAAGCATTGGGATGTGACAATTAGCAACTTAAACATATTTTGGAGATATTGTGTGCTACCTGAGGCTTTGGGCCGCTGGTACACACGCAACAGAAAGGTGCAGGTAATGCCCCTTGTTTTTGTGAGCTAAATACTGATGAGCATTTAGTGTCTTGCTCTAATTTAAAATGCCTGATTTCTAAATTAAAAGCCTCAAAATGAATGACTTCCCCATAAATTGGATGTGCCCATATTGCCACAAGCTACCAAAATCTAAGACATTGAAGCCCAAACTGAAGCATGACTTGCATATGAGTGATGCACTCAGGGATGGGAGTAACGATGACAAAAGTAACGGCGTTACTTTAAATCGTTACTTTTAAGTAATTTCTACTTATAACTAGTTACTTTTTTGGGAAAGTAACTTCTAATTGTAACTAGTTACTTTTTCATTAGAAAATTAGTAACGTATTTTCCGCTACTTTTTATTTTTTTCCGTTACTTTTCACGCTACTTTTTCATTTTCCTGTTGCTTTCCACAAAATATTGACGCACAACACATTTGTCTAAAAGGACAATACACGAAGCGAAACAATAACACTTCATAGAAAGCTTGCTGGTTGTTCCGCGTAATTCAATACCTACGCGTTGCTGTGTCAATGTTCAATATTTTGTTGCTTAATTCCGTTCCCAGGAAAAAAACGGAAGGTACAAAAAGTGTTTGGACAACTGCGATAATAAATTAGATATATTAAATGTATATCCAGCTTTAAGACATATTTTTATCATCACTCCCAGCAAGTGCAGCATGTGAAAGACTTTTTAGTGCTGCTGGCCTGATATTTAAATCCAATAGAAGTAGATTAAACGATTTTATTTTGAAAATTGTTTACTTAGTAAGCCAAATTCTAACATTTCAATTTTACTTGAATAATTTAATCATTTACTTTGTATTAACATATGATTTATTCATTATCTTAGATATGATTCTATTATATATGTTTCACTGATATCAATTGCATTATTTTGATCATATTAATTGGGTTCTCTTTTTTGTGTACTCCATATTAAACCTGATGAAATTCTATACATTTGAAACAGTAACGGCAAAAGTAACTTCTAGTTACTAGTTACTTTTTGCCAAAGTAACTGTAACTGTAGTTACTTGTGAAATGTAACTTCCCCATCCCTGGATGCACTTGAGCTAGGGTCAATTTGCATTTGTGCAAAGAAAGCCAATAAAGAAGACAATACAATAAAATGCCTAAATTCAAAATGTACACATGGTCATTTCTTCCACTTATTGTGTATTGGCTACAAGAAGAAGCCAAATAATTATATAACTACTTGGCAATGTTACCAATGCAGGGACATTCCAGTAAAAAATACCTCTTCTGAAATTACTAAACATGTTCCATCAACAACTGTAAACAGCAATGATGACAGCGATGTTGAAATTCTGATGGCAACAACTACTGGATATGATGAAAAATTCAAACCCTATTGTATGCTAACTGACAATCATTATCACCTCATCCAGTCACCCAGTGGCTGGCTTGATTGCGAAATTATTCAATCTGCTCAAAATCTACTGAGAAATGCGAATCCTTTAATCGATGGTTTACAACAACCAACATTGGGACCAGCACGAAATTTCAATGCCGCATTTGGAGAATTCATTCAGATACTGCATAATGGTAATTCACATTGGGTATGTGTAAGCTCATTAGACTGTACTGAAGGCTATGTTAATTTGTATGATAGTATGTACAATAGTGTAATGCATGATGAAATTATAGAACAACTGAAGAATTTAATGGGTCATGGAGCTGATGGTGATGCTTACAAAGGCATTCAAGTAATTCCTGTTCAGCAGCAATTGAATGGCAGTGACTGTGGAGTCTTTGCAATCGTTTATGCAACATGCTTAACTTATCACGTCAAACCCAAAATGATGAACTTTAAATTGATGAAATGAGAACACATTTAGTTAACTCATTGAAAAATGACACTCTTCAGTTATTCCCTGAGTTATGCTTTAGTATTAATTAATTAATTAACTATATTTAATATTAATAACGTATTAATTAAATTTAATGTACATAATATTTATTACACTAGTTTTAGTTACAATTGATATTGTACTGTTTGATGACTTATATTGTTCAAATCAAAACGATTCCCAGCTTAGTTACTTTGTCATGCTTCCAATTTATTGTCTATTACATTTGAATACGTTGTACTCAAAGAGAGATACAAGTCCATTATAATTTTTAATTTGTTATTATTATTTTATAATCATTTTGTTTTTATTATTATTATTCCTATTGTGTTTATCTCAACTTGCAGAGATAAAAAAAGAGATACTAACTCGGTCTGTTGATTCTATTATCTTACATAATGAGCATACTTTTTAACGTATGCTTAGACTGTAATCAGTGACAGGGTATTTAAATTTTAAATTGTACACATTAACAAGCTTGAACCATCAAATGCTATCATAAACTTGAAAAATGACAAGTGAAAAAAAAAATGTTTAAAATGTTTGAAGCACGATCCATTTTCTCGCTTGACTTACACTATAAACAAGTTGTCCAAAATTTGAAGTCCGTCCGACATCGGGAAAAGGGCTCCCAAGGCCCCTCTCAATTAATAAGTAAAGTTAACGGGGAAAATTTTTCAACGTCGATTATCTCAAACTTGCTGAATGATTTTTTCGATTTTAAAAGATGGCTGTGGTGCTAATGCTCTTAATAATTTCAATCGATCGGTTAGAATATTCAACCCTAGACTATTCCAATAAAAATTGCATGTTCCTCACAATGCATAAAAAGGCGTGGCTTTCGCTGTGAAAACTTCTTAGGAGACGAGCGTGTGGCTTCAATCTGAAAACGTTAAAAATATCAACAAATAGGTGCTAGCCGCTTTTCGGTTTATCTTATAAAGCAGGATATAAATATAGATCGGACCTGTTGACGGCTCAGCCTTCAAAAATATAAATAAATATCGATTTAGATTTTCATTCCGTATTCGTGACTTATCGCTACACAAGTTGAGAACACAGCTTGATCATTTTCGCTGATAAAAATTTGACTAATGCAAATTTGTAAACAGTTCATGAATGGAGTTCATGAACACAATGTTCATGAACATGTTCATGAACTGGTTCATGAAATGTATGTTTATAATAAAATTCTTCCTCTAAAGTTCATGAACAGTTCATGAACGGAGTTCATGAATACAATGTTCATGAACGCGTTCATGAACTGGTATATGAAATTTTAATATTAAAACTATTCCTCTAAAGTTTATGAACGGTTCATGAACAGTTCATGAACGGAGTCTGGTATATGAAATTTTAATAATAAAACAATTCCTCTAAAGTTTATGAACCGTTCATGAACGCGTTCATAAACTGGTTCATGAAATGAGTAATAAACCTATTCTTCTCAAGTTTATGAACATTTCATGAACGGTTCATGAAATGTCCATGAACGGTTCATGAAATGTCCATAACAAAGCTACACCTCTCAAGTTCATGAACTGTTCTTAATTGTCCTAATTATGGTATCATATTGGTAGTACAGTGTTGGGATTCCTAGCCATGTGCACCACTTGATAACATTTTTGACTCATGGTTACGTAAGTGACCTTGAGTCTATGCTGTCATGGTGGAAACTTTTTCATTTCATTTCATTTCATTTCCTTTCATTTCATTTTTGACTAAATCTATTGTTCTTTTGAAATAACGTTCAACATACTGCTTTGCGTGCTAACAAAGGTCGAACAAAAAACGATTGCGCAAGAAACACCATTTTATTGTTAAAAATACAATGGGCATGCTGTGTGATTATTCCAAATTTTTAGCAAAATTTTTTTCCATTGCCCGCCATGATGGCCGACTCGCAGCTTAGCTAGATTACAATTGCATTATTAAATGAAATGTTTTCTAATACTCCTGGATTAGTTTACATCGTGATTATCTCTTCATTGGTAGAACACATGATTGTTTTCTTCTTCTCGTCATTTGAAATGGTTAATGAAAGGTTTTAATTGTTCTGTAACATCACTATTTGAGGTGAAACTTCGAAGATAATTGTTGTTGTGTTTTGACCATGAGAACTTTTAAACCGACAATTCATCATTTGTTTGGGGGCTTAGACAAGACAGTATTATATATTTATTGTTTGTATTGTTTTCTGAAGTTATTTACTACATCAAACTGCTAAGCCAGTCGTCCGGTTTTATTTGGTTTATTAAAATATTTTAATTCTCCTGCGACGTCAGCTTAAGAAGAGACTATATTGGTATGGTATAGTGATGGAGCGTCTGCATCAGGCGCGCGGGGTCCGGGGTTCAATCTTATTGGTTTGCATTAACGTTTTTTTCTAATTTTCTTTGATTTATTATTTGGATATATTTTTCTTTATATTATTATATCATTTGGAAATTGTTATAATTATTTTATTTGATTGAAGTTGATTTTTTTATTTGATCTGATTTTTATACCATTCGATTGGATTGATTTACTTTTTTGAATTTGATTTGATTTGATTTTTCTTTGCATGTAACTTTTCTTTGCCGTAACTATAACAACTACTCATCAGAGGCCATGTACAATGATTTAAAGAATGTCGAATGGGATGTTTTGTATGATTTTACAAATGTAAATGAGTCTTGGGGTTTTATAAAATACCATCTAACTGAAATTTTTAATACTCATGCACCCGTAATAGGAAAGAAAGTGAGAGGAAAACCAGCACCATGGCTGAACAATGAAGTTAAAATATATATGAACGAGAGAGACAGACTATTGCGTCTCTCAAGAAGGACTAAATGCCCGAATCATGTGTATGCTTACAAACAAAAACGGAATCAGGTGAATAAAGCAAATCATAAGGCAAAATCAACATACAATAAAAATGCTCTACAAGAAAATTCCAACAATCCAAATAAATTCTGGAAGACCATGAAAGCAAAATATCATACAAAAGGGAAGGGAGGGATTTACATCAAAATCCATCGATATAAAAGGCACTAAAACAAATGATGCCCTTACTATTTCTAATGCCTTTTGTATATATTTTGCAAATATCGTGAAGAAATTAAAAGAAAAGTCGTTTCCACTATGTGATTTTGTTTGGCGATTATATTATGTGATTATATCAACTGCAGGCTTAGTTGAATAGACAAACAAAAAGTTTAAATTCCAGAAGTTTCAATACAGGAGATAGAAAAACACCTTAAAAAGATGAAGATAAATAAGGCGACTGGGCTAGATAACTTACCACCACGCTTGATAAAAGACGCTTCTGAAATGATATCAGCTCCTCTGGCACATTTAATAAATATATCACTTGAGACAGGCATATTCCCTCTGGACTGGAAGAAAGCCAAGATTATTCCAAAATATAAATCTGGATCATCTTCAATCTTGGACAACTACAGACCAATATCAATCCTACCAGTTATGTCAAAAGTCATCGAAAGAGTGATCCATACGCAGCTTATCGCCTTTTTGGAGGAACAAAATCTATTATCCTTATATCAATTCGGCTATAGGAAAAAGCTCTCTACAGAACTTGCAGCAACACTGCTTTTGGATAACATTCGGAAAAATGTTGATGAAGGTAAATTAGTAGGCGCAATCTTCATAGATCTAGTAAGGCATTTGATACGATTAGTCACGGAAAACTTCTATAAAACCTCCGCATGTACGGCATAGATGGCGTGGAGTATGATTGGTTTGTAGATTATTTATTTTCACGAAAAATGATTGTGAGTTACAACACAAGTCTATCAGAAGAAGAAGAACTATACTCCATTCTTGGCCCTCTACTTTTTATTATATTCTTTAATGACATCACTGATATACTTCGACACTCACAGATAATTAAATATGCTGACGACACTGTGCTCTATTTTGCTGACAGTAACATCGACAACATCAACAAACTTCTGTCACAAGATGGATTCAGTGAGTAAATGGCTGGAGGAAAATGAACTAATTATAAATTTAAAGAAAGGGAAAACAGAAGCAACATCATTCGGAACAGCTAAAAGGAAAAGTATGCAGCCAAAGCCACTTGAAATATATCGAGGTACAGAACAAATAAGAAACTCAAATGAATATAAGTATCTCGGGGTGCATATTACATGCTCATTAGATCTGAACACTCACTTTGAAAAATGCTACAAAAAAGCAGCAGGACGCTTAAGCCTACTATCAAAATTACGTAATCAACTAGATCTAAAATCAGCCAGAAATATCTATTGTGCTATGATTATGCCTATATTTACATACTGTGGAATTTTAATGCTAAAACTAACTTCAACAAAATCAATTCAGCTAACTAACTTCCACCTTCGCTGCAAAAAGATTGTGTACCAAGTTCCAACAATATAGATAGCAAAATACCATCAATTATAGCATCAAATAATATTAGAGCATGCAAACTAGTTCGACGATGTTTGAATGAAGAAGTACCACCTACTTTTATTAACTATTTTAAGATACACCATCATAGCAAATCAACAAGAAATGCAAGCAGTTCTGTTGTATTACCAATAATAAAAACAGAATATGCCCGTAAATCGTTTTCGTACTCTGGGGCCAAATTGTATAATGACCTGCCTACCTCCCTCAGGAATACAACAGAATCGCTTGCATTTCATAAACTTTTGAAACTTAATTTTAGCCAGTAAATATACAAACATTTTAAACAATAATTCATTTTTACATTTTACGATTTTGCCTTGATTTTATTCCTAATTTTATAAGTTTATAAGTATTACCATTAATTTATCTTTGTATATAGAACAGTTCAGTATAGATCAATATAGATCATTGTATATAGTATAGATTGTATCTATAGTTTATTTAAGTTAATTTAAAATTGTTTTTGTTTTAAAACAGGACACACATTGACAACAGTGATACATCTCACTGACGTGTTTATCCTGTATAAATATTCGTAATAAATAAAATAAATAAATATAAATGATGATTTGATTGATTTGATATTCTATTGAATTTGATTTCCATTGGTTTATTTTGATTATTAAGTTTTTCACCATGAGTCCGAGCATAGCGGAGCTATTTTTTTTTAAAACTGATAATTTGATATATATCAAACGTTTTTTATACAGCTGTTGTGTGTAATCTTTATAATGGTTATGAAAAGCGAATGCATGTTTATAAGCTTGTATCGTAAAATGGCACATTAACGAGTAATCTTGTTCGCCATATTAATCTCTGGGAAATATCCCATAAATAATAATGTTGCCTATGATTTTGTTGTTAAGCAAGTAGCCACCCCTTCGACATCTTTAAATTTTTGCAATTTGTTATAAAGATAGTTACAATTTTTCCTTTAAATGTTGTTAATGTTTGCCCAATGCTTTATATATGTTTGGTTCATTATCATGCTCAATCAAGAAATTCCATAGTTGCCATAATCTAATAATAGTAATAAATGCCATGATCTTTATGCTTTAAATGAACAGTTTTGCTTTATCCTGTTTGTACCTTATGTATCCCATCACGCATGTTTACTATTCATTGTTAGCATGGCACTAAACTCTGGCAGGGCTGGGGATGATATCTCCCCAATATAGATTTTGAGAAAAAAATAAGCATGAGTCAAAAATAGGCAGTTTTGATAGCAGATAAAGAAATCGTGAACTTGTGCAACCATTTTGTCAGAAAATTAGAATACCCCTCCCCCAGTGAGGAACAGGCAGTTACGGCAGTGACTGCTAGAATGTAATCAGCAGAAAGATTAATCTATAAAGTTGCAGCATGAAGATAAAAACACAAAATCAACAGCAGGAAACTGATAAATTGTATCCGTTGCATCGGTTTTTGTCGATAGTCGACTATTTTTAACAAAATCGGGAAATTAATTAATAAATTGCAGCATGGCAAATTCAAATAGTTTCCATTAATTTTTAGCAACATTCCAATGTTTTTAAAACTCTTTTACAGAATCATAATACAGCAATAACTTTCTCTTCGCAAAAACTAATGACCACATAATGACAACACTACTCGAGAAGAAAAGTGTCAAGTCTAGAGCGGAAGTGTTTATCTATTTCGAGTTTCAACTTCATGAATTTTAATTGATAAGAGCGGCCACAAACAACGTAATCCAGTATATTTGTAACAACAAAAAGTAAATTTTATGTCACAAATTCTGCATGCTTTTATTATTAGCAAGAGAACTTGGATGAAAGAATGGTTTATTGACCATGTGCAAATTCATGGCGACCACTCGCGAAATTTGATAGCCTTGACAAAGAAGTAAAAATAAAATCAATGAGGCGTAACTCGAGATCTATCCTTTGTTTTCATTGTTATGCAAATTAAAGAATTCCCATGGACTATTCAAACATGATTCAAATTACTCAGTGAAGCAAAAATACGTTAAATAGAAACTATACATTGTTTTCATCTAGCATCAAGTGTTTAAATTTAAACTACAACTCAAGATAATTAAAGAGGAAGGGTTATTAAATTTCTCAAATCAGCGAAAACAAAACATAACGAGAGAGGAAGAAGCACAATGTAAACACCCGGCTATAAAATATTTGTTCGAAGCAGAGCATTCCGTTGATTTCTCTTGATAGTTGAAGAGTCAAGGGCAAATCAATTAAGCAAAAAGACAGCAAATAAATCCATTCGATTTTGAAAATAACTTATCAGCTTCTCACCAACTTCTCACCCAACATTTACCACACGATCTTCGGGTCTTTTCCAAGTTATGTTAATTAACTCATTTTTATTCACGGCACTTGTAAAACTGTGTAAGCCAGATGTGAACCAGGTGCGAATCGGTCATTGCAATTTGCAAGCGCATGTTGATGGTTGACTGGAATAGTGATAGTCAATAGAAGGATGACACCGCGACACAGAGAAACTAGTGTCATTTTAAACAAGAGGGATAATAATTCCTTGTCTTCAAAATAATAAAAATCATCAATAAAATTACAAATGAAAATCACAACGACGGCGCGTGACTTTAAAATCAATGTAATCACGATTTAAAACTGAAAAAATTAGCATCACAGCGGTACGCCAGAAGTTCTGTGCTGATCGATGCAAATAAAGTAACAGTCTCATTTTCATTAACCTCTTACTCATGTAACATGTTAAATACTGTGAATTATGAAATAGACATTCCTCTGTGAGACATTAACTTGAATAGATCTCTTACAACGTTATTTAATCTTTGTTGATTTGTCTTGTCTTTAATATACAAACTTATGATGCAGAATGAATCATATATTATACAAATGCCTTCTACAAATGGTGACCCCGACGTGATGATACCGCGAAGACAAAATTCAACTCCAATTATAAATCACGAGGAATCACTTCAATCACAGAAAACGATCAACGTGGTCAGTGCACCAATAAAACTGCCACCATTTCACCGCACGCATATTTCTTTTTGGTTTGAACAAATTGAAAGCATGTTTGCATTAAGGAGAGTTACGGCCGAGATATCTAAATAATACTATGTTATTGCTGAGTTACCACCTGACGTAGGACCTCTGGTAGTCATGGAAGAATCAAATGCAGCTGATATTGACAAACCTGCAGCACCTTCAAGAGGCACTCGGTGAGATTTCCTTGAAGGTTTGAAACCTTCTATTTGTGCATTAAAGATCAGAAAGTCTCTTTTAGCATCTGGGATTAAGGACGAGGATAGCTTAGTTCACCATCGCCTTATGAGTGCCCTGCCACCTCAAATTAGAAATATATTATTGGCTCAGGTTCATTTACCCTCCACAGATTTTTTATTAATTGCACATACAATCTGGAATTCTGCCCGTTTCGAAATGGTCCAGGCTGTTTCGCAACCGTCTGCCCCGCCTACGTTGCATGTGGATGCAATTTCACACTCATCCCGCCGTGACAGTTCCTCTCGTGACGTTGATAAATCTGTAGTCCGAGGTTTCTATAGAGATCAACCACCTGTCATCTGCCGCTCACACTTATATTTCGCTGACAAGGCAAAGCAATGCACCCGCTGGTGCAAATGGCCCGGGACTAAACCTCCTTTTGATCGCTCATCTTCCCCCACTGGTTCACATTCTATCTCCCCTGTCCCAGGAAACTCGACGTGGCAAATGTTTATATGTTACAGGGAAAGTTCCCTATTTACCTTCGTTAGCATTTTTAATTGACACATTACAAACGTTTGACTTGCAGGGTGAGCAATCCACACCTGTTGCTGGAATTATTCCCATAACAATTATTACCTATGCTATATTGATATTACCTATTGTATGCTATGCCAATGGAGATTTTGAGTGCGTTATTTGGTGCCATGATTTTGCGGACATCAGCAAATCATAACCTTAATCTGGCACAGGGGAAATGTACCAGAATGATTTGTATCTACAATTTAAGTCATTGTGTGATATAACCCACGTATAGTGGGCTCAACTCTAACTGGAGATGAATCTTCAAACAGAGACAAACTGTTTTAGAAACAGTGAAATCCAAACAATAGCTGTCGATGCCTAACCCACGTCAAATAACTCGAAATGAATGCATTTTGGCCATCAAAGGTACAGGAACCTAGCCAAATATTATCACAATCAATTAACGAGGTAAGCAACTTATTTCCTCGTATTACAAGGGATCAGATTATTGAAAGTCTAAATTACATCTGACTATACGATATTGAACTTGTGTCAAAGCACATATTTGAATTCTTACCTACTTGACTATGTCTGTCTGGATTATAATAGACAAGTACAACTGAATGCTACACAACAGGAGAAAGCCTCCTATTTGAATTTCTATATTGGGGAATTATGCAAACCATACAGGAAAAATAACCTGTATTTTGAATGGTTTTCAGAATAAATGGTGATGATAATGATGATGATGATCTCATCTACATTTCTATGACCAGAAAGGGTGGAACACACCATAATATTCATGCACCCCAATCATTGGAATCCATTTATTTGCCATGTCCAGTTTTTGAAATATAGATAGCTGCATCATAAATTTCTCAAGCTTTGCTACTAATTAGCAGGCCATCAATCTCAAAGATACATAGTACTCTATCCAATATGATCTGTGATCAAAAATATCTGAAGTTTTATTGGCAATGCTCATTATTCCAATTTGTATGCCTCTCATGGACCACGCATAAGTTTTATGCTCAGCACGCCCTTGAAAATCATATGTTATCCCTTTGATTTGATAATCATCCAAACTACCTGTAACAATACTATCATTTTTCCTTGGTTTGGAGTACGAATCATTTTTATGGTAGAGGTGTCCTAAAGAGAGAGGTCGCCTACCCTTAGAGATGACATACTAGAAATTATATGCCCTTGTGAGTTTGCTGAAATGGCAAAATACATTGTATGTAGGGCTGACGAACGCAAATTTTCCAAACAAAAAATATTGTATCGGGTCCTATATGTTCTGGGCTGAAAATAGATGCTTCCAACTTATAGGATTAGAGGATATGCATAGGCAATCCCACAACTGGGGAAGATGTTCGCCACAAGAAACTACTACTCATATTAGCTTTTGTATGATGTGTGTTATTACATAATAAACAATCTAACTTACAGTAACAAGATATCAACAAATAATACACAAACATTCTTTCAACACATCATACAGCTTTAAAAAATTTAAAGCTAGTATATTGGACTTACAGTCCTTATGCAACACATATAACAGCTGTCACTTTGAAGTTCTGGCAGATGTTATAACATCTGTCACTTATCTAAACAACATGGGTGAGTTCTAAGAATGTAATAATATTTCAATCGTAATTTGATTTTGGTGCAAAACTAAATCATAGATGGCTAAATGTACTTGCCTCACTCCTACTCTGTATACATATACCAGATGTTCTGAACAATGGGGCAAATAAGGCCTCCAGAGTTTTCATGATCAGAGAGAGTAATATGTACCTCTGGGCCTCTGAATTTTGCAAGCCTGATATTGACATATTTGCCTCTATATTAAATGTTCAGCTCCCACCATGTGTCTTGGCTATCAGACCAAGTTGCTCACAAGCTAGCAGCTTGTGCATCTTACTGTTGTGATGAGTTTAATCTATTGCCTTCAATTTTACAAAATTTAGAAGAAGATTGCTAATTGCCTCATACTGGCCAACCGAAGACAAACAAAGCAACAACAAAATTCCATCACGTGACCCAAGGTCGTATATAATTGGCTTTTTTGCGTTGGTAAATACAATTTGATACGAAGTATCACTAGCCTGTGTGTGCCGTGACTCTCAGGTTCTTGGAGCAGAACAATAGGTGGAGGCGCTTTTCTATGCTTAGATCTTAGTAAAATTAACTAATTAATTATAATACAAATAACCGGTCAATATGCTGATTGTGCTATCTCGGCAGACTGTTGTGATTTGTGGTGAGAAAACCATTGGGGCACGTCAACTGATAAACAAATTTGTGAATTTCGCTTATATATACCAGCATACCAGGTACATCCTTCGCTGCCACGCTATCAGTGCATATATATATGGACGATATATATATGGACGTTACCATGGTTTAGCAATATTAAGGACATTCATTTTCTCATGATAATATGACTTTACAGCAATAACTGATAAATTAACCATTGCTAATACAGCATTAGTATTAGCTCGAAGAATACAAACTCTATACCCGCTCGATCTTATTCGTATACAAAACTGGTTAAATAAGTTACTCATTATTTCCCTTTCCATATTTAGTCATTTGAATATTCTGCGCCTGGCAGAAAACAACCTGTAATGGAATAGAGGGACTTCTATAGAACACAAAATGGTGCAGTTATACTGTACTTACTTGTCTCATATCGCAATACATTGAGAACTAACAGATCTATAAGAGCTGCGGTGCAAAAACATGGCTTATTCCCTATTTGCAACCGGGAAATTAAACATGCATAAAAATGACTCAATTAATTTCTTGTTGGATAAATCAGTTGATGACGAGCGCTGATAGAGATTCACCTGTGTTCAAGCCGCGCAGTATAATGTTGGTCTCCTCCGGCGTAGCATTTCATTGCAAAGTGCCTTTAGAATTATACATTGCATCCTGAAAATCGACTCCTGCCTTCAGAAATGTTTAATCGCTCGAAAAGAAGGCAGATAATACCAATTCAATGATATATGCAATGCATGCATGTATATATTAACTAGATGTGTATCTTCTAGCGTTTACCTTTACGGTTTATAATCGATATGACACTGTATAATATTGTCAGGCGTCAGTATTATGTTAATTAACACGTTTCAATTCAGTACTGGGTATAGTGTGATCTTGTTCGCATCATCATAATTTATTCATATTTATTGTCTTTTTGGATGGTTACTCTTGGTGCTTGTGTCTAGATGTCTTTGAAATCTCATTAATCTTTGCTGCTGTGGTATGGGAGAATTGAACATTAAACGAGACTTACCTTAAGGTGAAGTTTGATATAGAATTCCATTTTCATCTTCTAATTTATCTCTTATTTCGGCATCCGGACGTTCTATTAATGTCGACGGCAAAATTCTAACGGACATCAGTATCCCATGATTGCGCCGTTGTTTTCAACATTGTTTTGTCATTGCCGACGTTACCCAGCCAATTTTAGGCATCGATTTTTTACAACACCATAAAATTGTTGTTGACTGTGCTGCCAGCACCTTGACAGACAACATGACGTCATTATCCACCTCATTGCGTTCTTGTCAGGTGTAGATTCATTAAAATTTAATTTTCCAACCTATTTATCATCCAAATTAACGAAATTACTTCACGATTACAATATTCTTTTTTCTCCTCTCACTATTTCAAAAACACCCCCACATAACGTTATTCATCGTATTGAGACTACTGGGGAGCCCGTTTTTTGTCGTCCTCGGCGTATGCACCCAAATAAATTAGCAATTGCTCGCACAGAGTTTGATAAATTTTTGAAAGCTGGTATCATTCAGCCTGCTACTAGCGAATGGGCAAGCCCCTTACATTTAGTACCTAAATCTGAACCAGGCATGTTTCGACCGGTAGGGGAGTACCAAGCTTTAAATCGGATCACAAAACCGGATCATTATCCCCTACCGGATATTCAATCGTTTAACAGTGATCTTTATGGTTCAACAGTTTTTTCACGTCTAGATCTGACCAAAGCATACTACCAAATTCCCATTCACCCTGATGATGTAGACAAAACTAAAGTCACAACTCCTTTCGGTTCTTTTAGTTTTCTCTGTATGCCGATGGGACTCAAAAATAGTGCTGCTACCTCTTCCCGTTTTATCAACGACGTCCTACGTAATATACCTTGTTTTGCCTACATCGACGACGTTCTCATTTATGGAAAAACGCAGGAGGAGCATGATGCTCGTTTACAACTGATTTTTGAGCGGTTTCTGCAGTTAGGTTTGCGTTTAAATCTTTCCAAATGTTTGTTTTCCGTTGATCGAGTTGATTTTTTGGGATTCACTGTTTCTCAGCGGGGTATCAAACCAAAAACAAAATCTAAATCCGACCTTTTAGCATTACCAGCTCCTATTGACTACCCTTCATTGCGTCGTGCTTTGGGTATGTTTTCCTTTTACCGTCGTTTTATTCCCAATTATGCCAAAATTGTTTTGCCATTACAAAAATTAGTTACTATGACACAACCACCAACCAAAAACCAACGGCGTCCAAGGAGCATATTACCTAATTATGTTTGGCTAGAGGCACACGAGACGTCATTTCAAGTTCTAAAAACAGCAATAAATCACGCTATAGCTCTATGTCATCCAGACCCCTCTTGTACTGATTATTCCATCACCAGTGATGCCTCTGGTCATGCAATTGGTGCTGTACTCCATGAACATAATGGGCAATCTGCTCCACTCAGCTTTTATTCTCGTCACCTTTCTCCTGCAGAACAAAAATATTCTACATTTGACAGAGAATTATTGGCAATCTTTGCCGCTGTAAAACGGTTTCGGTTTATGTTGGAAGATACAACTATCACTGTTTTCACAGATCATAAGCCTATTTCGGCAGCATGGAAATCGCGTTCTAAAACATCACACTCACCTCGTCAAGAGCAACAGTTATCCCTTTTATCTCAATTTGTACACGACATTGTTTATGTTCCTGGTGATTTAAATGTCGTAGCTGACACTTTATCTAGAGATCTTGCGCCTTGCATTGTAGACTCACTATCGGTCCCTGTGAACATTGTTTCCTTAGGATGTGTTACATTGAATGATTTGGTGCTGTCTCAGCACAAGAATGATTTCGATCAGGCCGGTCTCCAACAAATAAAATTTGCTGAAGGGACATTGTGGTGTGACTCCTCAAAATCGGTGTCACGCCCCTTTGTTCCTCTTCCTTTGCGTCGAAATGTTTTCATGAATATGCACAACATTGGTCACTATGGCCGTGCCGCCTCTTGCAAGTTGATATCGGATCGCTATTATTGGCCTAAAATGAAGAAGGAAATTTCCCAGTGGGTTCAGCAATGCACAGCTTGTCAGCGAAATAAAGTCACCCGCCATACTGTCACTCCTTCAATACCATATGACATCCCATGTGATCGTTTACAAACAGTACACACTGACATTATTCATGTTCCACCTTCCACATGTTCCATCACACATGTTTCATCACCATGTCGTTATCTTCTCACAATGATAGACCGTTTTACCAGATGGGTAGAAGTAATCCCTCTCTTAGATATGAGTGCTCCTTCAGTGGCAGAGGCATTTGTAAGGGAATGGGTAACACGCTATTCTGCCCCGCAATATGTCATATCCGACCGAGGTTCCGACTTTGACTGTAATTTAATGCACGAATTGGCAAAGCTCATCGGGTTCCTCAAGATCCGCACTACTGCTTATCACCCCCAAACAAATGGGTTAGTCGAACGAATGCACCGCACTTTGAAGACAGTTTTAAGAACACTTGATACTGATTGGTTTAATGGTTTACCTTCAGCTTTACTATCACTGAGAACCTGGCCAGATGAGGAAGGTGTATCTCCCTACGAACTTTTAACAGGGTTGAAGCCTTTGGTTCCGTGTATTTGTCTGGAAGATAAAAAGTTATTATCCTCTCATCATTTGTTATCGTCTCTTCAAGAACATTTTAAAGGAGTAAAATGCAAGCCACCAGCTTTAAGTCAACATCTTTCTTATGTACCTCCCGAACTAAGTACTTGCAAACGTGTTTGGGTTCGCGTATATAGGCCTAAACGGCCATTGGAGGCTCCTTATACGGACCCTTATCGTGTTATTAATCGAAATTCAAAATTTTTCACTATAGATCGTGGAACACATTCAGATACTGTTTCTGTTGATCGCTTGAAGCCTGTTTATGAGTCTGATGATCTACCGTGATTCACGTTCATTATCATTTCCACCTGTGTCATTACCATCGTTAACTTTGTCAGCGTCTTTGGCGCCAACCTCTTTTCGATGTCAAGTCTCACATCGACTTCAACAGCGTCGCAGACGCGTTCGTCGACGATGTCTGACTCTGATCCTACCACGACAACAACGATGGTCCAGCCGCCTTTGTTGTCGCTGGATAGTTCACATGATCATCCTTCATCCACCACACCATGGGATCATGGGATGTGCACCCTTTGGCGTGAAGACCAAACTACCACGCTTTACAGCTATCAAATTCTCAATATTCATATTATAATAAAAAGAAAAAAAAAAATAAGAAACGATAATCATGATAATAAATAAGCAATATATTTTTACGTAGATACATATATATATATAATTCAACCATTTAATAAATACATTTCAATAGTATCGTATCGCCTGTTATCAGACATTGATAGTATTAATCCAACATAACCAGGCGTTCTCTTTTCTGCTTTTACTTATTAACATTAATAAATAACTATTCCATGCTATAGTAACAGATCTCGAATATAACTTATCCAGATCCAGCATAACTAGCATGGCCATTTAAATATTGCCATCATACTTTTGCAGTCTTTAGTATTCACCGTATCCTTACCGACTCCGTCTACTTGGGGCGGACGTATGTGCTGATCGATGCAAATAAAGTAACAGTCTCATTTTCATTAACCTCTTATTCATATAACATGTTAAATAATGATATACTGTGAATTATGAAATAGACATTCCTCTGTGAGACATTAACTTGAATAGATCTCTTACAACGTTATTAAATCTTTGTTGATTTGCCTTGTCTTTAATATACAAACGTATGATGCAGAATGAATCATATATTATACAAATGTCATCAGTTCTACAGTTCTATGTGATCGATTAATCTTATATCCGCCATTTTTTTAATATAAACGTCATGTTATTTGTGTTGATTTACGTCATTATGTTATTTTTATAGCTTGCGAAATATTTTAAAATAATTTTGATTATGTAAGCAAAATATACCTTTAGAAAAGCCTAGACTAATTCAGAAACTTCAGTATGAGAAGCTACATTCGAAACGAAATCATACAACATTTTAGAAATTATATATATTGAAACATGAGATGATTACGAAATAAATTGTTATGAACTTATGAATCGTCCGTGTGTTTGTATTCGACCCCGTATTCGAACCCTCATACTCAAATAAGAAGTCAATTAATATGTGAATAAGGATTTTCAAAATTGGCAAAACAGTTTCGAATCATAGTTCGAATTAAAGTCTCGATAAAGAAATTAGAAATAAAAAGAAATTAATCAAGAATGGCCGACGACGCTGAAGCGATTCGGAGGAGATTTGAGAGGAGATCAAAGGCTTATAATAGAGAAATAGAAGAATTTACAACGATAAAAGAACAAGAATTTGTAGCAATAGGCACTTGGAAGTCAATACTATTCAAGGTAACTGAAGCTAGAAAACAAGTAGAAGAAACAGCGTCGACTTACCTAGACGTGCTCGATGAAAATAACGCTTTAAATGGCCAATTAGAATTGGAAATAGATCACAGAGTTGATGAATGCAGAAAACTTCACTTTGAAATCAGAGCAGAAACTACGAAGATGATCCATGAACTTGAAGAAAATGAAGCAGAAAAAACTCACAAACGCGCGTTAGAGATCGCCGCCGCAACGCAAAATAATCAAGTAAACATTAATGAAGAAAACGCAGGAGGTGAAAGCAGCCATCATGAATCAGCCTCTTTCGAACAAAATGATCAAAATGACGTCACCGATGTAAACAACGACGGAGACGACGCAGACTCTGTTGTAGAAAGAGAAAGACCAACAGAAAATAACAAAGAAAAAGAAATCACAGCAGGAAATCAAAGACATCAGGATGAACTCACCCATGAAGAGGGGCAACAAAGCAAAGAAAACGAAAGTGGAAATGCAACCAAAAGAGATGACAACATAATCACAATAGAATTACTCAAAGATTTATCAAAAACAGCAGCTGAAGCTGCTGCAGTTGCAGCCATCAGAGCAATTAACATAGAGGGCAAGGCAACACACTCAAACAAAACATCTATTCGTTTAGCTGGATTCACCCCCAATTCATGGAATGGAGAATTTAAAGGATTTCCAACCTTCCAAAAGCGATTTACTTCAGCAATGAACAATGCCGGAGTTTTGGATGATGATGTCAAGCTACAATGGCTTGAAAAATCAATACCACAGTCTTACCATACAACTATTGAAGGACGCTCAACATTAGTCGAAGCATGGAAAGCGTTAAAGTTAGTTGTAACTGACAAAAAAATATCTGATGAACTGATGTGGAATTTCCGAAAATTAAAACCTATACAAGATAAAGACCAAAACGTAATCCAAACATTTGTCACAACAATACGTACGCATATGATGTACCTAAAAGATTTTGGGAAAGGAAACCGTACAGAAGATGAGGAATTCATCAAAGATTTGAAGAGAAAGACAGGAGCGGAATTCGAAGATCAAATTGAAGACCAGTTGGCACAAGAAAACAGAATCGCAAGAAAAATGAACATGAAAGAAGAAGAACTCTCAGCCGACTATATTTTAGAATTCTTGGAAAGAAGACTGTTATCATCAAATTCTTACAGAACAGAAAAGAAACAGCAAACATTATCAAAGAAAGAGTCAAGGAACTTCAAAGAAGCAAAAGTCAACGTCTTGCAAACAACCAATGACCTCAATTGGCAACTGTGTAACAATGGAAAACATGGATTAGAAGATTGTAACAAGTTCAAAGAATTTGAAGTAGCAGAGAGATCTGAATACTGTAAAAGCAAAGGCCATTGCTTTGGATGTCTTGGAAAGGGTCACATTAGACCACAATGCAAATCAGAAGTAACATGTCAACATTGTAGAAAGAAACATCACAGTTTACTGCACAGAAGTACATATTCAAATCAAGAAGCCTCAACAGCCAATATCACACAGAGGACAGCATCAACTAACACAACAACGAAACGTCTCAACAGTTCACAAGAATCTACAGCAACAAGACTACCTGTACTAAAGATCTGGATAAAAACTGGTTATAAAAATGCTGATGGTACAACACAAATTAGAGCTGCAACATGTTTGATGGATGGAGGTGCTGATACAACTCTGGTTCGAAGAAACTTTGTAGAATCATTAGGCCTTCAAGGTGAAGACACTACTATTCATTATGAAGTCGTTGGAGGAAGCCATCATAAAGAAGTCACACAGAAGTATGAACTCACTGTAGGACGTTTGGAGCCCATGGCAGAGAAAGGAAGAATTACAGCTTATGCAATGAAAAGACCATGTGGCGCAGCAGCATCACTTCACAAAGAATTCTTTGCAAAAAATGAACATTTGAATCAAATCAAGGAAGTTGTAGACACAGATGGTGGTGAGATTGATGTTATCATTGGGAGAGATGCTCAAGAGTTACACACAGAATTACAAAGAATGACGAAAGAGAGCAGCAAATCAGCCCCAATTGGAATCGAGTTTCCATTAGGATGGACAATCGTTGGTGGAACAACTCATGTCAGTAAGAAGTCAGGAGCAACAAGAAAAGTCACATCAGTCACACTAGCAGAAGAAACAGACATATCATCTACTGAAAATATGAGCACACTAATGATGTCAGATTTGGTTGGTGTTAACACAACGCAACGCTGTGTTTGTACAGATAAGGAAATCGAAGAAGCTAGATTTATAAAGATAGCAAAAGAAAACACGACAATCAATGAAGATGGGAGAATAGAAGTCAGATTACCTTGGAAACCTGGCTATCCAGAAGGACTACCAAATAATTACAAAGAAGTTTCAACCAATCTTAAGAGGAAAGTAAAACGACTGCAAGAAACAAACAAATTGGAGGACTACCAAAGAGCAATTCAAGAAGTAATAGAATCTGGATTTGTGAAAAAGGTAGAACTCAAAGAAGGAGAAATGGCCCATTACTTAGAACACCATCTAGTTGAAAGAGATGATAGTGCATCAACTCCCAAAAGAGTAGTTTGGAACTCTGCAAAGATCTACCGTGGACAATCAGTAGCTAAAGCATTGGAAAAGGGGCCAGATTTACTAAACTCATTGTTCAAGGTCTTCATTGGTTTCAGAGAGCAACAGATTGGATTCACAGGAGACATAAGAAAAATGTTCAATATGATCAGCATTTCTGAAGAAGATCGAAAGTATCATCGATTCCTATGGATTGAAGAAGGAAATGAAAACCCAACTGCTTATGAATGGCAAAGACTTGTTTTTGGTGACCCTCCAAGTCCTGATTTGTCACAGGAAAGTCTTCACTATTTGGCAACAAAATTTGGAAAGGACTATCCAATTGGATCAAGCATCGTAAAGAATCACATCTATATGGACGATGTTGCCAGCTCCAGAAATCAACCTAGAGAAGCAGAACAAGTCATCAAAGAAACAACTCAACTGTTATCAAAAGCAAAGTTTGAAATAAAGAAATGGCATTCCAATTCCATTGAATTAGAAGAAAAAATGAACAAGAAGATTGAAGACAGTAATAACCTATCAGAAAATCGTGATACAACCATTTTGGGTCACTACTGGGAGAAAGACATAGATACAATCTCACTGAAATTGAAAAAACTACCAAAGATTGAAATTGATGCATCTTCAAAGACCCAAGAACATAAACTGTCAAAAAGAATCATTTTAAGCATGATAGCCAAAGTTTGGGACCCTCTCGGAATTCTGTCACCAGCATTGGTAAACTTGAGAATTCCTTTACAACAACTGTGGAGAAAAAAATATGATTGGGACACAGCCATAGTGGGAGAAGATGCTGATGACTGGGTGGATAGATTCAAACAATTAGAAGGAAAGCTGTCAACCAAAATTGAGCGCTGCATCACTGAAGAAAACAACACCGAATTGCCTGAGCTGCATGCATTTTCCGACGGCGGAGATAAAGCTTTTGGCACATGCGTTTACCTACGACAGAAAAGAGAAGATGGCACATTTAATGTACACTTTGTAGCAGCCAAATCTTTTGTAACACCAGTCAAAGGTTGGACAATACCTCGAACGGAATTAGTTGCTACACTAGTAATGTCTCGACTAGTAAAGAACATTGTCTCAGCATTAATGATCAAACCAAGCACAATTTCATACTGGGTTGATTCTAAAGTGGTATTGCATTGGATTAGATCAAGAACTCCTCAGATGAAGGCATTTGTTGAAGCGAGAATTAACGAGATTCAAGAAACAACCAAGATTGAAGATTTCCATTATGTTCCTTCTAAAGAGAATGCTGCAGATGCACTGACAAAACCGAACAATGTAGACTTAGAGCAATGGCACCAAGGACCGAAATTCTTACAAGAAAAGATTATTCCAGAATTTGAAACAGCAAATATCACTAAAGAAATTGAGCTAAGAAAAGATTTGACTGAAATAAAACCTGAAAGAAAAAAGCGCAAAAAGAAGACCTGTATAGCAAAGAAGGTGAATGCTTACTTCTCGGTTGCAAACACAATTACAAAGATGAGTGATGAAGAATGTAAACAAATACTACAAATTGCAGCAGATAGCAACTCAATGGAAGAAGCAATTAACAAAATTTCAGAAAAATCAAACAAGACTGATCACAAAGGAGGTAAAATGAAGATATATCAAGCTCTGCAAAGAAATACTAACTTTGACGATAAGAATTTCAAGAAACTCTGTCCTTTCATTGATGACGAAGACAAAATTTACAGATTAGGTGGAAGATTAGAACACCTTAAAGATTTCAAGCCCGACTTAGCAGCACCAATAATCATTCCGAAATGTAAAAGGAACAAAGAAAATGACCATTATACTAATCACAAAAAAGTCATCAACATGGTTACGAAAGAATTTCATGAACAAACAGGACACTGCGGAGTCAACCGAACACGATCTGCGATTGAACAATCAGGACTCTGGATAATTGGAGTCAACAGAATATTGAAAACAATTGGAAAGAACTGTCTATACTGCAGAAGAAGGAAACGTCCTCTGTTGGAACAAAAGATGGGTCAACTCCCAAGTTTTCGACTGGACTGTGACAAACCTGCCTTCTGGTCATCTGCTGTCGACTTCTTTGGTCCACTTAAAACGAAGCTATACCGTGGAACTGTGAAAGATGCTCATGTAGCCTTATTTGTATGCACCGTCACAAGGGCAATACACCTTGAGTTCTGTTACGACCAGGAAGGTGGGGAAGGTCTTTCAACTGAAAAATTTCTAATGGCTCTTAGGAGATTCGTCAGCTTGAAAGGAATTCAGCCTGTACAACTGTACAGCGATAATGGACCAAATTTAATTGGAGCATCTCCAAAAGTAGAAAAGTTAGTAAAAGAATGGGATATAAAAGTGCTAGAAAACGGAATTAAAGGAAATGGTTTCCAATGGTTATGGAATTGTCCTACTGCGTCCCATCACAATGGAGTTGTTGAGACATTTGTCAACTTGGTCAGAAAAGCATTGGACGCCATGGCAGATTGCTATAACAACACTTTAAAGCCTGATGAATGGATGACTGCTCTTGCTGAAGTAGCTTATCTTATAAATTCAAGACCACTTTGGCCAAACTCAAGTGCGGATCCTATTGATATGAACGAAATTATAACACCAAATTCCTTGCTGTATGGACATCATCTGACTCTTCCACAGCCACAAGATGAAAATAAAATACATCCAAAAGATCGTATGGCATCAATTCAGAAGCGTATTCAAATTTTCTGGAATTATTGGTCATCGAATATGCCAAATCGTCTATTATGTCGAAATAAGTGGTTTTCACAAAGAAGAAACCTGGAAGTTGGAGATATTGTTTTGGAAAAAAAGAACAACTTAAATGGAATTACCCCGAGAGCAATATGGCCAGTCGCTATGGTAACTGAAACGTTCCCTGGTACAGATGGACTTGTCAGGAAGGTGAAGATTCAAAACAAAGCTGGAAGTTATGATAGACCTATTGCAAAGCTTATTCTATTGGCAACAAAAGAAGAAATAGATGCAAAAGCCATCAACGGTACAGAAGAAATCCTGGCTGGTATAAAAAGAATAAGATAATTATATGAATAAAGATTGATCTCATCTATCGTTCAAAATTTGTTAAATTAAACTTCTCACTAAGGGGGAGTGATCGATTAATCTTATATCCGCCATTTTTTTAATATAAACGTCATGTTATTTGTGTTGATTTACGTCATTATGTTATTTTTATAGCTTGCGAAATATTTTAAAATAATTTTGATTATGTAAGCAAAATATACCTTTAGAAAAGCCTAGACTAATTCAGAAACTTCAGTATGAGAAGCTACATTCGAAACGAAATCATACAACATTTTAGAAATTATATATATTGAAACATGAGATGATTACGAAATAAATTGTTATGAACTTATGAATCGTCCGTGTGTTTGTATTCGACCCCGTATTCGAACCCTCATACTCAAATAAGAAGTCAATTAATATGTGAATAAGGATTTTCAAAATTGGCAAAACACTATGTGGCTATAGAGACAACTTTGATGAACTTTGAACTAAGATGGAGTAATAACTTGGTATCTGTGATTTACTTTTTAGAGTGACTTTCAACAGGTAGCAGCTGGACACCATAATCGCGAACATATTGGTATAGAAGAGATTCGTAAAATAAGTTTTAGAATTGAAACATTTGATATTTAAACTTAATTCAGTAGATACTGTAACCTTTAAATGCGTTTCTATTTTAAGATATATTTGAATAGCAAAATTCATGTATTTTTAATTGTTTCTATGACAAACTAACATTTCAATGATGTATATTGTATAGCTTTATATAGGCATTTGTGTAAGAATTCAGCGCAGTTTACTTTTTAAATATTACCATAATCAATTCATCACCTTTTAAGCGGGTCTTTGATTTTACAATTTTTTTCTCAACCGGGAATGGCAAATGAGAAGAAAGCTGCTTTGTCAAATCAACCAGATAATTATTTCTGTAAATTGTGTATTAATTTTGCCCTTTGTTGAACAGAGAATGAATTAGTTTCAATAGTAACATATCGGTAGCCTACGTGCAGACCAACATTATTTTTTACTAGAGTCACTCTAAAGTGATGCAGGCTACATATCGCGTGATCTCATAACTCAAGTATTAAATAAAGCTAATATAATGATGATATCTTGTGGTTTATCTTGTGACGGTCTTCAAAATGGATGAGATACAGATGTATAGAGATACCTATCCAAATGATACATTTTTTATAAGAAACTATACTAAGCTTTCCAACATTTAAGAAAACCGAAAAGTAGGCTACTACTCGAGGTTATTCAAGAAACTAACACTTCCTTGAAAAAAATATATTCGTTTCATATCAGATTTTTATAATCATATAAATACATGTATCGTGTAGAATATTTTTGAGTTTGAATCATGCGAAAGTTGAAAAGAGTTTTGTTTGAAAAGTATAGCACTAATTTGCTTAATAGAAAGTTTTCCCCAAGTTGTGAGCTATGAAAGGGTAGGCCTACTGGTATGTAATAATCTCCTTGTTTTCCTGCTCTTGTTTTTGATTTCACTAGCGTGAAAAGTTTTTTGATGAAGTTTGGCGATGGTCCAACTTTGACATCCCAGCAAAGTTTCGAAGGCTGGCAAGAAGTTCTTCTGTAGAAGAGATATAGTTTCCAGACTAATTGCCTGGAAGCAGTCTACTTCTGATGTATTTCTTTTTAGACCAAAAGAGATTTGTATGCATCTGCAGAAGCAGGTATCGAGCTTCAACATACTTCTTACTTCCACAGTAGGTAAAATGTGGTGACATGAATGTTTTTACCCTAGACAGTGGACACTTTGGTGGAATGAGGGAAGAAGTTTCTGCATTTTGCAAAGGCACTGGAGTATCGGCTTTTGCATTGCTTTCCTGCATAGCCTACATTGCTTGTATAAGCATTGAAAGCATTGTTTTTCATTTAAATTTCTCTCCAATCAGTTCCAGCTTTTGTTGGGTACTTTGATAGCAACACACTCATTGCCAAGAATCATTGCTAACGTGTTGGTTGTGTCCAGCATTAGTTGGTTTTGATTTGACTCATTCCATCAGATTCACGATATCTAAGTCACTCTTGCCCTTGTTGTCCAGCTTCCTAGCTGCTTTGATTTCCGTTGTTATTTGACTTGCAGGTTATTGCTTAAACTGTTCTTGTATTGAACCAGTTATATTTGTTTGAAGAGCTGCATTTGTGTTTCGCAAATGTATTCAGTTATGGGTCTAAGTTTGTTGTGCAATGGTGCACAAGCTGTGTCCGGCTAGTTGTCAGTTGTGTGTTGTTATGAGCAGTACTGCATTATCAAAGTAAAGGCAAAAAGATTCTTGTAAAAAGAACCCCTGTTCTTGAAGTCCTTCAGTAGGTTGTAGGCTACTGTCTCAATAAGTAGTTTTCTACTTTACATGTACACATGCGATAATATTATATACACTAACCTCATCTTCTTGGAGTCCTAATTCCGTTGCAAGGAGTCCAATATCTTTTGGTGTTTGCCCTTTGGAAATTGCAATGTCACTTAAATTAAAAAAAATATATAACAATGTTGAGAGATATTGAGTGTTCAATTTTAAGTTATAGACAATTTTAAATTTAGACAAACAATATATGAAGGGGTTTGTATCATATCTTCCCTAACAATGAATTCAGATAGTTTCATTTTGAAGGATTTTCGAGGCTGCTGCTAATAAACTAGACCAAAATGAAATATAGAGATCACTTCATGGAAAGCGTATCTTACAGATTTTATGATATAAAACAGCAAGTGAAACATATGCGTACAAAGCGCATAGCATGGGGTTTTCTTTTCATACAGTATATCATAACCAGCGTGATTTGAACCCTTACAGTCACCAAGAAGAAACATTTTTCAAGCCTGGAGATTGGAGAGTTTTGACAGCTATAATGAGAATTATGAAGGAAAGCTGTGCTTGCAAAGACATCATAAATCATAAGTTGCCGCAGCGAGTGATTTAAGACGTTCAAGTGTCTCATATCATCTTGGATATTCATAAAACTTAGATGCAAGCAATAGGCTGATGATTTATAATTGCTTTATGAATGGAATTATCCATTTAGGAGAATAAACGTTTCAACATTAAGATTATTGAAATTCTCCTAGTTTTATGGAGTCACTTAGGTGTTCATTGTTGTGTATTTAATGTTGAATATACCCTATTTTTGATAAGTCACTTTTTCCAAACTCAAGAATAATAGCCGGGATGACAAGAGGGTTTACTACAGGAAAAGGGCAATTCAAATTTATAAAAAATATTTCTATAAGATATCCTTCTCATGATCTAAATGTGAATGTAAACTGACTCGATTTGCACAGGCATGCACAGACGAATTTTCCTCAAGATAACTGGTAGGCTACTGCAAAGTATTAATCGTACTTATTCGGATTTATTTAAGTATTACTAAATTATTTATAATGTATAACAGACATTTTTCAATTATATCTTTTCAAAGTTTAAGTTTGAAACTGATGTTTGTCTAGTAAAACTTAAACCATGTAGGCCTAATCGTATAGTTTATACGACTGTAGATAGATACATTATACTCAATAGTCTAACAAAGTGTTCATCATTTATTCACCAAGCACAATGAAAATTCTTCAGTACATTCTACTGTAAAATTCTATAAAATATTGGAAAATAGTACAAAAATGATATGAGGGCTTGGACGTTCTTATTCAAGTTTACAGCCGTATGCCAGAACTACGGTTATGCATATTCTATCATTTTTCGATTTTGCGGTATATCTTCATTGCATAAATTTTTATCTTCTCTATCAACATTATCTGATTAACAAAATTGGGGTTTTGCAATGTGAAGTCTGGTTCTTGATTTACGGTATTTATTCCTTTGGCAAGAAAGTAGAACATGTTAGCATCATGTCACAATCTGTAGTTTATAGGATGCAGTAATACGTACAGTGCAGCAGTTACCTTGCACAAAATACATTTCTACAGAGACAATAAATCAGATGGACAAATACATTATGATTTTCATCCTCAAAAGAATACTCCATTTTCAGTTCAGACATATGCTTACAACAATAAATTCTACTTAGCTAGCTATTGTGGTCACCAGAGAATCTTTTGATATGTGTTAAATATGTGTAAGAATGATATGTCAAAATATAATCTGTATAACGCGCGCTACGAATGAAACATATTCTGATTTTTATTTTCTTCAAATTCATGAACTTTAAAATCATTAAATCATCTGGAATTTTGCTACTCTTGAGTTTATATGTTCTTCCTTACCTCAGTTTTGTGGGAGAGAAAAATAGAATGCCGTTACAGAGCTACGCCATCTCAAATGTAGCATCATGTGGTTAATTCGATCTAAAGTCTATTAGAAAAACCACACGACTTGTGACTTTGTCGTCATAAAGCTAGATCCAATCCCTTTTTTTCCTCGGCGACATTTGGGTCAAAACACCACTTTGAAGGCATTTTTCAACAAGAAATAATTTCCAGATTAAAAAACAATTATGCCATTGATTTCCTTGTGTCGGGTTCTATTATATTTAGGCTAAAGATAGTCTGGGGTTTATTCCCACTCTAATCGGTCAATTATTTTATTTTATTGGCAGATTAGCCGATTATTTCCAAACATTTATCAAAAGAGGAAATTGTAATTTTGTTTACATTGCATCATTTTTGACAGTTTTACATGTTCTGAATTATTTGTCATGCTCTCTGGCATCTGGTATTTATTGGCAATCTCGTTTATTAGTAGAGCCTAGTCCTATCGATGTGTGAAACATGTGAGCACTTTTGAATTGAATGAACCATGAAATGTGAGTTACAAAACCAACACAACAACAACATTTTGGAGATAATTCAATAAATAGCCTACAACAATATTTTATGTTATGGCGAAACTTTTTGGGTAAAACAAATTAAAAAAGTTTGATTTATAAATGAAGAAAAATCATTGGCAATTTCACAATTGGAACATCTCTAATCAGTAGTTTGAGATACGAAGAACGATGTTATTCAAAGTTTTATTTTTGTTAGGGTTTTAGATCTGCTGATACTGCTAAGAACTAGCAAAGCAGTCAACAAAATGTATTTTCCACAACATCTACGAAGAACAAGGATGACTCACCTGGGGACGGGCCGTTTTATATCTAAAGGTAGAAGCGAAATGCCCCATTGATTTTCTTCCTGACAATAAAACACAATTAATAAACAATAAAAATCAGACAAATTTAATTTATTATTTTTGCAAAGTAGCTAGTAGGATCTGAATGAATAGTTGAATATTTAATGAAAAAAAGTAGGCCTAAAACAATTCTGCCTTCTGTATTGCGTGCACATATAAAAATGTAGTGATGTCGGCCGAACATCCCGGTCAAACTCTTTTGTGATAAAAAATATTGTGTCTTTTTCGGTTTCAAAAAGTGGGACACAAGAATCTCCAAAATACAATTGTCAAGACCAATAATCGACAAGGAAAGAGTCACGCTGTGCAAAAATGCAACAGTGACACATACGGATAAAAGAAACAGTTCTATCCAAATCCGTTGTGTCATCAGAGGCGATACAATCCGCAATAAGAAAATGTTGCAAGCCTTTAATACAAATCACAAATAAATTTTTGTACGGGGGAAATTAAAGTGAGAAAACTTTTTGAAATGATAACTTTTGGATATCGCAGTTTTTGGCTATTTCGAAGTTGACTAGTCTGTATCACAGACCGCAATTCATTCACGAAAGAATAGGGTCTGTGTTGAATTGCTCGGTTTCTCTGTCCGGGCCTCGTATCAGAATCAGAACCTGATGTCACATAATTATGTACGATTAAGGTGATTCTCAAGCTGGGATTCTCATATTCCTTTGTTTACTAAGTTGACATGATTCGAAGATGGAAAAAACTGTGATGCATTCAGTTTCTCGAATGATTCAAATACATTTTAAATACACTCTTTTCAAATATTATGCAGCCTTTTTTAAAAATTTTATTTAATCTAATGCTCTCTTTGTCAATAATGTAGCCTACGAACACCAACATGAAGAAATATCCAGAAGTGCTGTATTTTTGGATGGTCTAGCCAATTCCCACTAATTTTCATAACAATAAAAATCATCAGTTAAGTGCCATTAATTCTATTTTAGGCTTCGAAACTATGACAATTAATTGATCGAACAGAGGTGATGAATTCATTCACTAAGAACAATAGATTTAGGCTACCATGCATCAATCCGAAACTTCTGCTTCACATTTTTGTGAAGCGGGTGGGACAAAGAAAACTGAGAAAAACACACGTACTCTATTCTTTCTTGAATGAATTGCGGTCTGTGACGTAGAATACAAGTTGACTAGAGTAGGCTGTACCTGAACACGTTGGTAAAAACATTCTCAGATTCTCAGGAGTTCTGAATTTCAAAAAATGTTCAGGGGACATGCCCCCTGACTCCACGAGTGGGATGTCCCCTGATACACGACGCAAGTGT
This sequence comes from Haliclystus octoradiatus, assembly GCA_916610825.1. Lineage (NCBI taxonomy): Eukaryota > Metazoa > Cnidaria > Staurozoa > Stauromedusae > Haliclystidae > Haliclystus > Haliclystus octoradiatus. The sequence continues at coordinate 22,828,914 of OU744446.1, forward strand.
ATCGAATAAATTGCAAGTGCTGTAAGTAGCCTACTGTATATCTCTAATTCAATTATTCAACCTATTTGTAAATGTAATAGATTCATCATCATCATCATCATCATTTATTCAGAACCTTTAAGTTATACAAACTTTTTTTCAAAGGACTGATACATAGCTAAGTTGACAGGAAAACAGACATTAAGTAAAAAAACAGGCATAAATAACAGGAAAGAGTGGTAAGTGTAAAGGATACTAAGAACGTAAGTGCTTCTCAAGGAGACGTTTGAAAGTAGGCCTGCTTTGGACTTCCTTCATTGCAGACGGTAGATCGTTCCACTTATGCGCACCAGCGTCTTGAAATGAATGACGATGGCTCGACTTGATGTAAATGTCATTGTGGGCGTGAGATCTTGTTCTGGTGGAATACGGCAGTTGGAAAAAGTCGGAAAGCAAAGGAGGAGCTAGTTTGAATTTAATTTTATGAGTGAACATTAGTTGATGCGATGTTATTCTGTCTCTAACAGAAAGCCAACCTAGTTGACTTTGCATATCAGAGACACGAGTGCGATAGTTACAACGGAGCACTGTCCTCATTCCTCTGTTTTGCAATCTCTGGAGGCGATCTAGATGTTCGGTTTTACAGTTCCCCCATACGACAGCGCAGTAGTCAAAGTGTGGCAAAACAATGGTGTTATAAATAGTTCTAGCTGCTTCTTGCGGTATGAAGCGTCTCACGTATTTCAAAACGCCCAAGCTTCTATTGATTTTCTTATTAATTGCTATGACATGTTTGTCGAAAGATAGGGTATTGTCTATTAGAATGCCTAGGTATTTTAAAAGATCTTCTCTTTCGACAGGTTTGTCATCCAGCTTTATTATTAAATCGACGTGTTCTTGTTTATTAAGTTTTGGCCTGGAGCCTATCACCATGCAGTTAGTTTTATTTATATTTAATGTTAGTTTATTTGCACACAGCCAGGCATGTATTTCAATCAGATCTGACTGTAAAATTTCTTCAACGTCTTTCAAATCTTTACGGGCTACATACAAAAGCGTATCATCTGCATATAGATTTATTTTACAGTTATTTACAGAGTTACAAATATCATTTATATAAATAAGAAAGAGTAGCGGCCCAAGGATTGACCCTTGAGGAACTCCGTATTTAATTACACCTAAATTTGAATTTACACTATTTACATTAACAATTTGTTTTCTATTCAATAAATGAGATTTAAAAAAATTTAAGCTATTTACATCACTGCCGTATAATTTTAATTTATCTAATAATATATACAAGTCTACAGTATCAAATGCCTTTTTAAGATCAATACTAATTACAACTATAAGATTTCTATTTAAAATATTATTGAAACAAAACTCAGAAAAATTTAACACACTACCGTCTGTCGAATGGTTTTTACGAAAACCAAATTGGTAATTAGTTAATAAATTATGTTTTGATAAATAATAATTTAACTGGGTTATGAGCAATTTTTTCTAAAAGTTTGGAGATTATCGGAAGGACTGAAATTGGACGATAATTGGTTCTCTCAGTTATGGCATCCCCTTTGTGTAAAGGGATAACCTTTGCTGTTTTCAGAGCTTCAGGAAAGACACCATCCCTGAGAGAAAGATTGAATATTCTAGTCAAGCCTGGTGCAATGCTGTGTGCAGTTAATTTTAAAAGCAGTGCAGTTGATTAAAAAAATTTTGTGCAGTTGATTGTGTTCATTACAGTTCGCACTACATTAGAAAACATGATAAACAATTTTTCATGGACCTTTCAAGGCTTATTCTCAGCTCACGTCAGAGAGTTGATCTATTTTTTCTATTTTAGTGGGGGTCGGTCGTACTGGTATTGACGTAAACATTATATTTGACATTTGTCACTTCACCGTTCACTTACCGTTGCTGACATAGTTAATTCAAATTAACAGGATAAACTCCAGTATTGCCTGCTCAAACTTTACCTCGTTAAATTTGTTAACTAATTTGCGAATTGAATTTGTTGTACAAGTACAAGCATGTGATTTCAAGTGATTTTCCAAAAACGGCGCTAGCCAATAGCCTCATATTGTCATCAACAAAGTGATCACGTGCACAAAAATATCATACTCTGCATTTGGTGGATGGGCCGGTGGAGCAGACATTTTATAATCTTCAGATTCAGTAAGTAATAAAAGTGTCTCACTGAATATCGTCCAGATTATTTTTGGTTTTAATTTTTTGATTGCGAATTGAATTCAATCTACTCTCAAGATTGAGGTAGGTATCGAGTTGGAACTGACGACCTCCTGACTTCCACAGTTTCTGTTTCTGATTTCTGTTCTGTTCTGACCAGTGGCGCACGCGCAATACAATCCATAATGGCTTTGAAATAGTCATTTTATCTTTAGTCTTTTCATTTCCCAACAGTATTACAGTAGCTGTAATCTGAATCTGTGGCAGTCATAACATTTTGTACATATGATGGACTGAGGGTGTCGGATGTTCCATGTTTTCCCTCACAATCAAGACATTTGTAATATGAAAGATTATCGAACGTCAGATGATTCATAATTCGCATTGATCAACGTACCAAAATGTCGCAGCTTTCAACAGAAATTGATGTAGAAAAAGCTATGACCTCGCAAGACCGCGGTTCTGATATCAACCTTGCTGTTATTGCAGACGGTAAGAATGGTAATAAGTAGACTAAATCGAGTGGACTGAAACTTTTATATTAAACAATTGAGAGTGAGGGACAGTGAGGCTGTAAGCCGGACTAGAATCCTTGTAGCCTACTGCTGATAAAATTGTGACATAAATCTAGAGTTTTTCTTGCTTTTGTATTATCATCCGCGAAAAATTTCTCTTGAAACTACAGAAAATATCAAAGAAAAAGTGCTCCTCTATGCTGGAACTCATGGTTAAATTATAGAAAAGAAGCACTACGCTTGAAAATCGAAGAAAGCTTTGATAAAAAGCATATAGAAAGCTAAACAATAATCAGTTAACAAAGGGGCCTTACAGAGCTTCCAACCCTCCTGATTCCATCGGGAGTCTCCCACTGTCGAAGACAAACTCCCGCTCTCCCGATTGCTTCAAGACATTGCTTGATCTGCAGTGTCACGGCTGAGATCAATAAAGAGTGTTTAAAATCATTGCTCGCAGCGAAAAAAAAACACTCCTCTAGAAATGGAGGAGTGACACGGGTGCCTTCGGTAGGGCGACACCGTCTACATTACTTACTTACAATACCAGCCCTCAACTCCACACAGATGCTACGATGAGGGCCTAATAAAATTCAGCTATCAAAGTGATGCGTTCAAAATGGCCGAGGCAGGAAAAATCTACCTGGCCAATCACAGAGCAGAACTTTGTATATTTTACTTTATTCCAAAATCAAGCCATTATGAACATATCACTTTGGTAGCTGAATTTTATTAGGCCCTCATCGTAGTATCTGCGTGAAGTTGAGGGCCGTTATGGAATGTTGCTACTCCATGTTTAGCAGCCATTTTGGATGTCCCAGAAAGCCCTGGTAACTACTCCATGTGACTATTTAAATCCCTCTATTGTCAACGTCACCGTCACCGAACTAAGTAAATTTCTATGTGATTATTTCTGCTAATATTCAATCGAGGGGACCTTTGTCGGCACCCTAACCTCCCTATTTCGAGACTCCAGAGGTTGGAAGCTCTGGCCTTGAACCAGTTATCAAATCATAGGTGACCTCTATCATCACATGAACCAATTTTAAGAAGTTTTTGATGCTTATTAGATATCAAATGATGACATTAGAATAATATAGAAATAGAAGACAGCAAAATAATAATACTGTAAATATTTAAAATCTCAAAATGGCCCAAAATCGCTTTACAAATGGTGAAAATAGGCCTCCATGGATATGTGTGAATGTGTCTCTATGTTGACGAAACGAAACTCTTCTGTGTCTACTACTTAGATCTGCGTGCAAACTTGGTTGTGATTCGTCCTCGCCCCAGGTTCTTGTCAGCTTACCATGCGTCGTTAATCTTTTCAAAGCGTGAAAATGTTCAGTCTAATCACAATATTTGAGAAGTTTTGAAGGTTTTAAATTTGAAACTGCTCTAACTTCATCAAAAATACTAGGCGATACAGCCACTATTAAGAATAATTAAATGTAGCTACTACAATTCATTTAGGAACATTACAGCGTTTCTGATGTGGAATTACTATTGTGTTGCTTTCATGTTCATCGCTGATATTGGATAGTAAATATTGGCTAACTGACAGCGACAATGTTTCGTCTTTAATCCTTGTAATTTTTCCTTGTAAACACACCAGCAACAATGTTCAGTTTGGTACTAGGTATTATAAATCAAATAAATTTTCCAATAACGTAACTTTATAGGCTTTAAATGAAACTGCAGAAAAGTATGTGCTGCTTTCAACCATTCATTTGTTGACTATAAACACTCGCTTCAGGTCACCTGATCTACACATTTAATTTCTAGCCAAATTTGTCTATTACTCACCAATCCTTAGAATGCATACTGTTCATGTTCATTTCATGTGATATTTCCCATCCCTTCCCATTTTTCAACCTATTTGAACAATAAAATGTGAGATGCAAACAGATGTTTAATTTTCGATTTTTTGGACCAATCCAACTGTATTGTACACCATTCATCCTGGATGTTAATATTGAAATACTGAAAATATTGTTAACGAGTTGTTTTTTTCCAATTATTCTATATATTTTAGATCATGGTGATCACATTGAAGATCTGTTGTATAGCACTGAAAGCCTTGATAGAAAATCACCTGAGCTATGGCCAGAGCAAAGTAAGAACCTACACTACCTATGTTTAATAGTTTTGTTAATTATTACATCTACGACAACTGTGAATATGCTTGTCCTTAGCTTATATGCTTTATATTTTGCTATATAAAATCTCAGTGGAATCCCTCATTACAGAATTAAAATAAAATCAAAATGTACAGTAATAAATTGCAAAACCACCGCAAACACACATACACAAAGACATTTGCATTTATTTTATAGGTATAGATTACCAATGATAATTGCTAATGGCCAGATATAGGTCTGCTTCTAATTACCAATGTAAAGATATATAGAATTTCATAATCTTTATCGTAATGAAATTTTATTTAAGAAACATTTCAAATGTGAAAGATTGCAACAAAAAACCCAAAAACAATCTTTGTGACATTTGGAAAATGTTGCTTTTCTTCTCGTGGTTAAAAAGAAACTTTTTATAGAATTATGAGATAGTCAGATTAATAATATATATTATATTTAACAAATAGAAAACGGTTGCTCACTCTTATGTACTTTGATACTGACACCCTGGGTGCATAATAAGACATGAAAGAGGCTTTAAAAATCACAAGATCTGGGATTATTCCAAGATTTTTTCTTAAGTCCGTTTGTTTTTAAAGATTGAGTTTAAAAGGGGAGAATAGCTTGGGGCAAAAGGTGGCAACAAATACTTTTGTTTTCTATCCTTTTTATGCTACCATTATTGTATTCATGTAGCACCATTTCTTAGTAAATAATCCAAAGGCACTTTGCAGTATAAAAATATTTATAATATTTATATATAATATCAACTTTTATTAGAACTTCGATACTGAATTATCATTACTTCTTTTATGGATCATGGCATTGTTTAACACTTTACGACCTTTACCATATTTAACAAATAGTAGGTTAACTGCAAATTAGTGACTTGAATGATCAGACAGAACAATATGAATGTATTCTATTCGCTTTCGCTTTTTGTATACTTTGATTGTTCTCATATCTGATAAAATTTAATATTTAATCAACTTTGTTTCCAGTTCCTGGTGTCACAGATTTTGCTGTAAACATGGTCAATGTGAGTATCATTATGCATTATATATGCCGCTATAAGATCACATACTTTGTTTAATATTCAGATAATGTCAAAACTGAATTGAATTACAGAGGGTGTTGTCTTTTTGTTGAGTCACTGACAATAGTCCCCATTCATCAGATTTTCTTTGATTGTGAGTTCATGCCATGAGTCTCCATTTAATTTGAAGAATTATCTTGGTGCCATCTATATTCGAGATATTTCACTGCTGCTATCTCTCTTGTTATACCATAACTCGGAATACCAGAACTCTCTACTGTTGGACAGAACATCTGTCAGGGTTCACCAACTCTTCCTACCACAAATGTTTTCACATCCATCCGTTGTGTTTTTTAATCCACGATTGAACCACTGTTCGATCACTCCAGAATTGCTTTCAGGTAACTTTAATTCTGCATTCTTAACTTGACAAAATCTTTGCTATAACCTTGCTTTTTAAATTATTATTGCTGCTCCTTGTAACTCTTGGCAATCTTTTCAACAGTGCTACTCTAGTGTCTGTCTAACTTACAGATATTAATTTTATTTTATTTAAGTTTCTAAATTTCATGGACTTTTTTATATACAGTTCATAAAAATTGGGCTATTTATCGTTCATGGACTGTTTTCACATGATCGACTTTATTTATATTTTGAAGATTTTGGTGTTGAACATCTTTGAAACTGCTATAGCTGCTGCCTAAATGCCTGTGTTCCATTGCCAACGGTTTTATCCTAGTCATGGTTTTCTATCCATGGCTTTTGCACCCAATCGTTGCTTGAATGAAAAATACTGCTGTCATGCTATGTTGCTACAACTGTTTTCAGATGTTATCCTTTTCTCAGTACGTCAATCCCAAACGATTCAACTCTAAATTTTTTCTTTCACAGTCCCCAGTCTCTTTGACCTTTTTAGCGCCTTAATCAGCCATTGTTTTTCGAAATCTATATTTTCACTGTGACAGTTCTGTAACAAATGAATGATTCATTATTTGTTCCCATTGCTTGTTCTTTGGGTTGAAAGAATCACAAGTTGAAGTCCATGTAGGTGTTTTTCTTCACTGATGCGCCATCAAATGAAATTTTTCTTTGTAACATCTTCAGCAGTTGTCAATCAAACAGTTATCCGTTAATTGTGAACATTGTTAGTGTTTGCAATGAGTCTTTAGTTTGTTTGCCAAAGAAGCATGTAGCATGTGGATGTGTTTGTTGATCTTCAAATGACATTTAACAATTTATTGAACAAGGCATGCTAATTCTCACTGTCATGCGAAACAGAATCAGATAAATGTTTTATTAATAATCAATGTACCTTGATTAATTACATGAATTATGAAAGAACATCCACGTGAGGAGAATATTACGCATTCGTTACAACAAGTCTGTTTAAATATGTGTTCCTAATTTAGAGACTTCAACCTTACCGATTAAACTAGACGAAGAATTTCACATCTTTCTTGATAGCTCTGCTAGCCTTCTGTTAGCATAGCAAATCTTGTTGATCCGGCTATTGTGAAAAGTGGAAACTGGCAAACATATTTTTTCACCACATCAGTCTTACAACCTTGTAGATGCTATTTCCTTGACATATTGTTGCAACCTAAGATCTCAAGCTCCATCCGATTGTTTCAACTTCTTACATCACGTTCGTTCAAAGCCACTATGAATTACCAGTATTCGATAGCCAATAGGAAGCTAGAAAAATTTAGAAACCAATGTTTTTATGAAAAGAAATGCTATTCCAGTGTTTTGATCATTTGAGTTAATCAGGATAATTTTGAATCATTACTAGTTTGATGACAATGATTCTGAAGACAATGGAAACAAGAAGCAATTGGACAAAGAAGATATGGGAATGCTTCAAGGTAGGACCAAACATAATAATATCGCCAACATTTACTCACTATATACAGTATAATATACCGTGTTGTATCAACTTTAAACTAATCAACAGTTAGAAATCAGTCAAATTGGTTTCTGTCTAGCCGGTATTTGTCTGCTCTATTGAACTTTGGAGTATACTGCCCTAGCAAAATAATTTATAGCCTATATGTTCTTTGTTACAACATTGTAAAACTACGTACTGTATGTTTGTCATTGTATTAAGTCTATTAACTTGGCAGTAAATGAGATATACAAATTAGATGAGAGTAATTCTGCCAGGCTATATTGATGTAACAATTTTAAATACATGATTCTGGACGCCTATTTACTATCGGTGATTTTAACATCCACGTTGATAATCAATCAGATCCCTTTTCAACGAAGTTTAACAATTTATTAGACACCTTCAATCTGTGTCAACATATTGACGTTTCTACACACAGAAATGGTCATATATTAGATCTAATGATAACTACAGTATATCCGATTACAAAATGGTTTGTGATTTCTCAGTCTATGATCCTGTTATTTCTTATCATTTGGCAATTCTTTATACTTTAGCAATTAACAAACCTTTACCTCAAAGAAAAACTTTATTGTGTCGAAAGCTAAAGCCCATTGATTATGATAAATTTTGTTCTGATTTACTGGATTCTGAACTTTCAACATCATCTTTTTTAAACCCAGTGGATGCCATAAACAAATATGATCATGTTCTTTCGGATTTATCAAACATTCATGCTCCACTGAAGAAACGTACGGTGACTGTTCGTCCTGACTCTCCATGGTATTCTGCTAACATTTAAATTCAGAAGTCTATTCGGCGTAAATTTGAGCGGCGTTGGCGTTCCTCTTGGCGACTTGGCTAACTGTTGATAGACTGTTATATATTGATCAATGTCACCATGTTGGCACCATGATTCGTGACGCTAAGATGAACTATTATTCTTCTATTATTAACGAATGTATCAGAAATGCTATTCACAAAGCCTTCTCGCAATATTCCAACTTGTCAATCCTCTGAGCTACTCGCAAGCAAATTTGCTGAATTCTTCTTTGATAAAATCTTAATATACGAGATAATTTAACTTCAACATCAGACACTGTCAACATGATTGATGACAGTAAAATTTGTCAATCTGAATTTAATACGTCCTCCTCGATATCAGAAGATGAACTTGCTAGCCTAATTGGTAATACAGCTTCAAAGTCGTGCATCCTTGACCCAATACCTGCTTCAGTGCTAAAAAAAGTGCAATGGATCCCTGCTTGCTATAATCGCCAACATCGTAAATCTATCTCTAACATCGTCACAATGTCCCTGAATCTATTAAGATTGGTGCACTCTCACCTTCTCTGAAAATGCAGTCATTAGACTCCGAGAAATTCTCCAATTTCAGACCAATCTCAAACTTGACATTTATTTCTAAATGCATTGAAAAGACTGTTGCATTTCAGTTGAAAGAATATCTACACTCCAACAACTTAAACGAACTATTTCAATCTGCTTACAAGGAATATCATAGTACTGAAAATGCGCTTCTCCGTGTTCAGAATGATATATTATGTGCTGTTGATATTCATGGGTCTGCTATTTTACTACTGTTAGATCTCTCTGCTGCATTTGATACAGTGGATCATGACATACTATTATCAAGACTTTCTTCTCGTTTTGGAATAAAGGGTCCTACATTGCAATGGTTCAAATCATATCTTACAGATAGAAAGAAATTTGTCTATGTCAATGACTGTATATCCTCATTGAAGAATCTTGACTGTGGAGTTCCTCAAGGGTCAGTTCTGGGGCCACTATTGTACCTTTTATATACATCACCCATAGGTGACATTTTAAGATCACATAATGTGCCTTTTCATCTTTATGCTGATGACATACACATTTTTATAACTTTTGAGACCACTACAAACGGTGAATAAACTAACATTAAATATTAATAAAACTAACTGCATGGTAATAGGCTCCAGGCCAAAACTTAATAAACAAGAACACGTCGATTTAATAATAAAGCTGGATGACAAACCTGTCGAAAGAGTAGATCTTTTAAAATACCTAGGCATTCAAATAGACAATACTCTATCTTTCGACAAACATGCCATAGCAATTAATAAGAAAATCAATAGAAGCTTGGGCGTTTTGAAATACGTGAGACGCTTCATACCGCAAGAAGCAGCTAGAACTATTTATAACACCATTGTTTTGCCACACTTTGACTACTGCGCTGTCGTATGGGGGAACTCCGAACATCTAGATCGCCTCCAGAGATTGCAAAACAGAGGAATGAGGACAGTGCTCCGTTGTAACTATCGCACTCGTGTCTCTGATATGCAAAATCAACTAGGTTGGCTTTCTGTTAGAGACAGAATAACATCGCATCAACTAATGTTCACTCATAAAATTAAATTCAAACTAGCTCCTCCTTTGCTTTCCGACTTTTTCCAATTGCCGTATTCCACCAGAACAAGATCTCATGCCCACAATGACATTTACATCAAGTCGAGCCATCGTCATTCATTTCAAGATGCTGGTGCGCATAAATGGAACGATCTACCGTCTGCGATGAAGGAAGTCCAAAACAGGCCTACTTTCAAACGTCTCCTTGAGAAGCACTTACGTTCTTAATATACTTTATACTTACCACCACTCTTTCCTGTTATTTATACCTTTTTTTTACTTAATGTCTGTTTTCCTGTTAACTTAGCTATGTATCAGTCCTTTGAAAAAAAGTTTGTATAACTTAAAGGTTCTGAATAAATGATGATGATGATGATGATGATGATGATGATGATGATGATGATGATGATGATGATGATGATGACTACAAACGGTAATCTTCAGTCTGCTATCTCAAAAATTGAAGTTTGTGTTGCTGAAATTGATCTATGGATGCCTGCCAACAATTTAAAGCTCAACAGGAATAAAACTGAACTATTAGTTATCAGTTCCCGCTTTCGTAATAGCTCAAGCAATATTTCTCTGAAAATTGGCAATGAATGTGTGTATCTGTCAATCTCTGCTCGTAACATTGGTGTCATCTTTGATAAACATTTAACCATGATAATTCAGGGGTGCAAATTGAAATTAATCTTAGGGGGGTGTCTGTAAAAGGGGACCGATTTTTTTCTTAATATTTCTCAGCATAATTTGTGTCATATTTCCGACATTTGTTAAGAAACTTTCCTACATTGGCGCACCTACTGTGGATATTCTGGCATACTAGGAAAGCACTTGTTGGAATCACAAAAAAATATTTCAATGCTTTACAAATCAAATTTAATAATGTAACACTATGGGCACAGTGGACTGATCACTCTAAAACTTAACAAAAGAAATTCGCTACTATGTGTAAATGAAAAATTCAATACATTTATAATAACATGAATCATTACCTATTGAGTCAAACATGAATACAATATATTTTTCTATCAATGATAATCATGTTGCATTTAATACTTTGAAATGTGAATTGAACTAATTATGTTTTCATCTGTCTTCCAATCTTTGGTACCTTTGCCCACTTTTTCACAACATCATCCAAATTTAATGAATCTGTGATGTCTCTCTCTGTTGCCAAACTCATTAGACCATGGAGACGTGTTTGACTGGTTGTACTCCTTAATAAAGTCTTTACTAAGTTTAATTTAGAGAAAGCTCGCTCATTAGAGGCAGATGTTATTGGTGCTGTCAATAGTAGCTTGAGACAACGCAACGTTAATGGGAAAACATTCGAGTACTGAAGACAATAACTATAAGCATCTTTAAAATAATTGCAACCTGTCAAGTAATCTTTGCTATGAATTTGAAATATTTCAATTTCACTTTCCAATGATTCAATATTAGGTCTTGCGGAAATCGGAAAAAGATTGAGAAGCTGTTGAACCTGACTAGATTTTACATTCTCATTGTACGGTGGCTTAAAGACCAAAACAACAGGTTCAATAATTTTGAATGCATGTTCATAGTTTTCCTTCAAAAGTTTGATCTGGGTATCTAGTACCTTTAAAAATTCTGTGCGATAAAAGCTTTGTAAAGTAAATTCAGCACTGTTAGCTGCATTTGTATCGTATCTCCTTGACTGTAAGCGTCTGTGATGGTGCCTTGAAAACTCTAAATCAGGATCCACACCGTGATCCATATCAACTTTTATTGATGCGTCAATTTGATGATTTATAGCATCTTCATCCTTGCGAATAGAAGTTAGGGTGTTTATAGTAGCAGAAGTTGCCTCCAACGCATCTGTTACATTAAGATTAACTGTCTGCACATGTTCAGTTAGTATTTTTGTTTTGGTCATAACATTTCGCATGAACATCAATGCAACAATAAATTCAAACGAAACAAGCTTCAATGAAAGATTTTCTGCTTTGTTTGCTGTAGAACGATCTCCCTCTTCCATTTCGTTATCCAGCGCAGAAATGATTGCATCATAGCTAGACCACACAGCTTTTATAGATTCACATCGTGCAACCCATCTTGTACCAGAAAGATTCCTCAGTTGCATATTGCTCTCAGCATTCACATCTTCCTCCATCTGCTGTTTGAAGATTGCGAATCTTTTTGTACTGGAACTAAAAAATACATAGGCAAGCTGCAATGTATCAAACATGTTGGAAATAACACTACTTGATGCACAACTGTGTTCAACCGTGGTGTTGATGCGATGAGCAAGACATGGGAAGTATGGAATTTCTCTTTTCAGATATTCAGACAGCTTTGCTTGGCAACCTTTAAATTTACCGGACATTGAGGCTGTGTAATCATAAGATTGAAAAGCAACTGCTTCAGTGTCAAATCCCTGACTTTTCAAGGATTTAATGATTGCTTTTGCTTGACCATCTCCTGTTTTGTCATTTGTTATGCCCATATCAATGAGACGTTCCTTGATTTCACCCTCAGCAGACACGTATCTCACTACAACTGATAATTGGTCCCTGTGAGATGTATCGGGTGTAGTATCGGCCATTACAGCAAAGAACTTTGCATTGCTTGCTTCTTCTCCTTCAGTTGCTCATGGAGATGGTCAATGTATTGATTTTGGGAGTCCCAGTACATGTACACAGCTCGCTGGGGGCGTTTTACAGCATCATCCAGCCATCCTTTCAAAAGAGGACAATGACGTGCAATCAAATGAACAGCTTGATGAAAATTTCCGTTCATATCATTTTCTGCACTAGATCCTCGAAATGCTAGCCCTTGACGACCAAGAAACCGTGCCACATCGACCAATATCTTTATTGCCTCCCTGTTTCTTTCCCTTTCGCACTCGACTTCAATGCACTCTTTTCTCTGCCCTTTAGTCAACATACTGTCGACATGTAAATTTTGTCGTTGGTACATGGCCAAAGCTTCAACTGCAGATTTGTGACTCTTACTTGCGAAATGGCTCGAGAGTTTCCCTTTCTTTACTTTACCTCTACTTTTCATTTTGTGCCATTGCCGAACACCTTTAACCCATGCCTCGGAAGATTGTTCATGCCCTAATCCAGTAGGAAACAGCTGACAGCAGAAACAATATGCAGCATCCTTTGCGATTGAATATTCCAAATGTGGAAATTCTCTAAACCAATCAGCACAAAACCTGCCTGCTTCGAAGGGTCGACATCACTATTTCTGGGATAGGATCGCAGTAATGGCTGAAATGGACCCATGCTCAATACATAATCTCTATCTTCATCATTCTTAATTTTTCTACGCAAACCAGGATCATGATGTACTGGCATAAAGCTCTGACTTGGTGATTCCGTGCTTTCTTGGCTTTGCCGCAATTCATGCAGACATGTTTCAGAATTTTCTAAAAGTTTTGAAGATGAGTCACGTACTTGTCTGACGGTCTCCACTATATCTTCCAGGATGATTCTAGGGTAAGCAAATTCTGCTTGATTAACAGCATTCATTATTTCTTGGCATGATGACAGTTTCTCGCATAGAAATCGTAGTTGTCCAACACAAGTGATCCATTTTGAAGTGCTCCAAGAAGAAGATGCCATAGAATCATCATCATCATTCGAAGTATCTGATAAATCAACTGTCATTGAGGTGTCATCATTCAGTTCCAATCTTTGCTGTTTTCTTGCTGGTTGTAAAGTATGAGGCCGCTCAGGCTCTTCATGTAATCTAGATCTAGTAGCCTCTCTATCTGAGTTACATTGCGAATTCCGAAGCGTATCGATTTCGTCTTGTAACTCTTCAGTCATCTCTTTGCTTTTCATTCCTAACATCTGATTGCTTTCCTCTACCGTTTTGCCTACAACCGTTTTGTTTACTAATTGAGCTACACTTGTTATTGCGTTGGCTGAATCAGAGGAGCTTGAACACAGCTGCTGAGAATTAATTGAAGATTGGCCTGATTGAGATGCACTTTTGGTGAAATGGCCTCGCAGCTATAGGAAAAACATCAAAAATGAAAATAAAACCATATTATATATGAGCCGATTGAAAATTCTAATCAACCAATACTGCATAGAATGCACATTTTAAACTGAGTACACAGGGGCTTCGGAGTGGCAGCTGACCCTCCTGCCCTTGAGGCATAGAGGGCAGAAGGTGGCTTTTATACTTCTAGTTAATAGTAAAGCATTACACAGTGGAAAAGATTGAAAATTATCTTCACAGCGGGCATATAATCAACTTGAAATTATTTTTTTATTAAAGATATGTCTACAATATAAATACTAAGGTAGACTGCAAAAGAAAAGGGTGAGAGCCGATTTTGCATTTAAAAAAATGTTTAGGTGCCCTAGCAGAAGGATCTACAGTCCCCCTGGAATGACCCTTGCGCCCCTGTGTGTATATACATAACAATCATGATTTTTGAGTGTTTATCAGACGATCATATTTCAGTTGTTTATCAAGTTAGCAACCTCATAAAAATCATGATAATCATGAGATGGATCTTTCTGATGACTTGTTGGGATATTATGCAATCTATATTTGACAAAATATTAACTTTCAGATTTCTTTCTTTGGCCATAAAGTATGCCTCGGCTTAGACTTCTTAAACTTAAACATAAAGCTATTAACTTTAACTTTTAGTCCACAGGAATTCCAAGCGCAGTGCACCTACTTTAACTTTTTAAGTTTAGTATTAGTTATTCTATGAATGGTAACATGCAATGTCAAAAAACATAAATATTGAAAATCGTATAATAACAAACGCAAAATATTTTTTTTACAGTATATGCGTCCCTTATGTAAGTCAACATATCTGAGATGATCAACTTACCGATGATTGATTAGGATGAATTATCGGCAGTGTTTTTGCTGTATATTCGGGATGAGCAGCTTTACAATGAAGACCCTTGTAGTCGTTGTCAAACGCTCTTTTACATATTCCACAAATTACTTCATGTCTATTGTTCGGCATGATTTATCAATTTACTTCTTTAAAATTGATACCTTTCAATTCACGGAATAACGGTATTTCAATACAAAGGAAATTGAATTGTACCGTAAGCAGTCCAGTCACATTATTACTTCAACGGTAATATATAAAATCACATGAACGGAGCAGTTTCCACACAGATATGGCATTATTCATCGTACATTTCATAGGCGGTGTGACTTGTCAATGGGTTGTTAGATGTGCTAACAATTGTTAGAAAATGACGGGAAGTAAAACGAATTAACGACGGAAATGTATCGATAGTCATGAATTCATATAAGCCGATTATTTAAATCTCCATCTATTCAAATATCTATTATTCTGTACTGCTTACTGTACTGCGTGCTTTATTCACTAGAATGTCTGGGACGTCCTACTTGAAAGTAAAGTTTAATATGAAAATCCGTCAAATCTACTTTCTGCAGCTTTCTGCTCTTCTAAGCTTATTATTTGCAAAGTTATCGTAGGACCAACAGGCAACAGGGACCGACTTTTGGCCAAAAATTAAAAATGGGGGGTTAGACACCCCCCGCACCCCCCCCTAATTTGCACCCCTGCATGATATAGCACATTAACAAAGTTTGAAAGTCATCATTTTTTCATCTCTATCGAATTTTTAATATAAGGAAGTACCTTGAAATTAGATTATTACAATTCGTTATGTCTTCGCATCTCTAAACTTTTAATCAAGAAACTGAAATGTGTGCAAAATGCAGCAGCACGAATTGTTACATGTACTCGCAAATATGATCATATTTCACCAATTTTACTTGAACTTCACTGGCTTCCTGTCTGTCAAAGAATTGAGTTCAAGATATGCTTGCTTTCAAATCTCTTCGTGGCGTAGCCCCTGTATATCTGAAAGAATTGTTAGAGGTTTATGATCCTCCAAGACGTCTTCGTTCATCATCCAAAAACAATTTATATGTTCGTTCTAGCTAGTAATTTTGAAACTTACGGGGACCGTACCTTTCTATGGCAGCGCCGTTATTATGGAATAAAATGCCAGAGGATTTGAAAAATTTCGTTTCGATACCAATTTTGAAACACATGTTGAAAACTTACTTATTTTAGAAAGTGTTTGATGAATACTGCTGACAACATATTTTATAATAGAATGGTTAATTTTACTTTTTATTTTTTTAGATTACTTAAATGTATAAAATACTGTTTTACTTTCTCAATTCCTTGTAGTGTCATTTAATTTAAATTTGTAAAGCGCTTAGAGCTTTTTGATATAAGCGCTATATAAATGTGTATATTATTATTATTATTATTATTATTATTATTATTATTATTATTATTATTATTATTATTATTTGCAGTAACTCTACTGGATTAGACTATTATTGTTGGTCATTGTTCAATACTAATTGGTGCCGATATCGGTGGTGCAATATATTATGACGGTTCCATTATTTTGCAATTATAAAATAGAACGAGTGAAATTTTCCGTAGAACTGTAATATCGAAAGGCTGTCAATGAAATGCCACACAACGCTCTTCAATTTGCGATTTGAAATGAATTTGAAATGTATCTTTTTACAGAATTTGGTAGCCTAACTTCTACTCAGTTAATGGAGAAAGTGTGCGGTTTACAGAATCTAGCCTATCAATTAGGATTAGATGAAGGTGAGTGCCGATTTCTGCCTTACCTACATGTTTTTCTGCTGTGTAGCGCCAGCATCAGAACCTTCTGTTAGACTAATAGAAGGCTCTATCCAGCACCACTGGCTATTCAAGTGATTGTTATAAATAGCTAGCTCTCAGACAAATATGTGTATGTCAGACCAGGATGAAAAATTCATAAACACGCCCAATCACCCATGCACCAAAATTAATTATGTGTTTTGCTAAAACGATGCAAACTTTTTTGAAAATATTTGAGTAACGCATCCCAATTGATAACAGATTTTTTTCAGACGAAACATTTCTGGTAAATTGTGTGCATTTGTTGGATTATATTGTGCAATTGTTCCCATTTTTAGGTATAAATTGAGATATCATTGATTTTTATCAAGCAGGAATGTGTATTACGTAAACATCGCTTCTAGCATAGTACAGAAACTTCCAGACCTAATTGCTTTCCATCCATTTTTTTCAGCAAGAGAAATGACAAGGGGAAAGTTTTTGAATATTCTTCATCGACCAGAAGTTAATGATAAAAACTGCAAGTAGATATATTAATAGTGCTCGATGTCATATATGCAGAGCTGCTTAATAATAAATGAACGAAAAAATCAGACATTCATATTTGCTACTATTAGTTTCACACCAAGGCGATCATCAGGCAATTTAATCTGATTAAATTAAATTGATTAAATAAGATTAAACAGATTGAATTGCCTGGTGATTGCCTTGGCGTGAAGCTAATAGAACGTCTGATTTTTTCGGTTATTTGTTATTACTAATATTATTTATGTTTGAAATGAAATGCATAAAACTAGGCAAAGCAGTAATTTTTATTGCAAACTTGAGCCGTTCAATAGTTAAATGGTACAATAGTATTTTTACTGCTAAAGATTATTCTCGTTTTGTTTAATACTGATATACCTTACTGTGATTAAATTACTTTTATATTTATATAAGTTCTATTGTCTGTAAATAGTACATAACCGTCAACATGAATTAATCATATGACAATCTTCCTACATAAAGATTAAACATAATTGAAATTGATCAAAATGTCTTGTTCTCATTGCGCTCATAACAACAGCTGGGAGCAACCATGTATCCCATGTTGTCTTGTCAGCCCTCCCAAATATCATTTATGTTGCATTTGCGAATATATTTCGGGGGGTCAGATTATCAATCAAGCAAACTTAGTTTCTTGTGAAAAGTAAAACATTTATTCGCGCGGTTCAGATAAAATCATGAAACCGGTTCTGTTTGATTGATAATCTGACCCCCATAAATTGTTTTGCATCAAAACGCGATGATCTTAAAATAGCTTTTGAGGCCAATTCTCAGTGATTCTGCCGTGACAAAACCGATCAAAATGTTTGGAAATGATTGATATTGGGTCAACAAAGATTTTTAAGGATGTTATTGATGTCGGATGAGAGTGTTGTTTTTAAATTTGAATTGTTCAATACTTCAGAATGTTAAATACATTTTATTTGGTTGATTCTCCCAAAGGTAACTCTTTAAAACACAAATCTGAGTTAGACTTGGTTCTATTATAATATCTTTGTAAATCAAATATCATTCCTATATGAACATGTTCCCAAGTAGCTTGATAAATGGACTTGATTAACTGATTTCAATATACTGTACATTCTATTCTGTTGATTTTATTTGTCAATAAAAGTAGGAAGTATATATCTCTTTTAGTGCTAAGAATGGCAAAAAAGTGCGCATAAACAAAATAGTACAATTTACAATGTTTTTTAATAGACATTCGTTTTTTATATGCGAATATAGTACATGTCCAAGTTTAGCAAGCAAATTTACCCACACACCCCAAATATGAACCTCTTTTATTTGACAAAACATGACCTACATGAAGGACCTACATGATGTAAATTTTGTCTAGTTTTCAACAATTAAATGTGATGTCAACAACAGTGATGTCTTCACGGCTGAAATATTTTACGTTTAGACAACGCCATATTGGGGCTAAATTGATTTTAATAGCGTCCTGAAACCAAGACAACGTACGTCATATGATAATAGCCACCAGTCTTTTTGAAAGGGGATTCCCATTCGAAAGTTTCACCGCGGTTTCGTTTCCGTTGTTTTCATTTTAGCCTTGAAATTTCACCTGGTTATGCTCGGTACAATGCCAATCGTGTGGGCACTAATGTTGGCCCGTTGCAATCTTCTGAATTTACCATGTACTTTATTTCGTGATTGTGTTTTGGAGACGACTTACTCCTTCAAAAAGTGATCTTTATTGCTCTTTTTCGTCGATCGTGTGTCCAGCTAGCTGTTTGCTGGTTGGTTGGTTAGACTGCTCTTACACTACTGTAGCTTCCTGTTTTACCAGAAAAGTTCCGCATTTGACCTTCTTGTTAACCTTTTAGTTATGAGATCAACCTTCATCGAAGAGGAATGGCATTTACTGTAATCGAACTTGAAACATGGCATAACTACTAGCATGGGAATTTGAATGTTTGCTTGTTATTGTCAAGCAAACGACAACCATAGGCCTATCTGATTTACTTCTTTCTGGCTTCTCGTGATCACTGGCCTTTATGTGCTATGCAACACCAAAAATTAGAGAAACGTGGCTCTTGGAATGGTTTCGAATCGTCCCGTATTGCGCACCCACCAAAGCTTGGAGCACAATCACCAGATTTTAGAAGCCGTTGTTTGGATAATTCTGCGTTAGGGAAACCTACGACTAAAATTATGGACATGCAAAGCTATATGCCGTTTGATGCCAGCAAGCATCTTGCTGGGGTCCAATTAAGAGCTGGCGTGATTGCCCAGGGGAAACAGGGGCCGGAAGATTTCCCTATGGAAAGACGAAACTGTCAACTTAATTACAGTAATACTACCTCAAAGATCAGTTGCGAAAGTAAAACAAACCCGGTGAGTGGAAATCTATTTTAATTTAATTGTTTTGATTTTTCATACTGTGTATTTATTAGCTACTGTAATCCAACGTACTTGCATACGGACACAGAGTATGCACACTGGTCACTGGAGTCTGGACGACACTGTATCCCCGAATTGGTCGTGGCTAGATCAGGGGTAACTCAAGGACATTTTTTTGACGTTTTATTGCTTCCTTTATTTGTGATATATTTTGTTTTCAACCGATTTTCGCATTCTTTCTGCATCTCGAACCCAGTAAATATATTTACTACAAATCTGTCTTGTATAAAATGAAAAATAAAACAATTATGGCAACAAATGTTGGTCAGCCAAAAAGGTTAAAAGTTGAATAACTTTTTTATTTTTCGAATTTTAAATGTTAGATTTGTGGTAAATATACAAAATTACCAGATACGAAAAGAATTTTTAAAATTGATTGAAAACTAAATTTAATACAAATAAAAGAATCGATAAATAATCATAAAATCCCTTGAGTTACCCCCCTGATCTAGCCACGACCACCAGAATGTACTTATTTTAAATTTAATTTATAAACTGCCTAATCGTTCATTCAAACACTGAAGCTCATATTCGTGGAAGACAATAAAATAATTGAGTTTGACTACATGAAATATCTATCTTAAAAAAAGCCATAGACAGGACAGACTATTGACTTCTTGCTCCAAGTCTCACCTATTTTATGACGATCTTGATATGTTGGTAAGTGACCAACCATCAAAATTCGGCAAATCAAAGCATATCAAAGTAAGCGGGACTTGATACAGACTACTTGCACTACTGTACATAACAAAATATTGCTGGCTCCTAGAAGTTAAAATTAATATTGTTGTCAGTATTATTATGAATTAGTATGAGGGCAGCGGCAGGCTAAATTTTTGAAGATGGGGAGAGAATATCGATTAAAAAAGAATTCCTAATATGTAATCAGTACTGTAGTCTGTATATTCATAGAATATGATTACTACTGGATCCTGCGGACATCATTTGTGTGGCGATGTGCGTATTGTGCAGTGGTTCTCGCTACTCGAATACCACACGTTTTCAGTAATTTTTGGAAATTTACTTTTAGTAGATGCCTTTTAGCAGACATTTCGACAACAATATTTTGATTTTACGATATGAAACTTTTGTTTCTTAAAATGGCTTGTTTTTCTTGTCAAAATAGCAAACTACAACAACTTCCTACCAATGCTACTACTACAGTATTACTATTTTAAATACGCCATCGTTTGAAGCATGTTAGAAGTGCGCCGTGTAATATTTAGATTTGTGCATGCTATATAAAATTGTTATTGGAGACACATAGTTCTGTGTGCAGTCATCAAGTAAAACACGAGGCAACGACTCTGAACTTTATTCACCACAAGCTAAGACAAATGCCCGTTATAGTCGTTATAGTTCCCTTTCCATAGAACAATAAAAAAATGGAACTTAATTCCTGAAGATTATCATTAATATGATTTCAAAAACAAACTTTTACATGATTTACATTTGATAAAAACCTTGTAATCATAAAAGATCTTATATCAACCGTATATAACAGTACCCTCTATATGTGTGTGTTTTTATCTCGAAATGAAGACATATATACTGTCTCTATTTGCAATGTTAGATGATTGCTAGGCCATAACTGAATACATCCCCGCGGAATTACTTCTTCTATAATGTCTACAATGCGTGACCGTACATCAATAACCAGCAGATCTATCATCTCGTTTTGAAATGCACCGATTCACAGTTGACTAAATTTAAATTTACTATTATTTTCACTATATGAAATATCCTCGCCGTCTTATTGTTGTATTAATCATGCTACATTGTTGTCTTCGTGACAGTGATTGATCGAGTTTAGGAATTAAAAGGGTTATACTTAATATGTGGTAACTTACAACTGGATTGTCTGTTGGCAGCACAATGACATTGAATGGTATATTTTCGCGACTCTAGCAAGCAAGAAGGTGTTTTTCCCAAAAAATACACTTTCGAAATACGACGTATAAAATAAAAGACCGACATGCAAACAGACACTGTATTGGTCAACCATAATACCATTGACAAGTCTTATACCGAATTTGTTAGCAATGTTGAGTTTTGAGTATTACTTTAAATAAAAAATGAAAAAAAAAATTATAAATATACTAATAACATACATTATACTATACTATACAAATATAATACAGTATTGTGTCTAGAAATGCATAAATGTTTGCCCAGAATCGGGGGTAAATTTTAAAAATAAAGACAAATCTTTGTTTAAAGTGTATATCCCGGATATTGGGAGATTGCTTATTTAGATAGAGAAAAATGTTCTATCAGTACATGTTCTTCTTGTATTTTTACTTTACGCAAGCATTTCCCCCTCAAAAATGCAATCAAAGTTACGATTTTGCGTCTCACTCTTTTTCCTCGAACAGGAACCCGTTTATTTTCAACAAGAGAGTTTACACCGGAAAAACATTAAACTTTTTACTTATTTGTCTCTAAATAAAAAACCGCCAAACCAAATGACAATCTGCTTTCGGAATGAAATTTTCAACGTTCAGCTGAATAATTAGAGCTATATTTGATCAATATTCAAGATCCAGGTAATTAGATATAAGCCTCTAAAGTCAAAAGTTTTTAGTTTTGGATTTTTCTCACTCAAGTACTCACGCGATTAGCACCTCTTTACGACTTCGTCTAAGCAGGTTATCGCTGCTGGTTATTGAAGGTGTGTGACTATTTTTAATACGCATCAACTATGCCCCGACTATGCTTAGACGAAGTCGCAAAGAGGTGTTAATCGTGTGAGCACTTGAGTGAGAAAAATCCAAAACTAAAAACTTTTAACTTTAGAGGCTTATATTTCTTTACTTGTATCTTGAATATTGATCAAATATAGCGCTAAATCTTCAGCTGAACGTTGAAAATTTCATCCGATAGCAGATTGTCATTTGGTTTAGCGGTTTTCTATTTAGAGACAAATAAGTAAAAAGTTTAGTATTTTCTCTCTTGTTGAAAATATTTAATAAACGGGTTCCTGTTCGAGGAAAAAGAGTGAGACACAAAATTAACCCAAAATCGTCACTTTGACAGCATTTTTAAAGGAGAAATGATCGCGCAAAGTAAAAACACAAGAAGGTCATGTACGAATAGAAAATTTTTCTCTTTTTAAAGAAGCAATCTCCCAATATCCGGGATATACACTTTAAAATAACACTGATATTACGTGCAGATAAGGCAGATAACTACTCTCCATTAATATATATAGGGTATTTGGTTTGGTTGAAAATACACGATGGGAAAGAAATCAAGGTCTATTTGTATCACATATTGGCATGACTTACTTTCAATGCCAAGATCTCGTATTTCAAACACTTGATTCAAAGGATTGCCAGATAAACTGTATTCAACTGTGTTGTCTTATACTGTTATTTGTGCGCCTGCAATCTGCATCCCCATCACTGCTCACGAAAATTTTGCACAGTCACGTCAAACACATTGATAATTCATTATTCATTTACATAAATAATAAATGACAGCGGTCCGAGGACAGATCCTTGGGGTATCAATATATAGATATACAATGTATAATGATGTGAAGTTCTCCACACTTGTGTAGGTATAGTTCTCACTGCTCAATGATAAATATCATAGCTTTAATAAATAAAGGAAATGAGTCAAGAAAGAGACACACGGTTCTCGTATGTCTCGTAGGCTCTTGCGGAACCAGGGATGTTAGTAACGATTACAAAGTAACGACGTTATCTTAACTTCTTAGTAATAACTTCCACTTTTAACTACCGTAGTTACTTTATCAATATCGATTCGCTTTCTTTCATTTATAGCTGATAACCATTCATTAGGAAAGGATATCAATTGAGTAGATGTAGAATTGTAGATCTTTGATAATAGTTCTGATTCCAGCAAATGTTTCAATGTGTCATTTGAAATGATTGTTTCCATCACCTTGCAAGCAATGAAGGTGAGATGATATGGGACGGTAATTTTCTTTGTGCCTAGCTTTGTCTTTTAAAATTTAGGGGCAACCATTTTTTCAAATAGAAAGAACGATTCCAACAGAAAGTTAAATCTCATACAGTATACTCAAAGCAAAAGCAATTTCTTTGGCAATTGACTTTATACTAAAAAGAAGGGCACCCATCAGGCGATCGTAATATTTTAGATGGTAAATTTTGTAAAGTGTTAACTACTGTAGCATTCGAGAATCGCACATTGTTCCATGTTTTTTCATCTTCAACTGTATGATGGAAAGAATACTTTTTACCGTCATCTGTTGTGAAACAGTTGAAAAATAATTGTTCATAAGGTTGCCTTTAGCCTGCACGCAGGCTATAGATTGCCTTTGATATTTCATCGGTTATAAATGTATCATCATCGGCTATAATAAAAGAGGTATAGAAGGAGTAGAATTTAGCTTTTTATTTACAAATGAATAACAGAAGTTTCAGAGAAGGATCTTCAATTGTAGATATTTTTCTTTCTTAAACCAAACATTTTCACAACATTTTAATACTTTGTGGAATATGTTTTTTATATCCAAGTAAGGTTAAAGATTCACATTTATACTTGCATTATGCGTGCTTTTTGCAATAGCAAGACGATCAATATGTTTAGGATAACGATATTTATAATTTTCTGGTAATTAATAATAATAATACGCAAACCGTGTCGGTGATCAAATCACCATTGTTTCATTATTGTTAAACTCCTTTCCGCAGAGCACTTTCCAAACTTCTTATAGCTTCTGGGTTATCTATAGGCCTTTGGCTATCCGACGTTTTGTTTTTACAGTTTAAAATGCTATAAATTGCTCATAAATTGCGATTAAAATTTCAAAAATCGTGATATTTCGACGGAAGTTATGTGAAAATAAACTGCTTTCCTTGGTGTATCCCGTCATGCCTAACAACATTACGAATTTTAGAGCACGCTTTATTTTAATGGCTGCCAATATTTCGTAAAAGTGTTTCATCATATTTTGCAAAAGTATTCCAATATGCCTAGAAGGAGAAGTGGTCCAACAATACTCCATTTTACATCACAAACAGAAGACACAATTCTCGGTAAGTCTTTTACAACTTAAATGTTTAAATGCTTCATGTAAAATCTGTCGAAGTCACTTTTACCGTGGTTTCTTTTAAGTATCATAATCCCAAAAAGCCTACTTTGTTATCAAGTCGTCGTTGGCAGAAGAGATTACTGTGTCACTGTATCGCCAATATTAGCTTGATTTGTTATGAAATGTTCTTCGTTGGAAGAAAGGATTTACTGTGTCACCGTTTTATGTCAGCAGTTCTGTTCTGTTAGCCACACTGCACACACAGAGATTTGACCCATAACAAATAAACAAATTCAGAGAATTAGTGTGGTACTTTTCAGTCGTCAAGCAGTTGTAAGTTGTACAAATACAAAATTGGAGTTGTAATTTAGAATTTTAGCTGCCTTCTATCCTTTTGTCGAAATGTACATTTATAATGTGCCATACATTGACAACGTCCACTGTGTCCACACATTGTTTACTTTAATCATTATTATATGAGGTATGTGAATGGTGACCATTATAGACATGTGTCCTCTCTGTGAGAAGTTGGCTAAAGTTAATGAAATATTAGAGTTTGGGTCTCTCATTTATGTAATTTACTGTATCAAATTTCAGAATCACCTGTTGTTATTACCAATATCATTCAATGACTCATGCTGAGATTCACTCAACCGACACAGCAATAATATTTACATACCAATGCCTTTCATTGTGAAAACAAGTTCATTAACTGCAATACCTAACATACAATCCATATTTATCTCATTTGAGCTATGTAGTCAACATGAAATGTACTTATGGATAACCCATATTTATAAATATATTTGATTTGAAATATGTAGTACAATAGAGTATCAATTATCTCCTTTTCACTATGTTTTACATGTATGTAACGATTAATTATCAAAACTGAAATGAATTATCAGTGTTGTTCTGCATTTTTAATTCCTTCTCATGACTATTTTGTTTCATTGACATTCTCTTTGACAAGACATACTGCAGGCTACTAACGGGAGCGAAGCGACCTCTTTGAGGAAGCCGAAGGCTGACTGGCCCCGGGCGCAGGCCGCAAGCCGAAGGCTTGTATGTTAGAATGTGGAACAAATTCTTGTACGCAATAATCAAGGATATTATAAATTTCTGTCCAGTATGATTCAATTGTCGCATATTTCTTTAAGTAGGTTCGGATTTACCATAAATCCATTCACTAAAATATCGCATATGCAATTTGAAAGCGAAAGCATTGTGATCACATGGAGATGTGAAAAGTTCAATAACATTATTATATTCATTATACTTGAGATGGATTTGTACACAATAGCAGACCTAGTATATTTTATCACGAGATTGTAAGCTGCAAGATTTGTTGAGAAAAATTGCTAGAATTAGTATGAAAAAGAAAATATAGATATCGCCTGTCAAATAAATAAAGTACTTTCACAAAATTATTATGTAGGCCTACGTACTGTTGAATTGCTTATTGGTCATCCCCGCATGTATTCACGAACTACCTATTCACAAAATAAAACTATCAGATAAAAAATGTCAGTATTGTTCATATATATCTAAATGAAGCAACATCAATAGAGAGTGTTAAATAGGGAGTCAGAATCACGGTTGGCGCTTTAAAAAGCTATACAAAGATATTTTGGAAGTGTAAGATCACATTTCACGGACCTTTATAAACATCGCTAGCATCGTACTGCATGTACACTACAGTTTGATCATATTGGAAAGCTAGTTTAAGCTACAAACAGCATTCACTATAATTGCTTATGTTTGCAAGAAGAGCTTTGACCCAGTTGATGCATAGTTGACACGTGTGTAAGTTGGTGTCTCTTACCGACTACGTTAAATCGTTTGCTTGAAAAGACTTTTCGTAATGTTGTTGTTAGTTGTCGTAATGCTTTTTTATTCTTTCTCTTCAGACGCGCGCTTCTGATTCAGAAGCACAGCAAAGACTGTTATCCACCGATTATAACGTTGATTGTGACAGTACTGGTAAAATGACAGTATCATCTCAAAGATTGAATGCAATGGAAATACAATTAGTTGAGGTACCAATAGATCATGATTTATCATTAGTCGAAGGTGCTTCGATCACTTCACCTCTCTGCGTCAATTTGTGAACTCTTTATTTATCTCATGTCAAATATATTAATGTTAAGTGTACAACGTACGTAAACCTAAACTTACTGATCTCATGGTGTGGCCTTGCGTGTCCTGTTGCCATCCACTGGCGATAATCTGGAGATTTTTGTGACCCTCCTTATCAACTAAGAGAAAAGAAGAGAACCTTGTTCGTGAAACGAAGCCATGCCAATAGTGCTGCTTTTCTGTTTCCAAACACAAACTGAGGTAGCAGCACGAAAGTGTTTTGATTGATTAAATGTGACCTTTTATGTCGAGAATGAAAGAATAATTGATCTGGTTTCTGAGCTGTATCCATTGAAACTTCTTCAAGATAATTTCCTATAACTAGAATTGACCTCCTTCTATCCTACTGTTATTGCTTCATCATCATCATCAAACAATAGTACTACTTTACTTTATATTATATTGCTTCGGGTATTACTTCCATGCATTTTATGTGCTTTACAGCTCCACAAACAGTTAAAAGAGCTGAAAACAACGAACATTGATCCATCAGGCGCAAGCGACAATCGATGTAAAGATGTTGAATATAACGAAGTGTTTCGGCGATTACAAGATTCTGATCAAACGAAAAAGGAAATGAACACTAAAATTTTGGAGCTTGAGAATGATCTTTCATCTAGTCGGCAGAAATCTAAGCGAGAAATTCTAGCGAGAGAAAGGTAGGATAATCACAGGATGTGGCCATTTTGATACATCTTTTTATCATCATCGTTATCATTTGTGGAAAAAACCTCTGAAACATTCAAGGCTTCTTGCAGAGGGCTCGTGATGTATAATAGGGTACCGGATAAAGTTGAATATTTAGCTATTTATCATTAATGAACAACAGTTTGGCCCTTCGTCTGAGGCATTATTAAATTAAAATAAATACAAAGGTAAAAGTTTAATTGATTAGAAGAAATGTAAAGGATTAAATAATAATGATAATTCTTCAGAAGATAACTTTTAACTTTGTATTGTATTTAAACTTGATATAATAATGGCCTCAAACGAACGCAGTTTGAGTTGCTTCAACAAATGAAATATTACTTCGAACCTCTATGCTTCGAACGACCATGTTCCATTTCCGCGTTACCATTGTCCGCAATTTTCGAGCTCTATTTTCGTTGGCTAGTTTTTAGTTGGCGACCATTCTATCAACCAATAATTTTTAAATGTCTGCACTGAGTACAATATCGAAAAAAGTTGGCATTGAATTTTCTCAAATTTCATTTTTCTTATCCAATCGTAATTGAGGAATTTTTACAGGGCATGATAAAAAGTTAATCATACGGATACGGTTTCGAGTTCAATTCAGGATTAATTTGCTCGGAGTATGTTTTTTCAAAAAATTTCAAATTCCACGAGCCCGTAAATTAATCCCGACTTGAACCATATCATATTTATTTTAGCTATATACCTGCAAAAATCTTTAAAACACTCACAAAGAAAAGTATGGAATAACTTTTGCGAGAAAGAAACAATGAAGTGAACAAATGTTCCAATTCTGCGTTAGCTAAACTCAGATTTGTGAAACAGTCGTGTTCTTTACTCTGGCGCGTTGATGCTTTCTTCCAAGTCGTACTCATTACTTTACCAACTGTTGAATTAATAGGTTGCAAGCGGAGCTACGGCGACTAGCTGACATGATAGCTTCGGCATCAATTGATGATGATTTAATTCAAGTCGGTGAATTGCATGATGCTTCCAGGGTGAATGAAGACAATGGTGATAAATTCACCGAGAGTGACGTCAGTGCTCTCAAGGCACAAGTAAGTTACATATATCTTTCTGTCTCCCTCAAATGAGATTTTCATCATCCTGTCCTACATAAAGCATAAACGATAGTGTGTTGAGCATTGCCTGTACATCGTACCATACTCAGTACTCTTTTATGCAACCTTTTGTTATACCTTGAATTTTGAAAACTAAACTTTA
Source organism: Haliclystus octoradiatus (assembly GCA_916610825.1). Classification (NCBI taxonomy): domain Eukaryota; kingdom Metazoa; phylum Cnidaria; class Staurozoa; order Stauromedusae; family Haliclystidae; genus Haliclystus; species Haliclystus octoradiatus. The sequence goes on from OU744446.1 coordinate 22,857,725, forward strand.
TCTCGTTTCTTGGAAAAATGTTAAGTCTGTCGATAACGAAACTCATTCAACAAAGCTCAAATATTCTTGTAATTCCAATTATTTGAGGCTCAGCTGTCTTTTATAATTGAATTCTTCCCGCACAATATTGTATAACCATGCGCTCCGAAACTTTCCAAATAAGTCTTCAGAGGATTCTTGTAAATGTGTTATTAATAAAAATAAACATTTTATTATAAGAAGTTGATTTTCATTGGGAAACCGCTTTTGTCTTTTACTTTTTGAAGTCCTTGATTTTAATAGTGTAAAACTTTAAATTAAGTTATTGTTATTTTTTCTATAGCTTCAAATATTCAAAGAGGATTTCAGTTGTGAAAGGAGTGATAATGAAAGACTTCGCATTCAAAATGTGAGATTAATGTCTGAATTAGAAGAAGCGAAAAGAGTGATAGAAGAACAGCAGAAACAGGTATGTGTTTAAAATAAACATTCAGTGTCTTGTTAGCAGACAACTTTTGCTGGACCAATACAGTTGGACATCGATAATGGTTCCATGTTTTGGATAAATAATAATGAACAAAAACCTCAAACTGTAAGCCCGCATATTTCATGCAAGCTCGACAAACATTAACAGTTTACCAATCAACAAAACAGTTAATTATGTTTCCTAGAATCATCATCAAGTTTTACATCAACTTTTGGACTGATTAATGCAGTAAAGTAAGGTAGAGTATATACATAAAATAGCTGATTACAATAACAAATATGGATACAAAGTTAATCAAATATGAACTCATGTAAATGCTTCTTAAGTAGACTTTTGGAACTTATCCTTCTGTAAACCTCCTCCATTTTGTAGACGGAAGATCGTTCCATTTACGAGCACCAGCATGTTGAAATGAATGGCGATGGCTTGACTTGCAGAACAGAAAGCCAGTCAAGCCGACTTTGTGTCAGAGATACGAATGCAATAATTACAACAACTTCCCTCATTCCTCTGTTCTGCAATCTGTGGAGGCGATCAAGATGTTGGATTTTTCAATCCCCTACATGTGACAGCGCAATAATCAAAATGTGGCACAACAATAGAGAACTGTACATTAATTTGGCTGTTTCTAGAAGATACAAAGATTCAAAGTGGAAGTTTTTTTTTTCAATTTGAAAAAAAATTAATCACAAAATTTTAATAACTAGCAAACAAATAATGAATAAAAGTGTAACCTATGTAAATTTCATGGAAGCGGCCGTTGTTTGGTGTGCCAATAGTAATAAGTCTCAACTAAAGTTGAAGCCGAATAGTTATCCACAAATAAAACAACGAGTAAGTTTTGATTGACCATACAATTGCGTCAGAAATTTCAATACAAAGGCATTTGATTATGACGTGTGATCTGCTACAAATTACTAACAAAATTAGAAACATTGAGCAGTATAACTGTATCAAACATGAATCGATTCCTGTAAACCTTGATTGAGTTACTCGATAGAAGACGGTTTAAATTCCTTTTGGGTAAATAATTCTAATGTACGGCTTATTTTTCTTTCTTTCTTTAGTTATTACTTTACGCACATTTACATACCAACGACTGTCCATCATCAGTTATTCTTACACCAATGAACGACAGTCTATCTGATCGGCGGTCTCGTAGTGTTCCTAGTACACCTAATAGCAGTCCTCATACAAGATATACATACTCGTCAAATGACACTGGGTATCATTATGATGGGTTATCGATTAACGCTGAACATTTCAAGCATAAACAACCTGAAGTAAGATCATTGTCGGTAAGTAGACACAAAACTTAAAGTGACCACCATGTAAGTCTATGGTAGACACCCTACAAATGCCATGTATTTTAGACATTACGAAACCGTATACTACATGGCATGCTCTTATTGCGATGTTAGAACTTTGCCTAAACTATTCATAACTTCAGATACAATACTGTGGTTCCATTAACGGATTTGAGTATGCGTGGTGAAGCTTACAACTGCTCCCAATGTCTAATAGGCATAGATATAATGCATGTTAGGATAGATAACCATCACTACTTTCGAGTTAGCTCAGTTAGCTGCCATTTTAACGGGTACAAGTGTCATTTGAAAATCGACCGCAGAATTTCACATCAAATGAGAACTGAGACATCTATATGCTTGCTCTGTGATTTAATAACATCTATATGCTTGATGTCATTATGCTTTCTACATGCATCACATCTCTCAGTTTGCTTTATGCTTTTAACTTATACATGCTTGCTGACATATGCTGATCTTTCTATGGGCGAACCTGTCACTCTCCATCCTATGATCCTTATCCAACCAAGTACCCGTCACATTGATAATCGGTAGAAATTACACATAATAAATACAAACCTGGCCTTACTTACCAAATTGAGACACCTAAATGGATACAACACAGTTACACAATTATGGGACGAGAAAGAAATCATTACTAAAGATCAATAAAACCAATAAACAAGTTATGATAAATTAACTTTCTCTAACACACTCAAAGCTTTTGAAGAACAAACACTTCCGTATAATGAAAACACAAATAAATGCGACTACGGACGTGTATGCATTGACAGCTTTAAAATCCCTTCAAGGAACGACAAGAACACAAAACTAGCACCTTCCGCCAGAGCCATCTATTAACAAGAGTTGGGACACGCTTTCATGTGCCGCTATCGTCTCCTATTAGACAGATGCCAGTCACGTGATTTGTGGACGCCATCTTTGTTCTTTCGGAAACAGGTTCTCAATCATTTCAAGTGAAACGCGCGAAAAAATACAACTTTCATCATTGAAAACAAACATAGGCTAATAAATTATTAATTGTTATATTAATGGACGCAATAGTAATCAAAATAAAAGTATTGTTTACTATTCCAACTGGGGACAAGAACTAGAAAAAAGGAGCCTTGGAGTGTGGAAATTTCACTTCAACTTATCTGACCACCATGAAATCCACATTTCAATACACAAATGACTGAGACAAATGTAAATAACTATAACTTGTTCTAAATCAACTTGGTTTAAAAGCATGTGGACAATTCCGCCATTATAGTAATACATTTTAGGGGCGGTGTCCCATTTAGTAGCCTCAAATTATAACATCAAAAAGAGGATGCCTTACATCATACGCTATTAATAATAAAGTTCTTACAGTCCTTCTCAGCATTATGTACTCATAGTGTGTTATAAAGAACATATTAATTAAATCAAATTGGTTTGACTAATCCATAATCTATAGCTTTTCAAATTTATTCTCCACACCAACTTGTAACATTTCGTCCTGCTTAAGCTCTTCTGCAGTTGCTATGAGAACTAATTTGTGAATTGGCCGTAAGTATTTCCCATTTTTGGTCCTGATCAACACCTTTCTCACTAATCCGTCGTCTCCAGCTTGACATTGGTCTACAATGGCAACTTAACTTCCCAAGTTGCTCTAGGCAAAGAACCATTCACACCTTTCTTCAGTACTATGACATAGTCACCAATCCTCAAATTGTCTCTTTTGCGGTACCACTTATTCCGAAGATTCAATTGTGATGGCATATATTTCACCCATTGTTGCCAGAACAGCTCAATCCTTCTCTGTACAAGGTACATGCGGTTTCTTGGGTTGATTCTATCCTTCTGAACTGGTTGATCTACCACATAATTATGTCAATGAAGAATTCCATTGGGGGTAACAAATCCTGCTTCATCCAATGGGTCATTAGAATTTCTAGCAAACAATGGTCTTGAATTTACCAGATACATTGCTTCATACAGGAAGGTTGACCATTCGTCTGGTGTAAGAGATCTAACTTCCCCATCAACTGTTACTGCTAGAGCATTCCTCACACTACGGATAAGCGATTCAATGGCTCCATTAATGTGCGACGCTGTAGGGGGATTCCAAGTCCAATTTAAATCTTTTGTACTAAACCATTCTTCTTTAGTTATTTCTTTCCAATTTTCCACTATCCTACGCCAGATCGATTCTGCACCAACAAAATTTGACCCACCGTCCGTGTACATTGTACCTACCCTATTTCCTTTAAGAGTAACAAATCTTCTGAACGCTAATGATAATTTTTCAGTTGTCAGTCCTTTTCCACCACTCACAGTATCATAGACCAACTCCAGGTGGATGGCTCTGGTTGTTAGGCAACTAAAAATAACAAGGTTTCCTTCGCTGGTTTTATTTCTAGATAATTTAACAGAGAAATGACCAAAACAATCAGCCGATGTTGCTTCAAAGGGTGCCTGGTCTTTTAGCATACGAAATGAAGGTATTTCACCCATTTTCTGCTCAAGTAATGGTCGATGCTGAATTCGACACCTAAGGCATCGGTTTGCTGCATGGAAAAGGTACCTCGAGACTCCCATGATCCAAAACACATTTGCTTCTAATGCTGCTTATGTGCGGCGCTTTCCTGCATGACCTGACACCTGATGATAATGGTCAACTACTTTCTTTGCCAAATCAGACTTTGGAACAATAACCGGGGATACCATTTCCTTAGCCAGCCAATTGACCTTTGCCAAGACGTCCTCCCAACCTTATCACCTTGTCTTCCGCATCAAATATTGGGCACAATTTTCTCAAAGTTTTACTCTTTACATCCATATGTTCTTGTAGGGACTGCATTATCCTTATCACTGGATCAATTTCATTCCCATGTTCCTGTCTCACTGCATCTATGCTCTTTTTCCATGTTTTCTGTGATTCCGCTATTCCCAATACACGTTGATGCTCTAAACCTTCATTCGACATTGCCACTGATGAACTAATTGTACCTTTTGTTCCATGTTTCTTCTTCTTGTGTTGAGATGGGGCTCTCACTTCGTGTGTTACTTCTTCTTTGTTTCCATCGTGTACATCTTCAGAATTTTCTGTCTCTTTTGGCCAATTGACTTCGTCATGTTTCAAAATTCTGGACCTTGTTGCCATGTTTTGAAGTTTTCCACCTTGATTGGCTTCGTCAATGCGTCTGCAGGATTCAGTACTCCAGGCACGTATCTAAATACATGTGGTGATAAGGTCTCTTGCATTTCAGATACTCTGAATTGAACAAATGCTTTGAACTTGTCTGAATCTGATTTTACCCAATTTGGTGCTGTCATTGAGTCTGTCCAGCAAACAACACTTTCAAATTTTGACATTAATGCTGTTTTCACTGCATCCACTAATCTTGTCATTATCACCACGCCAACTAACTCAATTCGAGGAACACTTTTGATTCTCAGTGGTGTTACAAGTGCTTTTGCTGCCACAAATTGTAATTGATATTCTTCGTCTGGCATTCTCCAACGCAAGTACAATACCGCTCCATATTCATCAAGACTACCATCAAAAAATGCATGTAATTGCGGTTCACCAATTGCTTCCTTTGGACGTGAACAACGTTAGATAGATAGATAGATTATGTATTTCAAACATTTCAATTTGGCAAATTACAAATTGTTGTGTTACATGTGCAAATTAATCTGGTTAACACTATTTGTAAATTGAACAAAATGACTTGTTTGGCGGCACCCCTTAAGCGCAAGTGCTTGTTTGTTTAGGGGCCGTGATTTGGAATACAAATATTTTAAGTTAAATCACACCTATATACATCATTGAGAAGTATGGTTTAATACATGTGTAAGATTGTACTTAACATCGAGGTATTTAATAAAATGTAAACATTTAAGTGATACAATAATAGAGCTAGAGAGAAATGAAGGCATTTACATGATAAATAATTTCAGGATAGAAAATAAAGAAGTAGAAAAAGAAAAGAAAGAAGAAAAAAATTCAGAAAGAAAATCAAGGAAGAGAACAAATGTAACAGTTTTCAATGTGGCAGTCAACTTCATAAGTCTGGAGTATTATTTGTTTTACATGTTGAATAAAACTCTTTCTGGAAAGTTTAATGTCAAAATTGAACTCAAACTGGTTCCAAATAAAAGGGAATTTGTAGGGGATTTGGCAAATGAGACAAGGAAAACATTTTTCTTGCGAAAACGTGAGGGGACAAATTCAAACATATCAGAGATTGCTGGGGAGCATTTGGTAGCTATTACTTTATGTAAAAAAGACAGTATATTTATTTTATGTAATTCAGGAACTTGTAACAGTCCTAGCTGTTTAAAAAGTGGCTTGGTGTGTGTCTTAGGCCTCACATTCATGATGACACGAATACATTGCTTGTGAACTTTACTCAAAGAATCGATGTTGGAACTGTGACCCCAAATGCACAAACGATATTCAAAATGAGGTTTCAAGGTTGCCGAATATATTTGTAATTTGTGTCTTGAGGTGAGAAAGCGACGAAATCGCAAAGTGAGATAGGAAAGTTTGCGCACTTTCAAGCAGACAGAGTTAACATGGTCTTTCCAATTTAGATTGTCATCTAATAGTAACCCTAGACATTTTATGTTCTTGCTCTTAAATTAGATCCACATTTTTGAATTACATGACCATCAACACTCATGTTAAGTTTCCTCGAATTGCGAGATTGGAAAACCATGAAATTCGTCTTTTGAAGACGCAAAGTTAACATGTTGTCTTTGAACCAATTTGATACAATGAGTAGTTCAGCATTTGCATCAGCTTCAAGTTGACAAAGATTATTCGATGAGAGCTGAAGAGTCGTATCGTCAGCAAATAAACAGGTTTTGAATTGAGTAGCAATTTAAGATTGAGTAGTGGTTTAAGATTATTTATTATTTTGGAGACTTGATTTATAGAAACGTGTTTCAAATTAAAAGAGCATGAATTGTTTTCAGGGAGGTAATGTTTGAAATTATCAAATGATTGAAAAGCTGAAGCTAAAGTTGGACCAACTTCAGCAAAGAACTGATTGAATTTGTCAGCAATTAAGGAACGATTTTTGATTTTTTCTCCGTCTATAGTAAAAACATCGGGATAGGGTTGAGTTTTTCTAGCTCTTCCAAGAAATACATTGATGGCTCTCCATAGTAGCCTGACATTATTATGGCATTCTTTGTAAAAATATTCCCAATGACTAATTTTTCTTTTACGAATCAATTTTGAATATAATTTTGAGTATTTGTCATAAAACTGTTTCAATTTTGAATCATGATTTTTTATCCATTTTGTGTATAATCTTTTTTTCCTTGAGATCATCAGACCTTTTGACATCCATGGTTTTATGGAGTGATTATTTCTAGTTGAAGGCTTTGAAACTATTGGGCAACATATATTTAAGCATTCAGCTATCGTATTTTCGAATTGCTCAAAAGCTTTTGCTGGTTGTGGTGGTAAAAACCAGTCTTGTAACGTAAGTAAATCCTTGAAATTTTGCAAATTCTTTTTGGACATATCCCGATAAGTAATTAATTTTTGTTTGACTTTCTTGTTTTCAATACCGAGACATAAAAAGGGAGCAAGATGATCAGAAACTTCAGAAGTAAAGATTCCTGCTTTTAAAGGTTTAGTACAGTTTGTGAAAATATTATCAAGTAAAGTGCAAGAATTTGTGCAGACCCTGGTAGGTTTTACTGTTGTGGGAAACTTATTCAATTTTAAAAATACGTTGAGTAAAATGGAACATTTTCGCGATTCAGCCAGAAAGTTTACATTAAAATCACCAGCAACGATCAGCGGCTTTCCTTTCAAACTTGAAAGAGTTTCATTTAAAACAAATATGGATTCAGACAATGTTGCAATTGGCGGGATATATACAGAAGCAAAATAAAATGAACTTGTCTCAATCACTGCCATCTCAATGTATGGTTTCATCACAGTTAAAGCATCACAAGAATGAAATTCAGTGGAATCATGAATGATGAAGCCTACACCACCCCCTCTTCGATACTTTCGTTCATGCAAAATAATTTTATAGCTTTCAATACAAACGTCACCATTCTGCCATATTTCTTGCAATGCAAGGTATCTTACTTTGCTGTCTACAACGAAATCCCTTACTGCCTCACCATTTTTTAGTAGGCTTCTTACATTTTGGGAAGCTATAGTTATCTCATTGGAAGCTATGTTGGAAGGCATCTCTGAAGGATTTATATAGCCCAATCTGTTTATTATCTCCGTGTTGTCATAAAATAAATCAGTTAGATTATTCATAATTTATATTAAGTTTGGGTTTCAAATTGTAAGTTGATTTTGCAAGTCGAGTTCGTCTTTTACCCGTGACGTAAAACGTAAGGCAAAGCAAAAAGGTAAGCAAAATAAAATCGAACACATTGTGAGTTCGAAAGATGGAACTATACAAAAGGATCAGAAAACTAGAAAGGTGGTAGAAGAAAGATGAAAGATATAAATAATATAAAATATAATAAAACTTATCGTTCATTTGAAATCTGATAGATCCTGTTCTGTTAATATACCAATGTTTTTTGTCTGCATTTGTTTTGATAAAAACAACAAAATCCTTTGTCCAAGTTTTTTGAATTTTTTTCTGTTTCTTTAGCTGCCTGCATTCATAGAAGAGTTTTGCACTAGTAGGTGGGAGGTCTTCAGAAAAGTAAAGTCCAGTTCCCTTTAAATTCTGCTTAGAGTGATATATTTGTTGTCGAGTCCAAACATTGTTAAAAGTTACAAGTATTGTTGCTTTCCGTGGTGTCTTTTTTCGGTCTCGGGCAACTCTGTGGTCTCGGGCAAAGGGTCGGAAGGTGACTGTTGTTCGAGGCCGATCAAAGATGGCGCCTGCTTTTGAGGTTTTAGAGGACCACGAGGAGCTAACTTTCTTGCAGAAAAATCAGACTTCTTAAGGTCAATGCTGAAATGTTCCTTTGCCAAAGTAATAATCGAAGAATCAATATCTTTATCCTCTTCCAATCCATCCAATCTCAGGTTTGTAAGTTTTTTCGTCTTCTCTGTTTTTTCAACTGCGAATTTCAACCTTCTTATCTCCTCGCTGTGGTGTCTCTGATTATGTTCTAGTTCATCAATTAACCCTTGTTGGTTCTCAGTTGTGTCTCTTCAAGGATTGAATTTCCTGCAGTAAAGCCGATGTGACTGATTTAACAGCGTTTTCCAGTAGTAGTTGGTACTCCGAAGAGTTCAATACTTCCATCAAGTCTTTTTTTGTCAACAAGTCTTTCAATTCTGAAGGCGATGTCTTCGATTTTCCTCTTGTTGTTGAGGGCATGATAAAATTAAAGATATAATTAAATGAAGTTAAGTTTACTAGATTGATATCAATCGCTTTTCTGCTCAAATGAAGTTGTCATGGTATGATTATAGATTTAAACGCAGCAAATAAAATAATTTATATGACTGCGAATAAATCACGTCCGTACTATTCGGCGACGTAATACGTGATGATACGTAATACGTTCGGTTTTGATTTCCATGGCTGGCCACAAATCTTCAAATCTTACTTGCCATTGTTCCTTTTCAGATTCTGACAGTTCAATATCCCATCCAATGCCTCTTTCCCACAACTTTTGCAGCGCAATCTTTGGTCCAATTGTTAGAGGCGATACCAATCCCGTAGGATCCCAAATTCGAGCCAATCCACTCTAGATGCGACGTTTTGTAAATACAGATAGTGAAAGTGGCCTCTCGCGAGACTTTACTCTAATTTCATCTTTTTTTTGTCCCATTCATGTCCTAAGACATTTATTTTTGAATCAGTTGATGTAGCATTGATTTCTAGCGACTTTCCATTCGAGTGCCAACATTTGATGGAAAAGCCGTCTTTTGAAAGTACCATATCAACATCTTTGATGGCCAGCTCTTCTTTATTGGTTGCAAACGAACTGGCAATGTCGTCAACGTAAATATCTTCCTTGAGTACTTTCTTCGCTAGTGGTTGTTCTGTAGAGTCCTTCTCTGGGGAATAGGGACAAACCTGCAATCAACAGGATGTCCATCAATCACAGTTTTATTCCAGACTTCAGAAAAAACTTCAGCACCTTTTTGAAAATTTTTCTTTTCCATCTCTATGTCAATAGTTTTTCTAATTGAATCTAGATGATTGCCAAAGTGATCATGAGGGAGGAAAATGCCTGTCAAATCATGTGAAAGTGGGGCCATACGACGCTCAATTGGATTAAATGCGGACAGCCTGCTGCATTTACACCATGCAGTAGAACATCTAAATCCAGCAAACGGAATAACTCTACGGCTGTAGCCAACGTCTTTGGAAATCGTGGAGCCTCGTCTTGTGCACCATCGGTCTCAATTAATAGAACAGGCTTTTTTGAATTAAATCTGTTTGAAACAGCTCCCGCACATCGAAGGCATGGGTGAAGGCATTTGAAATGTCATGTTTACTGCTTCTCATGATTTCACAAATCCCATAAACCGACGGAATTAGTTTGTGCTTTGGGCCAATAACGAAATCGTAATCCAAAAGCTTGACTTTATATTCCATGTGCATCATCAGAGGAGCTTGAAAATTAGCTGCAGTAAGGCCCAATGGAATTCTGGCTTTATCGTCGTTGGACATAATTAGTACGGCATCTGGTCCAAACAATTTACAAATATCAAACATGTCATCGATAAATGATTTTGCGAACATGCGATCTTGATTTTTTTCCAAGGCAATTTTCAGGACGCACCAGTTTTACTGGTACAGTGATTACATGACGTTTTCCTTCTATTGTGTTTCCTCTACATGGTAAAAGGTGCAGATACAAACCACCGACTGAGATTAAAACCCATCTTTTTCAACTCTGCGTGAAGATCATCCAAAGTTTTAATGCTGCAAAGGCATTCTGTTCTTCTGCGATCATCAGCTCCTGTTGAATTCTGAACTAATTTTACTATAGTTGAGCTGGTGCGTTATTTATGGATTTTCTAACTTATTCTTTTTCATCTATCAAAATAAAAATGTTATTGAAATCTAAATACATACTTAATCATCATGCATTTTGAGTTGTATTTGATACTTACAAGCAATTTATTCCAATGAATCATCTGTCACATCAAAGATAATTAAATGGTATAAAAATGACATTTAATTGCAGAGTATAGGCCTTGCCATGGTCTTATTCGGAAAGTTTCTGCATGAAATTTGATGTCAATCAAATTTTATAAATATTTTATTAACATTTTATAAATATTTTATCAAGTAAACATATTTTTACCGAGTTCAATGATATCTTGTTCGCTGCGATCTGATGTTGAAGTTGATTGTACGTCGTTAGATTGTTCATTTGTCTTTGAGGCATCATCTTCATGTTTTTTCTTTTTTGAAGGAGGTGATGGAAACGATGTTTTCCAAAATGAAATCAAATTACTTTGAGACTTTGCTGCCCTTGCTTTAAGTTCCAAGATTTTTGCTTCGCGAAGTACCGAATCATTTTTCATTTGTCTCCATAACTCATGTGCCTTTTCGTATTGTTTGTTCTTCTCGAGTGTATGATTCGCTTTTTTAAACAATTCCAAAAAATGTAGATACTTTTTTTCTTGGTCACGCAGCTCAGCCATTTTATATATTAAAATTCAAAAACAAAATCAACTGTTATACTCTATCTATGCAATGTGAATAATTAACAGCATTATTTTCTTTACGTTTTGCGTTTTTTTTTTACTGTTTTCTAAATATTTTAATAGTAATATTAATATAATAATATATAGTATATTATAATATAGTAATTATAATATAGTAATATAGTAATATTTGAATTATATACGGCGCAATTTTTTGGTTGTCCTAGTAATGGCGTGCTCAGTATTTTATATTGACCGTATACTGTACGTTCTTCAAATTTATTTGATTTAGAACGTAACTTTTCGGTTAAGTGTAATTAGTCATCACTAAAAATTGCATTAAATATATTTGAAAATAACCGAAGAGACAGTGAAGATGCGTACGTACTTACTGCTTACCTTGATTGACACCCCCCTTCCCCCTGTACGCAGCTGTATGCTTTTGGTGTGACCCCCCTCCCCCTACTGAGTACGGACTTTCTGGATGGCCCCTAACAGCTATCTCGGTAGATTTGCGTGTGGTTTTATGACTTTACAGATTTTGGAAAAGCCGGTTTTTCACTTTCTAGATTTTGAATGTCTCTCGTACTAAATCGAGTCTTGCTTTATTTTAATAACGCAAGGAGCAGGAGACAGGAGCTGATTCTAAATGTTGAAGAGCGGCATCAATGTCTTCATTTTCAATTTCTTTCGTGGCTTTAGCCAATGAAGGGTGATTGTATATCTTTTCTATGTCGACAATACGACGCAATTTTAATGGCATTGAATATTTTTTAGTGTCAGAGTTAGGGAAGCACCAGGTAGTGGTCACTGGCTGAAATTTTCTTGCAATTTCTGCTTTTACCGAATGTGTGCAATTTCTACTTGTTCACTGCGGAGACTAGAGAATACTAAATCAATTGTTCTGCTGTCATTTGGACCAATGTATGTGTAATCACTTGATTTGTTTAGGAGCTTAAGCCCAAGATGGTGAAGGTTTGATGTGAGTGACTTACCACGATTACCTTTATCGATTCGGCAGTTAAAATCTCCAAATGTTAGAGTCGGTAAGCAAATTGATGTCTTCGAAAGAACACTGACTATCGTCAAAACGATATCAGCAACGTCTGCACTAGGTGTAAAACAGAAACAAAACATGTTGCAATATCTTGTTTGTAAACCAATAAAATGTTGATCTTGAGTGATAATTGAAGGTTGTAAATAACCCTTGCATAGAATTAAGAGTCCTTCGGTGGGACAAGTGCCCTTTTCCAGAAGGAGGGTTCGTACTGCTAAATTAATGGGTGTGTGTATGTGCAATTTTATTTAACCTCGTTTTTCAACATGAGAAATACTTCTCGTTTACATTGTTACGATGGGTGAATGTAAATAATTGACCAATAATACAGTTAATTATACTATAATGGCTTACATGTGGATTTAACTAACTTCTACTCTAGTAATTAGGATAATTAAAATGAAAAAGGGCATTAAGAGCCAAATTGAAAATTATGAACAATTTAAAATTTGGAACTATAGAATAACGATAGAAGGAAACATAACGTTAATTTAAATTGAGATTTTGTCCATTAGTAGTGTCCCTTCTTGTTCCCATTTCAGAACCAAATCCAGAACTGCAGCGTTATATTGGATGCGGTTTAGGTTCTTTAGCTGTTTCGGGATAAAACTCCACATTCTAGCTCCGATTGAACGAACAGATCTCCGGGTCGATTAGTAGAAATTTAAGTAAGTTAGTAGAAGGGCACTGAAGGAGGTATGTTTCTGTGAGCAGTACTACATCAGTATCGTTAATAGCGTGGATTATTTCTCATAAAGCCATTGTAGCCTCAATGTTCCATAGGAGAGTATATAGTGATATTCAAGTCATTATTCAAATTCATAGCGTTTGATGGTGCTGGATTTTTTGTGATAAAATGATACAGAACGATACAGAATCCCATACAAGGGAGAAGAATCGTTAGTCCTGCTAATTTTAATTATCTTTTATTTAACGCTGCACTTAAATAGATATGAATTCGCACTAAAAACATCGTACTCCGCACTTAAATAATGGAATACAGCAACAATATTTTTTAGCACTGAAACTATCAATATCGCACTAAAATGTAGTATTCCGCACTTAATTTATTGCAAAAGGTACACTTTTTTCACCGCACTTCAATGAAATGAAAACGCGCTTAATAATCTATTTCAACATCAGACAATTGGCTTTTGATCGATTTAACTCTGCTGTTTCGTGATTGATTTATCAACTTTTCGCGTTTTTAAGCTATTTTCATTCCTATGAGTTCGATTGAAGTTCACAGTACACAGCAAAGACTTTATTCGTCATATATGGAGGCTATGCAATGCAGAACATTCGTGAAATTTGCCTAATTTAAAAGAAAAGGGTAGCAAAAGTTAACAAAGTCGGCGAGTCCGTAAGTTGACTTTTCTCACCCACCCCGGAGAAAATTATGGCATGTCGTGTGTGTTTTGTTATGATGACTTGTCATTTGTTTCCACTGTCACTACAATATTGATTTCTTTTACTTCCGTGTCAATGTAAAAGGCCCATAACGCAGTACCATAAAAACAATATTCATAATATTCATGTCATTAAATTTGGTTCAGTAAAAGCATATGTGTATTAAAATCCCGTGGCCTTTACTGTTCACATTTTGCCGAAGAACTTAAATCACAAATGATCAAATTACGTGCGCCAAGTATTTTTTAAAGTGCTCAGAAGTATTTGAATCACGATTGATAAAATTAGTGCGCTAACTAGCTGTTTAGGTCATCCCGTATAGTATACAGAAATCCTATTGAATTAAGTGCGGAAACAAATTAGTCAGATGCGGTTAATCCATTATTTTGATGCTGCTAAATTAAGTGCGCAAAACCATCATTTTATTTAAGTGCGTAAATACATTAAACCCATTATAATTCCGCCTAAATTAAAGAAATGAAAGCTATATTACAAAATTGGAACATTTGACATAGAAGTCCTTGTTTAGTACTTTTTGCGGCAAAATCTACATTCTGTGCCGCGTAGGTAGTGTAATACCATAGGAAAGATCACCAATCATATAGGGACATTTCGCGGACGGACTATCAGATAGTTATTGGAAATAGTTAACAATTATTCACCATGATATTTGTATTTTACTATAATACTATACAGATTGAATATTTGTACTTTTTGAGTTCTGGCACGTATAAATTAAATAGGCTCATGGTAAAAATTTTTGAACATTTTACCCTAAAAAGTATGTTGATGTCAAATTTAAACTTAAAATTATATTTCAAAGACTAATATAGGGAATTTCTAAACAAAATCTGTTTGTTTATAACAAAAATATGGATTTGTTTTCCTCCAAATTTAATTGTATGCATTTTTTATTACAGGATGTGGTTCCGAGGGGATCGCACAGGGAATCCTCATCTCCAATAATGAATGGTGGAGCCATTTCAAGATCTTTACCAAAATTCTCAGAAGTCGATGAAATCTTTCCTAGAGCAGGCAAATAGCGGAATATTGCTAAAAAGATTACAAAATTACACTTCGCATGCAAAGCTTTCTAATCTACTACTATCTACTACTACAAGTTTATAATGCACAATTCATTCGAATGTACAGGCGTCTTAAAATACTACAATGTATTATTATATATAAATAATTATGTACCATTAATTAGGAAAAATAATATAATAATATATATTGTATTATAATAATTTATATAGCTGAAAATAATTATTTTTAGCGCTGTAAATCATCCATTAGTTTATGGAAAGTTTACTTGAAATAAGATGGTGATGAAGATTTTCCATTCTATGCGAAATACATGGATTATCTGCTCGAATCTAGAAGGTCTTAAATCCTGCTTTGAAATACTTCCCTAGCCTTCTGCTTGGCGTTCCAATAAAGGCCTATAATAAAACTGAAGGTTAAAAACTGTGCCATAAACCCCGCCGTAAACCAAATATATATGGTTTGCCCAATCACAGGTAACTAAGAAGCAATTTGACGTTAGAAGAAATTGGTTACAGATTTGGCATAAGTACCAGCACAGTTTCTAGATGCTTCAGAAACTGGTTAGATCTACTTTATATCCGGTTAAAGAGTTTCGAATGACCAGCAGCCTTTGCTTTGTTTGTTGTTTTGATTACAAGAAACAAGGCTACTCCTCTGGAAAATGACTTTTCGTGGTACACATTTCTTTAAGCGTCGAAAGCCCTTTGACGTCCACCTCTATTGCCCTTGTAACTTTCCAAACCAGTTCGTTGATAAATAACTTGGCAGAGATGCTTCCATGTTCGTTTTACGAAATGTTTTGCAACATCGCGTGTGTGTGCAAAGGAGACACAAAGGCGGGCCGTGTATCATGAAAACGAGTGATTGAAATCTGGGTCCAGATTTCAAAGACAACAATATGCAAAGGCTGCTGGTCATTTTATTGTCTTTAAAGAAGATTACCATTTGGGCTTCCAAAGCTGTCATTGATAAATATAGACCTGCTTGCTTCAATCAAAGGTACCCAAATGTAAGGGTCATCATCGACTGCACAGAGATTTTTATAGAAATCCCCTTTCATCTTGGAGTGCAATCCAAGACATATTCTACTTACAAAGTCACAGTACTGGCAAAGGTCTAGTTGGCATTGCCCATAATAGATTTTTGACATTTGTTTCCAATCTGTATGTTGGATGCATTTCTGACAAGGCAATCACTATGGACTGCAAGATTCTGGAACTGCTCGAAGAAGGAGATGATGTCATGGCAGAAAAAGGTTTTGACATTGAGAGCTTGCTTGCTGCCCAAAGAAAACAGCTTAAGCTTACCATACCACCTTTTGCCAAAACCAACAAACAGATGACTTCAAAGGAAGTGACAGACACCATTGATATTGCTAATTGTAGAAAATATGGTTGAAAATGCCATCGGGAGAATAAAAAATTATAAGATTTTACATAGTGTATTTCCAAATACCATGGCAACTGATCTGAATAAGATATGGGTGGTATGCTATTATCTTACTAATTTGTGTTTAAAATCAATCTTACCTACGTGAATGATAACCCAGCGTGTATACTGTCTGACTGTCTTATAGACAGGCTTTTTCAAAGCCATACACTTTTAGTTATATGTAACATATTACTTTAGCAGAATATTCTCATTGTCTGTTTATTTGTGTGTATGTCCTGTCGATTCTATAAATACCTCAATAATAAAAGAGGCTGAATATCTTTACTAGCGGGGTCCAGGTGCATATCCCCCGGGAACAACACTTTGAATTTATCGACATTATATTTTCAAATTTAACAAGAAAACATTAAGATCATCAATAAATTACTGAAAATTTAGTTATCAATGATATTATATATATACACATTACTTCATAAAGACCAATGCAGATATGGTACCAAACATGCATGACAAGAGTCACTAAAAATTATTGTGTAATCTGATTTTTATTAAATTCTTCAAATACTAGTAGTAACATATACTAATTGGTAGACATTTTTCTTTGTATTAACTGCGGTAGTGCGTTATCGTAAGGAAAGCAAGTAGCTTTTTCTAAAATTGTTAAATAGATTTCTTCTTCAAACCAAATATCCTCCTTAAACATCTCTTGTCGATCATACCCACATAAATATACAACAAAGTGGCACCACTCTCTGCCAATAATTCCCGTATTAGATTGGATTTCATAATAATAACTGTGATATTTGTTTATTCTACAATGCTTCCATTTGAAGACCGAACCAAGTAAAATGACGTTTTATTTTTGTCGACTAGGTCGTCTATTATTTTAATACTAATCTGGAATAGGGTTTTGACAGGGGCGCGTCCTTTTCAGAGGGGAAATGAAGAATTCATAGATTTAGATGCTCGTAGTGCCTGTAAAATAGAATCCCAAAAATATTCTTGTTGCTCTAAAACATGTTGAGCATCTTAGAACATGCCTCAACTTATAGGTGCTGCAATATATAGTTTTTAAGTAAATAGAATGCATGATAGGATGATGAATGTTTTTAAACGACCAAATGTATGATGTCGTCTAAATATTTTTTTTCCAAGAGTTTGGAACAGTATGACAGTATACACCATTTAAAAAAATTTATTAACGCTGTCAGCAGGATATTTTGCAAGATATCGCGAAGGAAATATGTATCTAGCAGCGTAAAAGGGGTACAAGCTCTTCGGTGCCTTCTCCAATTAAAGTTTTAAAAGCAAATACTAAAGCAAAAGTACTCAAATGAATATCACAAGGAATTGCCCAGTGCATGCTACTCCACAAAGTACATAATATATGGTATCATCAAAATATAGCTTAGATAGTGTAGGGGCTCCGAGGGGTATAACTCCCGATTCCCGTGTGAAAATTTCATGAATTCTCGTTTCACGCCCATTGAAACACGTGGATTCGTGAGTTCCATTAAGTTTAATTTCAAAACTTTCAAAGTAAGACTGTGTAATGTGTAGGTCTATAATACACATCATTAAAACCATTCAATCATTAAAATATCTTTGTACTCTTTGATTTCTTCGTACCCTTGCAAACTCCGTTGACTTATCAACTGTTAGCCGTTGTGCTAGCTCAGCTACAGGCTTTCAACTAATAATTTTATATGTCATAACATAGTTTATATAGTTTATATTATTATATATAACTATATAAACTATGGTCACAAGGAACTAATAACAAAAATAATACATTTTATTTTACTTGTAGTCTGTTGCGACTAAGCTATCATCAAACCATTAAACTATTAAATCTATTAGGCAATCGCCGTCGAGTTTAGCAAAATTAATCCAAAAGTATAGTACAATTATCTACTGAGGTCAAACATATATTTCTAATTGAGAAGTCTCCTATCATTTTGAACAGCCCATAGATTTTAGAATACATAAACAATCTATCTATAATCATAGTTTATATAGTGGGATATAATAACGTTTTCGGCGCGACGGACTTTCGGCTCAACGAGATTTCGGTGCAACGGACTTTCGGCGCAACGATCAGTCGGCGTAGCACTTTTCGGTGCAACGATCTTTCGGTGTATCGGCCTTTCGGCGCAACAACCTTTCGGTGCAACAACCTTTCGGCGCAACGACCATCAAAGAAAGCTGACATTCAACATCTTCTACAAGGTGAGACGTGATTTAATCACGCTTCAGTAATGAGATTTAATTATGTAATTTTATCACGTTTCGGTACAGTGAGCTATCATTCATACATTCGTCATCTTTCATCCATTCGTCATCTTTATTTAAGGTTGGTGAGCTGGTATTAAGCCAGTTGTAAGAATGTAATGAAGTTCCAAATCATATTTTATTAATGTTCTGCCGGACTTCATTACTGTTTTTGAAATTACTAAAAAGCTATTCCAGAAAACTACTGCGTGAGCATAAATTTGACCACTGAGCAATAATTGGAACAAATTGTTAGCTAAATTTTGATACCAAAAATACAAACTTTCGAGTGTGGGGGAGCTTGACATATTTGCATATTTTCCGGTCCCCTAGCTGTTATGTTCGTAGGAAAGACAGATAATTGCAATAGAACATCTACTCTAGACGAGTATAAACGTGAAAATCCCGTTAGTAACAATCGCTAACACCCTTCACATTTTAACACTTTTAATCAAACTAATAAACTTTATAAAGTTGATAAACGTAAGAAACTTTATAAAGTTTCAACAAATAAACTCCTTAGTTTATAATTTTAACAAAGAAATATAGATTACAAAAGAAAACATTGAGATCTAGACTGAAAACGTTACTTTCCTTGTATTTTTCCTCTAGAACGCTGTAGTCTGCATCCAGTCTATCTAGCTTCCAAATATTTCTGCATAAAGATCATTTCTCCTTATCGATTCTTTCTATAGATCCGTGATAATCTCCGTGACGAACGGACTCTCGATGCAGTGTTATTCGGCGCATCGACCATTCGGCGCAACGGCCTTTCGGTGCATCGCTTATCGGCGCAACGATTTTCGGCGCAATTGACTTTCGGCGCAACGATTTTCGGCGTATCGTACCTTTCATCGCAACGACCTGCACTCTAAACTTTCTTAAGGGAAAATGTAAAGAAAGTAACATTTTCAGTCTAGATCCAAATGTTTTCCTTTGTTACATATATTTGTTATAAATTTGTTATAGATGTAAAGTTGTCCACACTTGTGTAGGTATATACGAGAAATCGTGGAAGATGTTCAAAGAATAATTTGATATGCATAAATATTCATACAAAATTGGAAAAGCACTTGATGAAGCACAAAATATTATAGGTCAAGAGTCCCTGCCACAGGCTTTAAAAGGGCTACAAATCTTGACGACCTATCGAGCCTACCTAATCCACCCGTTTTTACTATTAATGGTATTGCAATTAAAAACACAACTTATAAATATCTTGGATTTGTTTTCCATGAATCCTGTAAAAATGACTATGGAGTTGCTGAGTTGTGCAAGAAGGCTGAGAAGGTGTGGTACTCGAGTAACCACTTGTTACTCACGTCAAAACTGCGGCCTGTGGATGTGTGCAGTGCATTATTTAAAACCCTTGTCAAGCCCGTGCTGTTATATGGAAGTGAGATATGGGGTGATTCCATCCGCAGCAGCCTAAATAGTTGTATAGAAAAAGCGCAACTAATATGTTTTAAAAACATCTTACATGTACATAAAAAATCAAATAATATTGCTGTTCGATATGAATTGGGGATGTTTCCAATTGATATTGACATAAAGGTCAACATGATCAAGTTTTGGATGAAAGTCGTAAATGCTCCTAAAGATAGTATTATATATGCAGCATACAGTGATTTGAAAATTTTATCGCATCTCGGTAAAAAAACGTGGCTCGATAAAATTGAAAATATTATAACGGACACAAGTATTAGCAACAGTAACATTACAATAGATCAATTGTGTGACTCGAAAATTAGAAATAAATTCATTAAAACAATAAAAACAAACCTTGAAGAAAAGTATATAGTCCATGTTCGACAAACACGTACTAGACACTTCTACTGCATCTACAGGACAGCTTTCATTCTACAAGGAAACAGTGACTGATAACTATACGTGTAAACCATACTTGCTTCTTAAAAATAGCAAAGCTCGTAAAACATTACCCAACTCAAAATCAGCTCACATAAACTAGATATTCAAGTGGGGAGTTCATTTCAAGCTAAAAAGAAAGATTATAAATGTGCAAACTTAATGTGCAAATTGACTCTGTGAAGTCCAGGTTATTCTCATAATGTATTTCCGTAATCCAGTTGTCATTGTTCGTCTTTATGTCTTTGTATAGAATTTCATTGTTTTTGTAATACAATACATTCTGTAAATTAGATTTATTTTAGACTATGTAGCTCATATAGAAAATTATAATCTTTCATTTTCGCTTGAAAATGAATTACATTGACAATCCGAAGCTTTGCAATAACCCTCCTGGTATTCTTTTGTCATTATCATTTACTTTGAAATATAAATAATTATGTATGTCAAATATATAAACCCAATTATCCATGCAAACCATGCACATATAAAAATTATTTTCCAAACAATTGTAAGCTTGTATTGCAAAGTAGAACAGCAACAACAATTCGTATTGCAGGCCGCAGCAAGAATATTTCTATATGATTCTGATCGTCCATGTAATCAGATGTTCTTGTCATTAATTGTAGTTTCATTTATAGTATTTTTATATTAATACTTGGTGGAAATTTAAACCGTTATATGTGGATTATTAATTTTTAATAATATATAGACAGGGTATGGATACAACAACAGCGACAATTAATTGAATTTGATGCAAATATATAACTGTCTCCTGAGAGGCTCTAGACATTCTATATAAGCTAAATATATTTTCAGAAATAATAGAAGAATATTGCTTAGTGAAAGGCAAATTTCCATGTGGTATAAATGACGTGACTTATGTATGTGTTTCCGTTTAGCAGGGAGGTCTACCATCAAGTTTGAATACAAAACTATATAAAGTTATGAGAGGAAATAAAGTTTACACCCCAACAAAATCTTTAGAAATTTGACAAAACTAATATATTGGTTTCCATTGGTAGAGTTTTGCTCAAATTTCATTGTTTTCTCTTACATGTCTTATATAAGTTATTCACGTGCTACTCCCGAAAAGAAAACGTCAAGTGTACTTTTAAAGCGTGTTCACATCCTGTATACGTCACCCAGCCGTATCTGCTGTACAATAAGATATTATTAATCTATATTATAGGTTAATTACGAAAATCGCAATTCTCTGAATGTACAAGTACAACTGCCATTTTGAGTTTCTTTAAATTATATTCTTGCAATACAGCCCCGGGAATACAGCCCGCAATACATAAGTATAGTACGTGAGATCATGTATAGCAACTGTACAGGATGGAACATGGATAAAAGTAAATGATTTGTGTTCCATCTCAATGGTCTCATGTAACCACTGCAGGTGGCTACAATTGTCACAATGAATAGTGTGCAACACCATATAGGTAATTCACTAGAATTCCTGGAATGGATTATCTTTGAGAAAAATCACATTCATAAAACGACGTGGAAAATTCCTTATGATAATGAAACTATCATTTTTGGACCGGTCTCCTTTTTATATAATTTTCTTGGAAATATGTCACAAATCAAAACTTTATCACCAGTACATTTTACTACCAATATTTGGATATAGGCCCATTTTAGAACTTCGAAATTCAGTATTTTTTCAAATCAAAGCAATAAAACATTTGATTGATTCTAATTTCAACAGTTTAAATGCCTTTTCTCATGTAATCACATACCGCTTCGAATACATCTGAATGATATTGACGAAGAATTTGCAAGAAGCCAAGATAAGAATATGATCGAGTGAAACTGTTTTCAATAAATGCATACTATACACTATAGGACATGGTTACACTTTGTTTATATTGACTCTTTATTATTATAAAGCGTCAAAACAAGCATTGTATGACGATATAAATTATTGACAATTACGATTAAAGAGTGATCAGCGAATATTTTGTGGAAATACCTGATGACCTTCCCCCACTCAAATGATTAGTATCCTATCATACATGTTTTTTCTTAATGAACACATTTATTTTATAGATGATAAGTTAGAAAATCCCTACATGTATAACAGATACACTATAGATACGCCATATGTCATCTGAAATAGTCTTAAATTTTAAACCTCGTTAAACGTGTAAATGTAAAGAAGTTGATAATTCTGCCATGAACCACATGCATCCCTATAGTAAATTAGTCATTGATCAGATTTTTTGCAGCATTCATTTCATGTTGTGATAGAAATTCCTATTTTGTAAATGCAAAACAGTTCTTTAATTAGAATTAAATGTTTTTTTAAATCAATTTAATTGATTAATGAGCTCCATAACTATCCAATTAAAAGTATATTTATTATGGAATCATTAGAGGGTTGCCATGCCATGTTTGCGATCATCTTTTCGTTTTATTTTGTATGAAGCTTTGTTGGTTGCATTTGATTATACTGAATGTGTTTAATTTTTAACATTCTCCATTATGTTATGCCAGAGATATAACACACACATCTGGACACACATTCAAGTACGTTGCTGATCAGCATTTCTTAATGATATATTTCAAAATTCCAACGCCTACTCTAACTAAAATATACCCATTGGAAAGAGAGAGATACTTGCAGTGTGTGCTGAGTTAGAGTTCTCATGCCTAGAAAGGCGACACAATCACTTACAAACCATTACAAAAAGATAGGTCCAAAGTGTTGTTAATTCTTCTTTTCATTTTGATCTACTAGAGTACAAGTAGAGCGCTATATTATTCATCCTCTCTTTTAGATGGGAGTGTCTTACATACTTACAGGACGTTAGGGATAGCTATATAGAGATTGCTAGTCACACCTATTAGCCATATTATTAAAAGAGGACGATGTTGTTCAATTCATTGCTCGAAAAGGAGATTTTTGTTGTTTGCTATGTTTTTGGGAGATATATGTAATGTTATGTATAGTATTTTAGTCATTGATTCATTTTAGTGATTGCAGGGACATAACAGTCTATGATCAGATCGGGTTTGGCTGCATAACTTAGATAATCGGCCACCCAGTTGGTGCTAGTGGAACAATCAATTACGTCATTATGCAAAGACAGAAGCATGATATCATCAAGTTGACCAAGGTCTTTTATTTGAGTCTTGCGTGCATCAACATTCGGATCTTTTCATAAACAGATATCTATTGTTCAATATTCTTGTTTATCCTGTACATTTCTTTTGAGGAGATTGTAGGCTGTCATTCACAATGAATCGTTTGAATAGAAAAATTTTTTTAAACAAAACTGCTGGAAAAACAAATTAACTGCTTGTGTTAGATGGGTTACAACGATAGCATGGCCTTTAGAAACCATCCGATAGTAATTCTTCTATGCTCCATTGTAGAGGATGTTTGTTATATAGTATAATTCGGAATCCAGACTGAATTGAAATTATCAGAAAACACCTTGAACCCCTTTAACAGTAAATTATCCAAACTATTATAACTTGCTCAAAATGAATGAGGAACGGCTTTCTGTTGCTACATTACTTTTTAGTTTATTAGAAATCAATTATCGTAATGGGAATTTGAAGACCAATGTTCTACAACATCTTACAATGGAAAAACAAAGAGCATACAATTTACGATTTAAGAAGACATTGGAGTCTAATTGAAGTCTGGCTTGACACGGTCCCGTCAAACAACGGAGATGTGTGGGAGTGCAAGGTATAAAGTGTCCATGGTAGCCATCAAAATGACTGCTCGTAGTTGGTACTTCAAGAGAAATTCAATTATATTAGGACAATCAAATATTTTACTCTAATCAATAGCAATTAGTTTGGCGGATTAAATGATTGATGGAACACACGACTGCTAATTTTATCTTTTGTCGACGAGTGATTTCTTTCTACATTAAAAGACAACGATGTCGAAATCAAACATTTTTGTTCTTAATTACCCAGTCTGATGATATGTAGATAGGTGTTTGATTGGAACAAGGGCCGAAGAAAAAAAGGATTCCAGCAGTTAATTGATTCCGGATTTAATGATGGTACTCCGTTTGTTAGAAAACTCCTAACCTGTCGCCCGTCTTGTTTTCTAGTTTTTACCCATTATAAATTTGTTGCTGGTATGTTGAAATTATAATGCATGATTTACAACTTGATTCAATCTCCCTCCTGCTGTTGTACTTCTAGAATACTGATTTGTTCTTTTTGATTTTGATCTATATAATTAGTATGCGTATGTGTTGTATGAGACCATTAACCTATGTAGATATTATCATAATATTAATTAGGTACAGTGAAATGAAAACTTACAGGATATGATTCAGTTAGCAATTTGAAAGGTAAACACGCACATTAGGAGAATAGGGCGTGCAAAGCTCCCTCTGATCAAGAGTGTGTGTGTGTATTACAGCAGTGTATCCATAACAAACCTTGCGTAATAGGATTGTGAAACTTTAAACCTGCACGAAGAGAGGCTGAATTCTACGTGATTTGTTTTGGGTTGATAGGCGTTGTTGTTGACTGAAAAGTCCTCGAGGTCTCTCTATCACCAGACCTTACGGCATAAAACGACGTCATTTTTTGTTTCTCATGGCAAGCACTTAATCAATACTTAACATAGTACGAAACAAGGTAAATTCTTTTGTTGTATTTCATAAAGTTGATTGCGGACGATGTGGCTATTGTATTACAGAGCTGCATATTTTCCTGTCACAGAAACGCTTGACCAATATTTATGGAAAGCGTGTGTGTATATGTTTACTTTTTGTAACACATTAAAAATATTATAATGTTTCATATACGAAAGTAGAAAACCTTTTTTTTATCTCATTGTGCATGATAAGTCATCAAAAATGATATGCCGGAATTTCAATGAAAACATTGATTTATGATAAATGTAAATTAATTTTCAAAAAGAATGCAGGCTCTATTGTCTAGTAAACATTGACGCCAAATCATGCAAACGAAGGCGGGTACAAGTCTATTTAATTACAATATTGATCGACAGCCCCATTCGTTATAAAAGGCCTTCACTCGAAGAAGTTTGCAACAAAGTCATCCTGACCGTCAACACGAACACATCATCGTCAAAGTATTTGAAATTTTCAAACCAATTTCTTCTCAACCTTCAAGAATCGTTCAAAAATACAAATTAAATTTTCAACTATGGAGGTAAGATTTTGAATTATGTAAAACTTTAATTGTCATGCTTCAATTTTAAGGCTTGCTTTGCTGTCTGTCATTGGCCCGATCCAGTATACAACATATAGTTATAGCTAGAATCATATGTTACTGTGTTACTGTACTGCAACTTTTCAATTTCATTTCCATTAATTTTATCATTTTTATTTTTTATTTTCTAGTTTACCTTGCAACGATCATTGACTTGCTGTCTGATTTATGGTTTATTATTCGTCATCGTTGGTGTAATACAATCATCCAATGCAATGCCATTATCTGGTCAATTAAATTCAGAATTCTGCAGAACGAAGAAATTCAACATGACATTACAATTGGATGGCTGTGAAGATACTGTAGTTGAAAACAACTTTTGCTATGGACAGTGTTTTTCAGTTTATATTCCTGGAAAAGCATCCGATATGTATAAATCGATGTCATGCAGTGTTTGTATGCCTGGAAAAATGATCAAGAAGAAAGTCTTTTTTAAATGTCCTAATAAATCAAAGAGAATTCAGCATAGATCAGTACAAATTGTCAAACATTGTCAATGCAAATCTGTGGCATGCAGGAAGACTTTCCCATATTAAATTTAGATGAAAAGATTCTATCGTTAAAGATTATACAAAGCAATTGTGTCTGATTGTAAATATTGAAATTATATGTAAATACATTATAAATAATCCCAAGGGAAACTTTCTATTTTCCTTGTAAAACTGATTTAAATATAGAAATATAAATAATAAATGTCGAAGTGATTCTTTTAAAGAACACGTATTCACATTTTGTAGATATATATATATAGCTACACACAAAGAATATATATGTCGAAACAAAATATACGGAATGAAAATTGAAATTATTCGTCTTAATTCTACTTACAGTTAGAAGAGTGGGATGGGCCGACCTTACACAATCAGCGCTGAACTGAGAAGCACATTCCAACAGATAGAATAATGATGGCTAGATTGTGATGTCTAACTATATACTTTTATTGAGATCATATTGTTCAATCAAGATTTACTTTTTTATGATCTTTCACTTTATACATTTAATTTTATTGTTTATAATTAACTTCATATATATTGATCAGGGGTAAGAATACGGCACATAATTTCGATTTATTTTCAAATCATCTTCAGACAGTATACAGTTTATATTTAAGGAATAACTGATCAGTTTAATATATCGTCTACTGAAATCGAGGTTTTAACGGAGTAAATAAAAACACATACATTTAATTAAACGATAAAAATGTATTCATTCTCCTTCCAAACCACTTTAGTCAGTCACAGCTCGTGGAATGTACCGCATAAAACCTGTGCCTTAGCATCACAATCTAACTAATACTAATCATCATTTTATTTGATTTTATCTGTTAGAAGTGCCTCTCAGTTCAGCTCTCAATCTCACACGGTCCGGCAAAGGTTTAACTATAACTATAAGATTGGGAAGTTTCCTGGAAAGACTTGGCTTAACAAGCTCGTTCTTTTGTACATTATTGTGTAACGGATTATTTTATTCTCTGCAATCAAGGTCGGATGAAGAACAATAGAACCACGACAACCTCTATCGCACGTACGATTAAAAAGAACAACAACTGAGACTGCAAAGGAAGGAAATGTCTGGGCAAATCAGCTCAATTCGAAATGACGACGATTCCTAGGCATATGAGTTTTACAAATGATAATAAGAAGGAAGTCTAAGTTTTATAGCAGTGTCCGTTTTCTTGTTAAGTAACGTGATTATAGTTAATTACTACCAATGTACTTTCATTATCAAAGTAGCACTCTTTCTAATATATCAACTTGAATACAAAGAATTTTTGTAATAATTTCAATTCCATATTCTGGTCATCTATACGTATGTCCATCAGCGTCAAAGAATTCCTATTTTTCAAACATAACATATATAATAAATGGATGATATCAACCAACTTGTTCAAATTAATAATAAGGCAGCTGCAGGTAAATTGTTAATACTGAACATTTCTAAAAAAGGTAAAATTCTCAATACGGATAGTAATTAATAAGCACAGTCATTTATTAACCAAAGATTACTAATCGATGTTGATTGTTCGTACACTCACTAGATTAAGATTATATCTAATTCTTACTAATTATTTATTAAATTTCCCCCCCAAAAAATAGCAAAGACAATTTACCATTAAATGTATAAAGAAATATCAATAGAACAATTTATTACTTCTATCAAGCTTATAATAGAAGCTTATATAGCTACAGGCTTATTATTCCAAAGCATAGGCTGAAGGCTGCTGTGCTTGAACAGCTATATATGGAGTACTGTATGATTGAATGATTAAAACATTCATAATATGTACAGGTTAAGTAAATTGATTTGAATTAGTTTATATAGCAAAATTAAATTAGTAATAGCTGGACCGATCATGCAATGTCTATAGTTGCTCAATTGATTATATGTTTACATTTTATACTTAAATGATGCTTAAATGTCAGTTAAATGTCAGTATTTCATATTAAATCCACATTTGAAATCGACATCAATATGTAACTCAAGTTAGAAATAATATTCAATATTAATGATATACAACATAGAATGCAATACGCGTAAACCAGGCTTAAACTACTAATGCCATACTATTATATATTTGAATCCCCAAAAAATCAGCAAGGTTTATCACAACGTTTTGGCATACGCATAACTTGTGTGCTGGTCTCTACTGAAAATGAATTATTTTATCAAAAATAATTACAAAATCCATAGTGCAAATGTCTCTTGTGCCACACAGTACATGTCATATACATAGGTAATATATATATATAGATAGATATTAGAGTATAATGAGTGGCATCAAATGTTTTAGATGGACCAGGTCCAGGGGGAATTGCACTAAGAAAAGCTGCGGTGTATACCGCTGCGCATTGACTGCAACCATGTGTACAATAAAATCTGTTGGAATCAGAGCCATCGATTTGTAAATAGATGGCTCTGGTTGGAATGGATAAGCAACACGACACAGCCAAAACCAGTAAGGATTATTCAATTTAAATCATTGTTCTGACCGATAAGAGACACTTCTTCAGAAATAAAAGAATCATACCGTTACGCGTACTATATATGGCTGTCTTGCTATAATCATACTTTTTATGAAGCATGTAATTGTAGCCATTTTCTTGTGAATATACACAGACGACTAATCTACATTCACAGTTGTGTTTGTATAATAAGAAAAGATATTCAACTGGTTTGGATTTGGAATAATACTATAATACTAATAATAATAGCATATATCTTTCAATTGTTATTTGCCATTTACTCAATTCATCAGTTAGCTATGCGCGAATGCCTATCGAAAATGTTTAATTAGCCCACTCGATTAATGATCAGCTATGGCATATTGATATGAAACATTTAGTTATGGAGGTGGATATATACCCCCACTCTGTTTTGAAATATTAATATAGATCGACCCAAAATATATGTTGTGGATTAATTTAAATTAATTAAAAATATAGGCAGTCTATCGATTCTAAAAATGTAATAATTAACTATTACTTGAAATCAACACACACGTGCATGCATTAAACTGTTTTCTGTTGTTTTCCAATATTAGCTGTGTTTCTATTTGTAATTCCTGTTGCAATATATACTAGCTTTTACTTCATTTTATTGTCTTCCGTGTCCCTGCTTCTTCAAACAGAAATATTTCCAGATTATATGATTTATATTATAATAATATTACAATATCCTGCAGATTAGAGTTGAGAGAAATCTTTTCATAATAATAATAAAACCTTCTTTAATGGTGTTTCGATGATGTCGAGCTCTCTTCTGTAATAATGATCTTTAATTTTGGAAATGTTGCCTACATATATGTAATATATATATACGGCACATTTTTTATTCTCGGATATTTTACGAAGGCATATATCTAATAGATATATTGAAGTGATGAGGAGGAAGAAATTAACTTTTGCCTCTAGTTTTGAACACAGTTGCTCCTGAACAGTACAATGCAATATTTTGGCATTATCAAAAATCTTCTTAGTTGTTTTTATGTTCAAGGCGAATTTTTCATAAAAGAAACCTCTATTATTGAGCTTCAACTTTTCTAGTTCTTTCAAGGGCTCATTTTCAATGTTATTCTATTACGCCGCCAAAACGTCATAAATCACTAGTCAAATGTAATGTCACCTAACCACACACGTAACATACGATCCTCATCATATCAAATACAATATTCTTTCTGGCGTGTATAGTACAAGCTTTAATTATCAGCTGTTTTTGACTATGTTCAGCAGAATGAGACTATTGAAGCTAGAAACTGGATTGAATTATAACAAATGATATTGGTAGCATGATTGTTACAAAGTTAGGACCAATAGAAAAGTCCAAGTTTGTAAAGGTTAATCAATATCCGATGGCTGACTGCCAACACTCCAATAAATTATGCAGTACTCACAACTTTTGTGAATAATTGGACAGGGTTAATATAATCATTTACCAGTGTTACAGTGCATTTTGCCATAACTCTCATACCTCAAATCCTCAAATATGTTGTCCCTGATAGTTACAATTATTTGCTACAGAAACCGTCTGGTTTCATAACAATACCGATCTATGCATAATTCCATATCACACATTAAAACTTGCTGCATTCCAATATTTTTATTACCATATCAAACGGATATTCACTCATCATTAATGTTCTAACTACATTTGTTTGTAGCGTAAATGATCTACGCTACAAAGTTGAAGGATATTTTCAATTTCCTTTTCTCGTTCATTTGATCCTTGAAGGAAAATAAATTTACAAACAAATTAGCTTCAATTATCCGATTAATCATCGCACAAACCTAAGAATGCCACTTTCAAAATATATTCAGCGTACCTTGTGAATGCTTCTATGCATCATGATTATTATTACCGTTGGCCGTTGCCAAGTTACCATCAGCTAGTACTGATAGGAAAATATATTATATTAGAGATACTTATGATGCCTTTATCCATACCATAAATGCAGAGATAAAAAGTCACGCTTTCATATTTGCTATACTAATGGTGTAACGTATTATTTAGAGATCATCAGGTAGCTTCAGGAGGATTCATAATTATAATTTTCTACAAATAATAATAATAATAATAATATAATAATATTAATAGTGTGATTGTTCCACACCAGTTCTTGGTATAGTGCTCAATGAAATTAATCAGAGCATTTATAGAATGAGAGTCAAAAATGAAACATGCCAGATTTATCTACAAATGAATGCATTCTTGATCGGGTGCATCATGCGACATGAGGATATCCGATACTAGTTTATTGATTAAATGTTAATCTTTGAATGGAAATGTGCAACTAGCTTTTGTCATGCATCTTAATTACTTCGGTGAAATTCAAATAGTAAACCAAGAATATTCCATTATGCAGATGATTTGATTTGGTGGCTAACTATGAACGGCCCATCATTTTCATGTAAAACGAATAGGCATAAAGTATAAGCGAAGTCACGAAAATGGCCAAACAAATGGAAGTCAATACATGTTCAAATTGCTTGTGGATGTAGATCAGAACAAAATAGAAAATCTGAACAGCGCCTGACTCTATCTAATGAAACATGGTTAAATTTCTCCACAAACGTCTTGATATTTATTAGTTTTTTGTTGTGTTCTGAATAAAAGGGATGATGATGAAATATGACTTCTTGCAATAGTTTATGATGGCCCAGAAAAAAACCGAAAGTTTAATGTAAAATCGAGAATTCGTAACAAAATTATGACTCGTTTTAGTGATATGTCATCTTAAATGCTTGCCGTTATCAATTGAACGTGACAAGAGCTGCGTAGCTAGTACGTATATATACGTAATTACTCAACAGTGTACTCAGGTCTCTTGAAATAACAATATCTATAGTTCTACAATATCACCGTAGATAAGGTAGTATCAATTGAATTTAGGGAGTGAATAATTAGTTATCTATGCTTTGTTCGCAAGGAATAGAACATTGAATTTGTGATAGTAAAAAACAGCACATCTTTCTAAAATTGATCCTTTTATTAAACTTATAAGACGTTGAACTATAACTATGTGAGTGTTACATATTATCATCGCTATCCAAACCATAGTAAAAAATTGTAACGCCTTAATTATCACACTATTATATCAATACTAATTATCACAGAGGAAAATATGAAAATCGAGGTAACATTAAAAGGAGGTTAATCTTTTATCTATAATCAAAATCATTATCTTTATTATTTTATCATCCGTCCAAGCATTTCTTCGGTATGGTTAGTCTGCACGCAGGCTACACTTTCGTTAAGATAGGTTTTAGTCTGCACGCAGGCTAGTTATGGTTTGATTATGCTTGTTATGTTATAATTATGATTTATCTTTATCGTTCAGATATTGATAGTATCTGATAACACAGTGTTACATCTGAAGATCACAATTAAACGCGTAAAACTTTGCAAGTAATGGAAAAGGCTTTTGCCTCTTTCCTACGACTAGGACTTTAATTAATTCAGAATATCACGGTGAATAATTCTAGACTTTTTCCAATAATTATCTGATGGTCAAAATGTCCGTATAATTGATTGATTTTTCTATGGGACTATACTACTACACAGATTGTAGATTTGCCAATTCAAGGAAGCTAGTTACAGTCCAAGGGGGCTGTCATCAAACTTTTGTTCCTATATTTTCAATAAATTCGTTAACTTTAATCAGTTTATCGTCATTCAGAGCCACGTCCAGATCAATAGAAACGGCTATAGGCTGACAAGTGCAGTGAATTTGCCAGACAAGAGACTAAAAATCCAGGGTTTGCCGACAGAATTTTGGTCAGGGGTCAGGGGTCAGAACTTTCACCTCCGCTGTCATGGCGACGGCCCCGATGGCTATCTGAATTTTGTTGCTGTAGAGAACCTTACAAAAGATCAAGAGCAGCGAACTTGATATTATTCCAAGTGAGCATAGTTGACGTATGTCACTGAGTTATTGATTTTCTCTTTACCTTATACAGTAATAAGTTTATATCACACGAACAAGAACACCTTGAATGGTGTTAGAATTGTTCAATTTGGCAAAAATTATTATCAAATGTTCACGATATGAGTCTCAATTCCCTAACGAACTATTAACGAATTCGAATCTTTCCTTATTGTTTGCAGTAGCCTTCATTATGGAATATACGAAATAGAAATTAGAATGAGAAGAGAATGTCAATTCTCAATGTCCTCAGACTTGTCTTGCTTCTGAAGGCAATTGGTAAATCTAGTTATCTAGTGAGCCGCATCAATTTTCTCGAAATTTGAAACGTAATTGGCCCTGTTCACATTCAATCATTCATTATTCTCATTACCTTTAATGCTATCTATTTATAGTCTTTACGTTGTCTGGATATATGTTAAGAAGCATCGGCTGTTCCTCCCACTCAGATTGTAATCAATGATTGCGTCTCTGCTTCTTTGTTAATCTTTTCACTTAGTTCCATATCTCTCTCACGTTATCATCATAGTCTCTAAATTTACTTGATTCCTAAGTTCAAGGTATCTATTCCAATCTTGCCGATGCTTGGTTTTAATTGCAATAAATCTACTTTTATTTATTTATTGTTTTTCAGGGGAGTGTCCATTCAATGTATGTTGCAATGTACTTCGTAAAATTATTGATGCCTATTTTCATTTTCAAGAGCCTTTTGTAGTTGATGATAGAATTTGATGAGGGCATTGTTTATTGTTTGATTTTGGATAGTCAGCTCTTATTCTTGTTTGATTTCAGTTTTACCTATGGTTTTAGTTGAATCGAGGTGAAGCTTCTGATCATCCATTTATCATTTTGTTCTATTAAATTATTCTGCATGATTATGCGCGTATGCTTGACATTGGTTTCTGTTCTTCGTTTGTAATCAGATGAGATATATCCCTCAGATTTCTTGCATATTTCAGCAATTTTATCCTTAACATTTTTTAGTCTCATTAGAGATGTGTCATTCTCCAATGTTGGAATCGGCAAAAGTCATAAACGAAACAACATAAAGCATTTGATTGAAGTTATGTGATCTTCACTCTCAGACTGCAGGTCTTCAGAATCAGACTATTCATAAGTTATATCCTATAATAGCTGAAATTGAAAGGAAATTTTCTATAAATCGCTTCAAGTACAATTTATTATTTAAACTACTGGAAATTTCTAAACAAAATAGTGAAAGTAATTGAATCTACAGACATATAATTACAGACATATACTGCTTATAGATTAACCTCACGTAAAGCCGGTGAAAAGGAGGGGTCAAAGACCATCGTGGGTTGAGTCACAAAATTTGAGTAATTTAAATGGAAAATCATTTCAGATAATTCATTTAAAGTATGCATTTAAAAATCTCAAGGTTCAATCCAAATATATTATAATGGCCTCTAATTATAATGACTCTTATTAACAAAATCTTTTATTTGTAGCCAATCATTATTTGATATTTTATTAGAAGAAACAGTCCAGTAATCAAAGTTCTATAACTCATCTCATATCGGGCATAAAATATAGAATAGCATAACGCCTAGATTGGTGCAGATTTCATTGCATTGCGTCATAGCGAGGACGGCTTGCATAAGAGTTGTGCAAGAGGATATCTCGTTATTTAACCATTGGAAATATTTCCCCATATCATAATTTATTATTTATGTATGTTTTGTCTATAATTCACACCTATTTCATATAGTATTCTGGACAGAAATGTCCATAAAAGCTGTTGTGAAACAAAATTAAGGTTGTCCTAATAATAGCTGTTGTGAAACTAAATTAGGGTTGTCCTGATAAAAGCTGTTGTGAAACTAAATTAGGGTTGTCCTGTTTTCTTTTGCTTGATCGTTTGAGAAAAAGTCACGTAAAAACGATTATGGAGTACAGCTTGAACCATACCAGGTACGTCAAGAGTGTTTACGCAATATTTAAA
The DNA here is from genome assembly GCA_916610825.1 of Haliclystus octoradiatus. NCBI lineage: Eukaryota > Metazoa > Cnidaria > Staurozoa > Stauromedusae > Haliclystidae > Haliclystus > Haliclystus octoradiatus. Next base: position 22,892,247 of record OU744446.1, read on the forward strand.
TTCTAACGTTGAATGAATGAGATAGAGAATGTTTGTATGAAAGTTTACGTTATCGACATGGATGAGATGTGTGATCGTTAATGATATGTCCTAAAGATGGAGGATGGTATGAAACGCAGGACATCTGTTGTAGACAATGAGTGTCATGAGTCGCATTGAGTCTAAACAACACACTCTTATGTAATACAAAGATGCTAAAACAATGCGGCAGACACATTTTACTGCAATGTGAGGCAGTGCAGAGAATTACTGGCACATACCAATGGAAAAGCAAGTCCGCACAAAAAAACAACACACACGCCAAAAAAGCAAGTCCGCAGTCATAAAAACAATAAAATAATTAAAATTAAAAATAGGTAAAAAATGTGATTTAAACATAGAGATCATACATGTAGATTTATATGTTTCCTGTATGTCTCATAAGATATATTCTTAAAATGTGATTATAAAGTTCAAAAACCTTTGCTATATTTACATAATTCAATACAAAACCAGCATAACGTTTGTAATTCGGTCTTAATTCTATCTATATCCAAAGCCAAATGATGTCACGTTATCATGTAGCCATGTTTCAAATTGATAGACAGAACAGAGTCAATTGAAAGCTCCACGTTTGAACAACAAGGTTTTCCAAATGTAAGCTTGAGTAATATGGTGATTTTTGACGAACTGCTTTAGCTATCAAAAGAAGTTTAAAATGTAGGGCATTCAACACTTTGACATTCGCACTTGTCTACCAATTCCACTGATTCGACTGTTTCCATGCGCATTCCATTAAAACTCTGACATTCTAATGCTACGAGGACTATTTTTTTACCCTTTGGTTGACAGGCATTACATGATCTAAAACTACCTCCTTGTTGTGGTATAAATATTGAGTTACATTTACCCATACAGTAGTGGGAATCAACAGTTTTTGATTTGCATCCTTTCCGTTTGAGGGTTCTACTGATTGTGTGTCTAGAACATGACGATGTTTTCCAGTCACTTTGACCCATAACATCAGTCCCACTATCCTTGAAGTATAAAACGTTATGAGGAGAATATTTTACAGTGCTATTTCTTTTAGGCTGTCCTGCTCGCATTGGTAAAGTAAAAGATGCTGATCTATCTATCAATACCATAATATAGACCAATAGTATACCCAAGTATGAAGCAGCAGTTGAATAATTCATGTTTGCAATAATTGTATAAATCTTCAAGTTGTATAAATTAACCACAAAGTATGTCCTCGCAGAATGCTGGTCGAAGAAAACTGTTTAATGAGTCGCTACTGCGTAATTGGCTATAACAGACCGAAAGAATCAAAAATCTTTAATAACTATATATGGCTGAAATTTACAGACAATGAACAACAATAGATTAATAGTAGCCTCAAACATAGACACACAATAATAAGTAAATTCAATTGCTGTAGCGACAACAAAGTAAGCAAATATGTTGCTCTATATATTAACTTTAGTTTGACATGGTGAAATTACATACTATTTCTGCAATAGTAGTATTCATAACTCCTTTATAACACTTGCAAAATAGTATTTTTTGAAGGAAATTTAACAGTGCATATAACATTCAGTACCTGGTTCAATTATAGGTGTTTAGATGGTGACATTTCTCGATAAAATCTCGAATACTGTATGTCACAATAAGCATTTGAATTGCTTCTTTTGAAAGGCTGATTACGAAAATGTGATCACGTCTTTTCTTGAAAATATTTACCACTATCGTTTTCTAAAACTTAGTTGTTCGAACAATAATTGAAACACATAAATAATTCAATTGAATATTGATCTTAGAATTGATTATGTCATAGACTATGATTATGTTGATATATACTTGCCCTATGTTTTGTGATATCTGATAGTTTCTACCCAGTATTTTTAATTTTATTAATGATTTTATGAAATAGAGGTACAGTAACACTATCATTAAAATTATTTCCGTATAAATCTAGATTACATATTTTTAATATCTAATTTATAACCTCGTTAATCAATATAACGATGATAGCGTAAATAGTAATGCAATGTTTATTAATTGACGCAAAAACAACAAAAACACAGACGTGCCATCACTTGGAATACATGTAGTTGTCAATAACAACCAAATATGTAAAGGTCAGAAAACAGTTGTTAAATTTCATACTTTACTTAATATCGATTTTTACTGTGTGATGTTACATAGATTATTACCTAGATCATTAATTTCAAGTTCTGATGAATAGAATATTAAGTTTGGAACATTATACTTGGGCTAGAGTATTAAGATAATTAATTTCATGATCTGTTATACTCGTTACAACAGAAAGGCATGTCACCATGCCGATAGTGTACCCTAATTAAAGGTTTGTGATGTTTAAAACAAACTCACATTTATAATCCTTTCATTCTCTTGATTAGTCGTACTGAATCCAGGGACTCAGGCAGGGAGTATGGTATGATTTTCTTCCGAAATAAAGCGAAAGAGATTAGACTAGATTTCAGCATGCAGCAGACCCTATAAAAATAATAGAGTTCGTTTTTCTAACGTGAACAAACAATGTCATATGCAATTCAAACTCTACTTTTATATAGTACTGTATAATATAGTTTAATATAGTACAATATGTTAACAGTATAGTTATGTACAAAGTATTATCACGTCTGTATAGGTCTCATATTTATTCTGCTATAAGTCAATTCATCACAATCTGTTGTATCTGTTCGTTATTAACAGACTGACTAATATATGCTAAATCACTAAGAATATTACTGAAGGAAGAATCAACTGCAATGGGATAAGCTTATGACAGATCACTAAGGTCACTGCTTACCAAATAATGGAATATAGGCCACGAAGATTAAGGTGTGGCTGCTACACGATGACGTCAATGTGCTTTTCGTAACATTACCTCATGTTCACTTTCGATCACTGGACAACATGGCTTTCCTATATTTAGCACTCTGTTTAATGGTTTAATCTATATGTTGTAAGAGTTCCCGTATGAAAATAAGAGTAATACAAGGCTGTATAACAATTTGAGCAATTATAACAAAGAATGGAATGCGTGGGTTTGCAATTCCAAATATAAACCATTGATGGCGCATTCAAATCAATGACCAAATTTAAAGAAAACAATTTCTAGATCATCTCTGCACGTGTGAGAACAATCCTTCAGGCTTAATAATGCCAGGATCTGTGAGACAATTTGATCTATTGGCTAATTAAAGTAATTCAAATACCTAATTATTTTGGAAACAGCAAACCGACTCATCTTTTCATCCTCATCATCACCATCATCAACGAATACAAAATCACGAATAGAAATCAACTTTGAGCAATCTAATCTAAACTCTAACACTCCAGGCCAATCGAACCAATTGAAATTCTACAAAACAATCAAACATAAATTTGAATTTGAAAATTATTTGCTACTTCCACACAAAAAGTCTAGGATAGCAATAACCCAGATCAAAATCAGTGCTCATAAGCTCGGAGTACAGACCGGACGATATTCTAGCATTCCCTATACGAGGACCGGCTATGTCCCCATTGCGATAGTGACAGTATCGACGATGAGATACATCTACTCTTTAACTGTAATATAAATAGTAACTTGAGGGTAGCGTTTTTTAATAAAATAGAAAAGTTGCATAACAACTTTCAGGTATTCTCGGATACAGAGAAATTGGAACTGCTGTTTTTCCAAACAGAGTTACAAACAAAGAAACTGTTGGGAAGATTCCTTTACGAATCTTTGCAGAAACGCTATAATAATTTGCAATAGTGAATAATAGAATGACACATGTTTTGATAATTTTATAACTACATAATGAATCAATATTATCTTAATATGTTGTTATTTAGAAGCAACAGGGATAAATGCACCACTGCAGATAGACATTAAAGTCACTTGTAAAGTATTGAAGTACTTGCTACAACTGATCAACTCCGATCGAAGCACGATTATACATAAATCCTTTTCTGAGCAAATGCTCGATAACTCGCAAACATCTTGGCTAGGAAAAGCTTAATCCTTTCTGTCAGAAGTCAACATAGAACTTTTATTATTACTATCCAAAGATACTGCTAGTAAATGGAGTAAAAAAAATTAATCAATACAATCAAAGAAGAACTAATTGATAAATATTCTGAAAAATTTAAAAACTTAATCACTAACAGCCTAAACAGATCCAATCAATTAAAATTTTGTGCAAATATTTATGAAAATTTTGAATTTCAAAGTTACCTACTAATACCAAATGCCTCCGCTAGGCGTGCAATAACTAAACTACGAACTAGTGCACATAAACTCGGGGTTCAGACTGGTAGATACTTTGACATTCCATACCCAGAACGAACATGCAAATTTTGTGATGAAAACTAAATTGACGATGATGTGCACCTTCTGTTTCAATGCATTGATAATACCGATCTACGTGATTAATTTTTCAAAATAGATGAAGAAGTATATTCAAACTTCAGACAGATTGACAACAAAGAACAGTTAAAGGTTTTGTTTACCAAAGCATCATCCCAAATCACAAGAAGAGTTGGGATATTTATCTCGAAGTCATTAAAAAAGCGACTTTCTGAAAGTCAAGTTGATGATATTACCTAGTCGGTAGTCATGTAAATAATTTAATTGAATATGTAGAAATAAGACCATCTTACAAACCTGTCACACATCCTGTATTTATTTTGGATATATTGACAATAAATGAAACAAACAAACAACCAAACATCATTTATTCAGAAACCTGATAAGTTTTACAATAACTTTTTATCACAGGACTGATTTACGTGATAAACTAGGGAATAAACATAAAATAATTTATTACAATAATACATAGATTATATACAGCTACAAGGTTAATTAATTAAATACGAACTTAACAATTCAAAAGATGCAGTAATTTTATTGGTATTTAAATGCTTCTCAAGGAGACTTTTGAAACTTTTCCTTTTGGAAACCTCCTTCATTGTAGACAGTAGATCATTCCACTTGTGGGCACCAGAATATTGAAATCTTTTGATGTTGAACTATAGACATCAAACAATCGAAAATCACTGTAAATATAAATATAAGGAAAAGGTAAAAAAAATGTTAATGAAATCTATAATTTAGTAATTGAATACAGAAAAAAACAAAAGACATAACTGCTCATAAATAACTGCTCATTAAATAGTCAATCCCATGAATTGTAATGTTTTTAAATGCATAGCGCAATCAATGTTCAAGTTGTTTAAAAATGCGTTGTAAATAAACTATGTATCTATGTATCTATACCTTATAATTACATATTGTCTGACCATCAGTCCAATCTTAATAAAATTGACTCTTAATCAATAATCTATTTTTAATTCATATGATTAACTGGTAATGAAATGCATGCTGTAAATTGTTGTGGTAGGCGAATTATATGACTATTACATGTTTTTAATTCGATTTGGTAAATTTGAGATTCAAAATGGAATAATAGTGTATACAACTACTGCTAACATACAAACATTGTCCACAAAATGTTAATTGCTTGATATAATTAACTGATAAAGATGTAATTTATATAGTCCCAGACAGATTAAAAGACAAATACACTGTCTAAAGTATATTCTAATGAGTTTTATGATGTCTAGAATATTACCTAGCGTGTTATTCTGATAAATTGTTAGACATGAAAGGCGTATTAGGCCGTATTAACTTATGCATATGTATAGAAGTTACAATTGATATTTAATTAATTGATAATAATCCATGCGTGTAGGATGTAGCATTACATTATTAAAGCATTCCTAGATATACTTTAACATTTTCAGTCTGAATTTTGTTAAGTTGAATTAAAATTGCTTCTTGTCTGACTATAATTTGATAGAATAGTTTTATAATCCCATAATATGTCGAGAACAGCGCATGTATTCCTCCAATGTTAAAGCAGATACTGTTGAAAATAAGATTGAATCATTCTTTACCTCTTTGATTGATCATTCAATTACAGAATTCGCAGGTTCGATATTTTTAATATTTCGTTTTTTTTTATCTGAATGTTTTTCATCTAATATATATAATTTTGTATGAGTCATTCTGTTGGATCTGATTGGTCGAATCTGAGAGGCATGGTTGATAACACGGCATGTTCGTGTTGTGGTCAGATCAGAAGATTCGTCAATCGTCATCAGCATTGATTAAATGTGCTGCTGGCTTTTGCAACAATTTGAGAGCGTTCTCTCGCCGCTCTCTCTACCCAGTCCAGTAGCAGCCTTCAATACTACTTCCCTGTGCATTGGTATCAGATCACAATATAGCTATGCGCTCAACAAAACACTTTGGAGAGGAATCACTTTCAAATTGCTTTTCCTATTATGGTATTTTTTCATAATTTCAATTGAGCTTAGTTTTGCATATGCATTTGCTCATTTGCTAGACTTTTTTTTTAGTCGCCTTGTCCGATCAAACATGGCTGTACCAACGGCTTTCTATCGCATTACAGAGGGGAAATGCTGTGAGCATCCTTGGAAAAATTGTTGGTTATTAGTTACATCAGTTAGTTATTAGTTATTAGTTAGATTAATCATTGTATGTTATGAGTTGTAGTTTCATATTGTTAATTTTCGAGCTTAGTTGATGTCTGACGTATTGCTGAAGGTATAGTGTGGACTAGCCGTGATATGTGTTATCGACTTCTGTGCCTTTCGGAGCGTGCGGTGGATTGATCCCAATCATATGATGGCATGATCACGTGTACAACACCTTTCGTAAACGTTGCTCGTCAGGTAGATGGGTCACTGCTGTGTCAGCGTCCCGGGAGAGGGGAGTACTTGCAATCTAGGCGCTATACTGGGAGGTGCCATTACTTTGAGGTATCATTTTGGCACCATGCTGGAAACTTTGGGGTATCAAATTTGGGCTATTATTTTGGGGTTTGGAATTCTGCTGTGAAATTTTCGGTTTCCAGCAGTACTCCCCCCCCCGGGGTCAGCGTCTCTCAAATGAGTACAATGGAAGCGCTCCACGATTTTATTAGACCTTGCATAGCTTCGTAGCGTGCATCAGAACGCCGAATCTGCATACCACAACTCGTGCAAAACAACTTAAATTCAACATTAATTTTGTGAACTTATTGAACCACTCTCTGTCACTATCTCACTTAGTGCTGGGTCCTCGTGTACAAATTTGGGAGCTTTTCCTCTGTTGCAATATTCAGGCACTTTCCCGCTGTCGCTTTAGCATCAGCAGTAATTCCAGGCCTCTCGGGAGGAATCCCCTCCATACATCAACTGTACGGGAACTTACCATTCTTGAGGGGCGCATGTTTCCAAATCCCTGCGATTTACGGTGTCAACTACTTTTTGTTCGGGGGTGTGCAATTTCAAAAATACTGCTAGCACCCTAAGTTTGCAGGTTTTGCTGAAAATCATACCCAAAATTGCCAAAAATGTATTATTTCCAGGCATTGCATTAAAGTGACATTTTGGTGCCTCACAGCAGGGGTTCGGGCACCACACAGCAGGATATTTTCCTATTTCACAGCTGGAAACCGGAAATTTCAGAGCAGGATTCCAAAATTGTAAATTTGGTACCCCAAAATTGCCAGCATGGTGTCAAAATCATGAAAATTTTGGATAAAATAAGAATAGCACATCCCGTATAACGCCTATATATTGGGTCGTTGGGTCAGAGCCATCTATTTACAAGAGTTGGGACACGCTTTCATGTGCCGCTATCGTCTCCAATTGGACAGATGCCAGTCACGTGATTTTTGGATGCCATCTTTGTTCTTTTGAAAACAGGTTCTCAATCATTTCAAGTGAAACGCGCGAAAAAATACAATACAATATGGCTGAAAAAACACACAACATTCTCCTGCACATGCGCACTGTTGAAAACGTGCTCGGGTCCAGGCAAAAAGATACAAAAATGGCAGAAGTGTCCCAACTCTTGTAAATAGATGGCTCTGCGTTGGGTGGGTGAGAAAAGTAACTCGCCGACTCACCGACTTTCTCTACTTTGACACCATTTCCCTTAAAAATGAAGCAAATTTCGGGAATGTAGTTTTACATCATATAGCCTCCATTAAGATGAATAAAAGTCTTTCCTATGAAGTATGAACTTCAATCGAACTCATGGGCATCACTAAAGAACTCGAAAACGCGAAAAGTCGATCAGAGAGTTAAGTCGAGTTGAATTGATCAAAAGCCGTAATTGATGTCGGGAAAATCTTCTCTTTGGCCATTCTTCATACGTCATTCTTAGACATATTTATTCAGAATTTCTTGAAATGGACGCGCTGATTTATTGAATGGGATATACTATGTTTATTAGCTTCAAAGATATATAGCAAATACCATACCTAATGGTGATATTCAAATAGTCGCAGATTGTGTTGTATGATGAAAGGGATTTACTTATATAGAAAATGAAGACGATCCCGGCATTCTGAAGTTAATGTAATCATACACAGAGCATTGAACATAGCAAATATGCCATCCCTATTAGAGCCTCCAGGCCTCAGTCGAGAAGACGGGAAAAGACCAGATGGCCTAACGCAGATAACTTGGAAGCAATACAATTACAGCCGATGCAGCAGCCAACATTGCAGAAGCAAAGAAAGAAAAAATATGGGTGCCTCGGGCAAGGTTTTGAATTTCAGGCAAAAGCAGCAGAGACATATCAGGAAACGTTGGAGAAAAAGGAAAATGCTTTATCTATCATATTGGAACTAAAACTAGTCATCAAAAAACAGATGATAAACGATCAAGGGCCTTTCTGTGGCAGAGACTATCGGTGGCAATCCAGGGGAATGCCATTTGCGTGTTAGGAACACTTCAGGGGAACAATGTAGACCTAATATTTAACATATATTTTTATCACAATGTATTCTTCCTAGTTTTCAAAAATTTTAGTTTTTAGGAGTTTTGAAGTAATATGTATAAATAAATCAAAGAATTAAAAAAAATAAATAAAATAGAATAGCAATATACACTACCATTCATTCGATCGCGATATGAAATCTATCTTAGCCAGAATTATTGCGAATAAAAGACAATTCATATTTTATTCTTACGTTGTTAACTTATCATTGATTGGCGTATCAACTCAGATAACCCGTAATTATGTATATAAATGTTATTCAGAGATTATGCATCTTTATGATTATATTATTTGAATCTTATTTGGAAAATGGTAAGTTTAATAAATAACAGATGTCTACTATGATTGACTATTCAATTATATGCAAACTATTTTGTTTTTTATTCTTGTAACACGTAAGACTTGCTATGTTGATTTCCACAGGCTATTGAAATGTTTTTGAATTCATCTTAATTTTTCATCATTGAATGAAGTTGGAAAATCTTTGAGCGCTAGAAATAATATTATAATTATCATTGATCACAAATAATACTCTTGATTTCCATATCAATTTAATTTTGTTCAATAAGATACACTTGAATTTAGCTTCATTAAATGTTGATCAACGATAAGAACAAGACAAACTATTTTCAGTTTCGAAACTATAGCAAAGTATTGTGTCTTGTTCTAATCGCTGATCAACATAATGAAATTAACGTTTACAATTCTTATATTAATTATGGAAGTAAAAGCTGAAAATCAAAACGTGCTTGCTCATAAACCAAATTTTTCATATTTTTATCTATAATAATAAATTAGATAAATACTCTTGTGCAATGCCTTGATTAATTCTTAACTGTATCTTTAAATTCTCACGCTTTGATAATCTCATCGAACTTTGAAATTTAGATTGGCTTTAGTTAATCAATGCAATTCAGTATTTTGTATTATTTTAATTATCATAAAACTGATAGATTTATTTAATTTTACTTGTTCCGATGTTTTTCTCGCAGTTAAAATTCTAAACAGAACATTTATTTCCTTCTAGAGATTTCAATTATCCTTCGATTCTATCTACCCGCTAGATCAATCTATGGAATTGTGAAAATCTCTAAATCCGTTATAATTTAGTTACAAACAGACAATATACTATTAATTAAGGGATGGACATTACAGTAAAAATATATTTTTTCTTAACTTCATTTGCTGCAAGATAAGTAAAGGTACTCTTGTGAGGGTATGACCCTTTCGTCCTCGTATGGCTCTGGTGCCCCTGACTGGCCGTTAATACATGGTCTCTGTTGACCATTAGAATACTGCGTCAGACATGATCAAAGTCCATGGGGATTAATTGCATCTGATAACATTGCCTTCACCTTCACGTTGATGTCTGTAACTTCGAGTTATAGGAAGTAGAAGGGTTAATACCAGTTTGTCTCAGTACAGCTTTAATTGAAATAATGTGGTGGTGGCTCGTGATTTTCTTACGCCTTCCTCGTGCCTCATGACACAGCATTGCTTGTTTATCCCCGTGTTAATAGCAGTGTCTGTCTGTAAATAAATTATTTGTGGTCTGTCCACGACTTAAGTACGTCTCACACTGGCGATATAATACAGATAATCCGTTCCGTTGTCGGGAAATTATGCAAACACTTGTATGGAGATACCATTATATAGTAACAGATTTGGGGTATGAAAATTATGATTTCCTGACGTAGTTTTAAAATAATAAACATCCTTTTTTCAGTTCGTTTGTTCGTACTCATCTTAACCTATATAGCTTTAGGATATATCAAAGATCTGCTACGATTTATTTCTTGCAATTTGATTGGTTAACGCCCATAACGCCATTTCACCATAGCCGAGCTTGACTCCGTCGATTTCAAGAAATTTATGAAAGTACAATTATATTACGGAAATACAACTTTCACAAACGCCACTTATGGAATCATCGAAAAACAACTTCAGCATATGACCCAAACAAAATACCGCAATGCCCATCAATAATCAACAATTCCGAATATCAACTGGATTATTTAACTCATCCATCCGTAAATATCAAGTAACTACGACTAACACGAAAACAAAACTTTATAAAATATTGAAGCATATCGTATTATCCACCATAAACAATTTGTATGTCACAATAACTACATCATTCACTACTGTACTCAAATGTTTTTCACAGATCAACCAATACTTTATAACACTTATCTATCTAATAATGCTCTGCTGTGGTGATATACATCCCAACCCTGGACCAATTCATAATATTAACATCGTCAGCTGGAACTGCAACAGTCTAAGGGGGAAGCAGCACGAAATCGACCACCTCACTAATAAATTATCACCGAATATCATTGCCCTATGTGAAACCAAATTAAACACTAATATCAGCAATAAGCAAATAGACTTAGATGGATTCACTCTACATAGGAAAGACCGTCCCAACAGCACTGCTGGAGGTGGACTTGTATTCTACATCAACGACAACATCGCTTGCAGAAGAAAACATCAATGGGAAAATAACGAAATTGAGATGATGGCATTCGATATTAAATTTGGCTTAAAAAAGGTGTCAATAATATTAACATACCGGCCACCAAATTTTGCACTGAAAAAGTATTTTGACTGTCTGAATAGTATTATGGAAACATTACTTAGATCAAGATCTGAGGTAGTATTGGTAGGTGATTTGAATTGCGATATTAGCAAAAAAGTGAATAACACTCCTGGACAATCCCTTCAAGAATTTATTGATAACTACGCTCTCATCAATCTGATCAATGGACCAACCAGACCATCATCAGGGACATCACTTGATGTCATACTCGTATCGCATCCAAGACACTTCGTTGCTAGTAACATCATCGCAACTGGAGCTTCCGACCACAGTATCTGCATGACAACATACAAAACTAAATGCCTACGCACACAGCCAAGATTAATAACTTACAGAAAAACGAAAAATACAAACTTTACTTCACTCAATAATGATCTCTGTGGGATACAATGGGAACGTATGTACACTAATGATAACGGTGAGCTACTGTCAGCCGATGATGTATGGAACAGATGGTTCTTTGAAGTTAACTCAGTCATAGAGAAACATTCACCATTGACATCTAAACTTATCAAGGCACAAAGACCACCATGGATTACAGCTAAAATCGACGAAGCTTTCAGACTCAGAGATCACTTATCGAAGTTACCACGAAATGAAGAAAATATCCGCCGCTTCCACACTCAACGGAATCTAGTCACAAAACTTAAACGACACAGCCTCCAACAATATCTCGAAACATCTTCAAAGACTGAACCCTCAAAATTTCACCGTAACCTACAAAAAATCACTGGTATTGGGAAAAACAAATCTGCTAATGTAGCTAATTTATTGGAAAACAACTGCTTAATAACCTCCGCTAAAGAAAAAGCACAAATAATAGGAAGATATTTTAAAAATTGTATACCACCTACTCCAAACTGGACTGCCGACTATCTCAAAAATCACCCAAGCATACATCAAATCATGAATCGCTCCTGCACTTCCTTCTGTTTTAAATACACATCAGACAATGAAGTAAATAACATTATCAAAAGATTCAGAACTAAAAAGGCAACTGGGGCCGATAACATATCCGTAAGCTTCCTCAAAACTATCCTACCTAGCCTCACCTCTCCTATTACCGATCTATTCAATCACTTAATAACAATAAATGAAATACCAAAAGCCTGGAAACATGGCATAGTCTCACCAATATACAAAAAAAACGATCCATCAAATAAAGAAAATTATCGACCAATTACCATCCTCACTCATATCTCCAAAGCATTCGAGAAAATCTTAGCAAATCAACTCCAAAATCACTTCAAACCAATTTTCCCACCTGATATGTTTGGCTTTGTACATAGTCACAGTGCTGAAATGGCCCTCATGAAACTCACACAAGATTGTAGAACAGCCATCAACAAAAAACAAACTACTGCAATCGTCTCCCTCGATCTCTCCAAGGCATTTGATATGGTACACCATAAACTTCTGATGGAAAAATTGAGAGCTTACGGTGTAAATCCATCAAGTTGTAACTTAATCAACAATTACCTAAGTGGAAGAACACAATCTATCAGAGTTGAAAGTCAGACTTCCTCGCCCTTCTCCTGCCCTCGGGGAGTCCCACAAGGATCGATAATATCACCACTACTATTTAATATCTACGTAGCAGACTTTTCATTTCTTCCAATAACCTCTTCTATCATACGATACGCAGATGATACAACGCTATACTATTCTTCCAACCACAAAAACACTGCTGTCCAACACCTCAACAAAGACTTGGAAAAGGCGCACCAATGGTTCCAGCTGAATTGTCTAAAACTGAACCCCTCAAAAACTCAATGCCTACTAATCACTCACATTCCAGAACCCGACATTCACGTTACGAGCGCAAATCTTCTAAGTACTAATCAAATACATAACAAAGACATTACAATCGATGATGTAACCTTACCTTGGCTCAATATAATAAAGATACTCGGTACTCACATTGACAGTAGATTAAACATGAGATGTCATCTTCGCAATTGCATCAGAAAAGCCAATCTCTCCCTATATCAAATCAAACAGGTTAAAAAATCCCTAAACCCACACCTTGCCAATACACTTTACAAGACATACATCCGTCCTCACCTAGAACATTGTAGCCTACTTCTTCTTGGAATTAATCAAACGGATAGACTAAAATTAGAAAGAATTCAAGAAAAATCACTAAAACACCTAACACGACCCAATACTGGTAAAGAATATCGTCTTCCATCTCTACACGTCAGAAGAATAGTAAAATTAACCAATTTGATCCACAAAACACTCATAACAGAAACTCCAAAACTTTTACACTCCCTCTTCAAGATATCCAACACTAAATATACGTCATCTTGCCGTCCAAACAAACTCATCCCACCCATTTGCAGAACAACCCTGATGAAATGGTCGATTGTAGCAGTAGGTACTAGAGTCTGGAAGCAATAAGAACATTCAAAGAGTCAACTCATGCGTATTTGACATCCCTGGAATGGAAAATAAATTATTGGTTTATGTCAATCAGCTGTCGATAGTTAGATTATAATGTTATATCTATCAAAAACACTAGCATTTTCCTCATAAATATAATACAATTAGCATAATTATTGAACTTGTCTCGTTCAAAAAACGAAAAAAATAAAAATAAAAATAAAAAAATAAAAAAAATAATAAAATAATAAAATAATAATAAAAATTATATTATATTATTAATACTATTATCCTTATCATTATTTCTACTAATTTACAATATTATAATTAATAACTTACTTTTAAATTCGTATCAATGTATAAACGAGCATTTGCTCATTTTGGTTACGAATCGAAATAAAATTATACACACACACACCAAACAACCGATAATTATTTAAATATGGCATTATAAACTAGCAAGTAATAAAGAGTAAAAGCAAATACAGTGAATATTTGTAGAGTCATATACAATTTCATTGAGTGACTAGCTGTTTCATGCAGTTTCTCAGTTGTTCAAAATAAATCAAATGGCTTGCAGGAGAAATATCTGAGCCAGTAAACAAACATGTTTTAAGTGTAGGCTATAGAAATATTTTGCAAAAAATTAACAATTCAAAACAATTTGCCCAAATTTTACAGTATTGATGATTGTGAAAACATAAGATAACATAACTTCATTTTATTAATACATCCCCTCATCCTTTTATGGCCAATTTTTGCAAGTTCCTAGATATGAGTATAAAACTAAATTCCTGGCGTAGAAAGATAAGCTTTTCGTAAACTACCAAAACCATAACATAGGCTACGCAAAATCAACCGCTAAAATTTCAAATAATTAAACCATTTCTCCAAATGAAGGTTAGCAACATTCTAAAAAGTTATCATAAATTCAATAATCTGCTCTTTTAAATAAGCAATTAGCAAACATTTAGTCAATAAATCTATCATTGTTTCATTTCTTTCTTCACACGTTCACGGCTTTTTATGAAATTCTTCAAATTATAGGTAAGAAACATTTTCTTTCTATTTCAAGTTTTTCCCATTCATTGTCCATAATGAATGACACAAATAAAAAATAGAAAATCTTGTTCAAAGATAAGAATCCATGACCATGTAAGAAAACGATGTTAAGCATCCATTCTTTTAATATCAAGAAGAGAAATATAAATTTCTCGATATCAATTTTTCCTCGTAGCTTTTAGTTAAATTAAAAAAGGCAAGTGTACATCTCTCGACTCAGCTTTCTTCCTGTGACGTCATGAAAATAGGAGAATTACATACTTGATCATGGATTGAAAGATCAGAAAATGCTCTGAAAAAACGTCCCCAACAGTCACAACTCGGGGCTGGCTATGTTCTAAACCAAATAGTTCATACTTTCCGTGAACTATGCTCTGATAGCACCACTCGAGTCAATTCAGGAGAAAACTCGAAGGCGAAAATTACTCACCGAGGCGGCTCGTAATTTTCTGATGCCTTCTCGTTTTCTCCTTACGTGCCTCTCGTGGTGCTATCAGAGCATAGTTCACGGAAAATATGAACTATTTGTTTAATAACATGCAAAGTCAATCCCTTGTTGATTGAGCAGTACTGGTGACGGCTAATGGCCAGAAACAAGTACTTGTCTGCTGCTATATCCACATGCATATATATCTAGATAAACCAGATTCAAAGGATCAGGTAACAAAGTATAAGATTATTTTTTATTTTTATTATATTTTCAATTATATATTTGTTCACAGCCAAGAAATCTTCCTTTTCAATCTCTCGGATTCTCCAGTTTTTCTGAATAATGGCTGAGTTTTCTTGCAAACACACAGGTCAAATAAGAACAGTTAGGATGAAAATTTTCGACTTTAGATCGTGTTCTGACTATTTATCTTCAATGTTGATGTTCTGCAGTAGAATCGTGCCTTGGAGCTTATAGTAAGGTCATCCTGTTTGGTAACCTTAAATTTGAATACAATTTCAGGTAGAATGTTTACAATGCAATTACATATTAAGTATAGCATGATCAAATGTATCATAATCTAACTTCGACGTTCAGATAGTTATTGGAACGTGTTCGTGATCTAGGAAGCATACTAACTCCTGATCTGAAGTCATCAATGCACTGTTCGATGAATTCTGCTAGAGAAAGTGTAGATTATTTTTAGTATTTAACTGCTTTCTCTCTAAACTAACTGATTTGTATATCCGAGCCTACAAGGTTTATATATACGTCCTCTTCTAGAATCAGCGTTTCCAATATGCAACGAACATTTACAAGAGGGATTTTGCAAACTAGGAAGATTAAAATATCAGAGTTACTCTGATTGTCTATATACGCATTCTCAAACTTGAGTCGCTAGAATTGGGACGAGTCAAAGCAGACCTGAGTAGGCTATAAATATCACATGCCTCATAGATCTAAAGCTAGATAGCAATTGTCTTTACATTATGACAATTCTAAATACGTTTTACGCGGATAGAGATTTAAACTCAAATCACGCAATTCACCACACCCGCACCTTGAGTCCAGCGAGCATCGCTTTTCACTCGTACCATCCAATGATGGAACTCATTAGAAGAACATATTTTAGAGTGAAAATCATTAACGGTCTTCAATAATCATATAAACAAAACAGACATTTCATCTTTTTCAAATTGTATAAATAAGCAGCTTATAATTAATATAAGTAATAATGATGAAAATAATGACAGTGTAAATTGTAAATGTATTCAATAGTTTTCGTGTTTATTGCTGGACATATGTAAGTAGATGCTTTCGATTTAATCAAGTCTCCCTTTACCTGCCTGTCAAACTCTATTGAAAAAATAAATCATATCATATCATAAAGAGAGAAAAACAAAATACTACTGCATAGATTGTAGATTTACCATATTTTTCTACGGTTTGGGACCCGTAAGAAATTAGTTCTTAGTTTGACTCATGATTTGGACGTCGCGTTCCTAGTTTGACTCATTATTTGGACAGTGCGTGTGCTAAGTGTGATTCTAGATATCTATGATATGTAGTGGATTGTGATATTCTAAATATCTAGGGTACATATAGAATGAACCAGTCTAGATATGATGCCCCTTCAAAATTTTAGCAGTAACTGAATATAATGTGAATAATAAACATCAAATTCGTATAATTATAAGTGTCAACGCTATATCTTTGCTGTCCAACTTTATACATGCATTACTACGTACTGGTTTAAGAGATATAAAGTCATATTGTTGGTTAGTATAGTTAGTTATTTGTATCGACAAAAGACTAAAATTCAGTGAAATTTGTAAATCGTTATTTTATCTTCGCACTAGCCACGTGCTCAATGTTTCGATTTCTCGATGACATCATTGTGAACCGAGTATGGGTGGGCATACCATTCCTTATATTTTCTTCGGTAATTCAAGTATCGTAGTTTTATTTACCAGACGGATTAAAGTTCAAACATACAAGAAGATATTATATAAAATATTAGAAGTGTAATGTTTTATTACACGAAATAAAGCCTCAACGCTTCTGTTATTAATAATAAAAGTCGTTCACATTATGTAAAATTACCCCCCGAACGAACGTCGAAATTTCTTATTTTCAATCCCACGCGATTTGCGAATCTGCTTGTAACATGGCGCGAACGTGTTATTTCAAAAAACGATGGCGTCAAACTACCTGCTAGAAAATATCAAATTAAATGATGATACAAGTAAAATTGGTATGGCACACGTTATTTTTTCTTCTCAGTGATACAATATTGTATATATTATCATGTTTTTAATTTGCCCGGATCGATTTGAAGGTTTTAGCAGCCACGTCCCGGTCTATTAATACAGTGATATCGAATAAAATATCAAATTTTCATAGCACAAATCTCTTACTGTACATGGTTACGTCGACATACATGTTTGCATAATTTCCGACAACGGATTATCTGTATTATTTCGCCAGTGAGACGCATACATACGTAGCAGACAGACCGCAAATAATTTAGTTACAAACAGACAATACTATTAATTAAGGGATGGATATTACAGTAAAAATATTTTTTTTCTTAACTTCATTTGCTGCAAGGTACCCTCTTGTGTAGGGTATGACCCTTTCGTCCTCGTATGGCTCTGGTGCCCCTGACTGGCCGTTAATACAGGGCTCTGTTGACCATTAGAATACTGCGTCAGACAGGATCAAAGTCCATGGGGATTAATTGCATCTGATAACATCGCCTTCACCTTCACGTTGATATCTGTAACTTCGAGTTATAGGAGGTAGAAGGGTTAATACCAGTTTGTCTCAGTACAGCTTTAATTGAAAAAATGTGGTTGTGGCTCGTGATTTTCTTACGTCTTCCTCGTGCCTCGTGACGCAGCATTGCTTGTTTATCCCCGTGTTAATAGCAGTGTCTGTCTGTAAATAAATTATTTGTGGTCTGTCCACGACTTAAGTACGTCTCACACTGGCGATATAATACAGATAATCCGTTGTCGGGAAATTATGCAAACACTTGTATGGAGATAACATTATATAGTAACAGATTTGCGATATGAAAATTATGATTTCCTGACGTAGTTTTAAAATAATAAACATCCTATTTAATATTATTGTATTAACAATTCAAGGATTTTCACAATTTCATAGGTGGATCATCTAGCGGGTAGATAAAATCGAAGGCGAATGAGAATCCCCAGAAGGAAAATGTTCTGTTTTGTGAATTCAAGCTGCGAGAAAAACTTTGAAGGAGTTTTTAATTTTAAAATGACGTCGGCGTTCGACTATTTTGATAAAATGCTGTACATTTTCTCTTGATTTCAAATACATTATCCTCTTATTTAATACTGGTGTCTGTTTGTATCTTTATTTGTGGTCTGTCCCCTCGACTTATGAACCTCTCAACGGCGAATCAATACAGATAATTCGTTATCAGGAAATTTGTCGAGATAACCTTCCAAAGCCAAGCATGTTGTGCTTTGTGAATCATGAATTCTTGACATTGTATTAAAAGCTAAAGTCCTTTGACGTTTCATTTCATATTGTTGCATCGAAACATTTGGATATGTTTAAAAAGGTTATATTTTGTATGCGAGCGGGCAGGTAAATCGAAGGCAATTTGAAATTTTGAACGAAAAGGTTTTATTTAAATAGAATTGCGAAAGAAGTGCTGAAAAAGGTAATTTATCAAGAAATAAAATAAAATGATTCAACTACTTGAAGAAAACTTGTGTATCAATAGAAGCTTGAAGCTCTGGACGCTGGACGACCAACGTCTTGGTAATTAAACAGATTTGTCAGTATTTAGATATGATTATACGAATACGGTAATGCATTTAAGGTGCATCAATTAGCATCATTTTGTAGTACAGACGGTACTGTTTGTGGTGATAGATACAATTTATACCAAACATTAACTAGATGACTTGATGTTTCATGTTCTCATAGAGTGGCACACATGGCTGTTCGATTGATATAGGTAGTTGCTATTACGTATCTGAGACTTTAATCACACAAGAGTCAGTATTGACCCCACACTCTAAGCTAGTCTTCTAATATTTTTTGAGATCCAAGAAAGGTCGTTAGGAGTGGTTAAGCCTTTTACTTTGATCCTAGAGACAGCGACCGGGGTACAATTGCAAGAATAATTGTTTACCCCCCTGGAGAACAATTCAGCTAAAATACTTCTAACTGAGTTATTTGTTGTGTATCTTGCAGTATTAAAAACCTTGAAAAAAGTAAACATATCAAGTATGGTATGTAAATAAAGCGATGGGGTCCGCAACGATCGAATCTTGAATATTTAAAAACTCCTAGAGAAAACAAAATAAGCATGTTCCAAATTTGATGGCTTTTATTGTTTTACATACCAAACAATATATGAAATAATACAGACACAAATAATTTGCATAATAATACAAATTATAAGAAGTTAACTTCCAGATCCCCATTTCCTAGAAGATGAATATTCGACCTCTCTTTCAATCCCAACATAACGAAGTGCATCAGTTGGACCATATCTGAAATAGAAAATTCAAAAAAATTTAGCAAAGTTGAGAGTAGATTTTTACTTTTATTATAATTTTTTTTTAAAACACTCAATGAGTTTGTGTTCAACGTTTCGGAGATTGCACTTCTAATGCCATTATGAAGAAAAAGAAATAAAACTAGTTTACATGCTCATTTATAATACATTATTTTTTAATACAATGTTATTTAAATTCTATAATTGGTAAGATTAAATAACAAGGATTATGATATCAATACAAGGCAAATAATAGAAGACAATACTACGGAAGTATGCTATGCAAATAGTTTAAATTTAATAGAATCGGTCTTCACGTTGAGTGTGGGATGCATGTACAAACCAATCATATTTAGAACTACGCTTCCTGATTTCTATTATTATAATACAGAGGCAATTTGGATTTGGTTCGAAGTCTCTCACGAAAAGCATTTCATATACGAGGCAGTCCCATTTGGACTCACAGTGACGTAGTACTTGAAATCGACTGGCTACTTTATCAATAGTTTGATTGTGTAGTTGTATGTGCTTGCCAATTGCAGAAGATGCCGAACAGTATGTTTTAATCCTCTTGTGTTGGTGATTTTTGTTGATTTGTAGAGGTAATCACACGGGTTCGAGCTCAATTCGGGATTAATTTGCACGAGTGGATTGTTCGTTGAAGAATCCGTAAGGCGAGTGAAATTTGATCTTTTTGAAAAATAATTCAGAATTGAACGAGAAATCGCATGGTTACCTTTTATTAATATACATGAAAAATTCCAAAGGAAATGACTGCGCCAAACAACTGACCGGAGAAGTCGGATTCGGGATTCGTCATCAAAACAATGAATTATTCATTCCCGAGCTCAAACGTTTTGATATACCCTCAGCCTGTATTGTATAAATATTCAAAAATTTATTTTAAAGTGTAACATGAACGTTAGATCTATTTTTCGTTTCATCATACGGTTTCGAGTTCAATTCGGGATTAATTTGCAAGAGTGGATTTTTCAAAAAGGACAAATTGCAGGAGCCCGTAAATAATTCAGAATTGAACGACAAACAATATGATTACTATTTAATGAAAAATACATGAACAAATCGAAAGGAAATTAATGCGCCAAACAACTGGCCAAAGAAGTCAGATTCATAAACTTCTTGATAGACGGTGTATTGTATAATTATTCAGAGAAGAGTTAAAAGTATAACATAGACATTAGATTTACTTTTTCAGTTCCTTTCTTGCTTCTGAAACAAAACAGGGCCTTTTACACTCCTGATGTTTTTTCAAGTTTTATTGCTATCGTTTTCTTTTGAGTTCCATTAATCTCTCGACCAATCAAATTTAGATTTCACTTTTTATATCGTTCTGGTGTTTTGCACTGTTTGTCGATTTTTTGCCAATCAGAATCGAGTGATTGTTTCATGTATATTGTTATGGATTAAAACAATGTGTGGATAAAGAAGGATATAGAAGATTTACGAAAAGTTTCCCTTGTGAAAAAAATCCATGAGTTGTTGAAAAGTTCATGAACTTCATTAACTTTCATGAACAGTTCATAAACATTTTTTTACGGTTTCAAGAACAGATCATGAATGTGAAATTACCTGGAAGTCATGGATTAACTCATGAACAATTCATGAACTTTTGAGCAATTTCACGTTCATGAACTCATAAACTTTTTTTTCACGTTTTTTATGCCACTGAGTTTTACCAAATTTTTTAAGAAGAAACTTTTAATCAGATTACTATTATAATTTTTATTATTATTATTATTATTATTATTATTATTATTATTATTATTATTATTATTATTATTATTATTATTATTATTATTATTATTATTATTATTATTATTATTATTATTATTATTATTATTATTATTATTATTATTATTATTATTATTATTATTATTATTATTATTATTATTACTATGTCAAAAAAACACATTCTTGAGTATTGTTGGTACAGTAATCTAACAGTAATCAAGAATGTGTCTTCTCTGACTCACTCATCATTGTTATCCATTAACAGCTCTGCCAATGTTGGCATTGTGCACTATTTAAATCTGATGAAATATAAATATATCTTTATTGTATTGTTATAATCGTAGTATTATGGATCTGTACCAATGCAGTATGCTGATACTATAATCTAAATTTCCTTATCTAAGTTACCTGTAATCGAAAAGCAATTCCTCTCCACGTTCGACATTCCTTTTAGCAAATATTCCAATACGATGGTCACCATTTACCATCATAACTATTATTATTATTACTATGTCAAAAAAACATATTCTTGAGTATTGTTGGTACAGTAATCTAACAGTAATCAAGAATGTGTTTTCTCTGACTCACTCATCATTGTTATACATTAACAGCTCTGCCAATGTTGGCATTGTGCACTATTTAAATCTGATGAAATATAAATATATCTTTATTGTATTGTTATAATAGTAGTATTATGGATCTGTACCAATGAAGTATGCTGATACTATAATCTAAATTTCCTTATCTAAGTTACCTGTAATCGAAAAACAATTCCTCTCCACGTTCGACATTCCTTTTAGCAAATATTCCAATACGATGGTCACCATTTACCATCATAACTACAAATAATAACATGGAAAGTTGAATTGAAAGAAAAGAGGACCAAAATATTGAATTCATATTCATGTTTTGAAATGTCCCTCATATAACGACCAGCATGTCAGTTTGTCACATTCTGTGACTTGCTGAAACGATGAATGCAGTCACTAAGCACAAGAAATTCATGAATATTTTATAAAATCATCAATGGTTTCTAAAACAAACGTTTGTCAAAATGTTCTGCAGTAAATTGGATGTTGAACATTCAATAGACAAACTACTAAGATAACTACTTTAAAAAATCAACTGGCTATAATCATTACTATCAATACAGTTTCGGGAACGTCATCAAATGTACCAATTATGCTCAGACCATTGCCCCCTTGAATTATCATGTTAATGTTAATCAGAATAAGTACATTTCAGATGAACTATGAATTTTACCTTTGGCTGAACAATTAGGATTGTTAGAATGATTGGCGAAACGGATTTTGTTGCCTTTTCGAGTTGCATCAACAACATATTCTAAAATAAAATAGTGATGAAGTATCAAAGAAAGTAAGATAAAAAGATGTTGAAGTTAAAGAAGATCCCAATGGACATACCTTGATTTAAATTGAACAAAAAGCTACACATGTATTTATCATACACCTTGCCACGACGTTCTGCCTCATCTTGTGAAATAAGCTATAAAATAAAATAGTACAAATCTGATACAATAGTAAAATATGGGTACATAGGAAAGGAATGGATAGAAGTGGTTTAACAACATCAATTTTTGATTTCAAACTAATTATTTTGGCTATTCTTCACTGATTTATCGAAGCTCACACCTATTACTCATCTATTTAAAGGTAGTGCATACTAAATACTCTCCACGTGAAAAGCAAATCATGAAAATATGGGAAATTTGATGTACATAAACTTTAAGTTGACTATTCATTCAACCGTTATGATAAGTTTGTAACATTAGTGAAGGCACTCTGTTCGTAAACACGTCCTCTTGGTCTCTCTGTTGATGATGATGAATTGATGAGGTATGAGTTTGGTTGTCGATGGATCATAGATGATGTGTGATCTAGAGATCAAGGGGGCGTGTAACATTAGTGAAGGCACTCCGTTCGTATACACGTTCTCTTGGTTTCTCTGTTGATGATGATGATTTGTTGAGGTATGAATTTTGTTGTTGATGGATCATATATGTTGTGTGATCTAGAGATCAATGGGGTGTGTAACATTAGTGAAGGCACTCCGTTCGTATATACGTCCTATTGGTCTCTCTGTTGGTGATGATGAGAGTGAAAGGCTCGGTTGAAGGTATTGGTATGATCGGGTTTGTGTAATATATGATATGTGATTTGTTATTGTGATCTAGAGTTACATATGATATGTGATATATGATATGTGATTTTGTTATTCTGATCAAAGGATCAAGGAGGCGTGTATGTGTTAAATGACGTGGGTGAAATGTAAAGGTGTATCTATGACTGCTGAAATATTGGATTGTGGCTATTGTGACGTAATGTTTATAAGGAATAGCTGACTTCATGTAATAAGAGTTGTTGTGATATGTATGTTAAATTTAAAGTATAGTGGAATGGTTAACTGTGACGATATGATGTAATTATGTTTTAATTTTATGCTGAGCTGGATTATATGACGTTTTTGTATTAAATGACTATAGCGTCATTAGTTTATTATAACTGTTGTTAATTGAAAGTCATTTAGAATTTAGCCGTTGTTGATAGAGTAGCACGTTGACGTCATATATGTCAACTGCGGAACAAAATTGATGATGGATTGAAATTGTTCCCGTGTTAATAGTTTAATGTTTAAATATGGTTTAGATTGGATATGTTTATTCCGTATCATGTAAAATTGTTCCTGTCTTAATGACTTTGTTTTGTATTTTTATGGTTTGGACTAGCATTGACGTAAGTGAATATAGTATAAATATAGAGTAATTGGTAAGTTTTAGGAGAGTTTGGAGTTGCGTCGTGGTGGTGTTTGCTGATAATAAAGTTACAACTAACGTAAAAGTGTGTCCTGTTTCTGTCTCCTCCCGCATCTGCCGTTAACCAACTTACAAAGTTAAAAACTTCATTGACATAAGTTCATTGACTGGTTTTTCCTGTGCTATTTTATTACTGACCCAAGCAATTGAATGCATGAGTAATTAATCGATCGCTCATCTGTGGATCACAGAGAGAAACCTCAGCATTGTCCACGTTTATCAACATAGCTTCAAATTCGAATTGAATCCAAGGTAAATGACTATAACTAATTAATATAACAGATTCATTATAAAGTATGTTTATAAATACCTCTCCGCAGTATTCACTGATCAGCTCATTCTTTTGACATGCTTGTTTGGTGAATATCCCCCAACCAGAGATGTCAGATGGTGCCAATAAGAGATGCTATTAGAGAATAAAGCAACATCAATCATGACTCATCTATTTACTCTTACACAATCTATAACCCCTCTTGCTTAATGATAATATATTGGATTGATAACACAAGCCAGATACACTACTTTATCTACTACTGCTACTATTGTAGTGTTTCCCTAGCAAAGATTTAACAAAGAATATGATTTACCTTGCGCCATCCACGTTGGAGTCCAACATTACGACATGAAGCTAATTTTGTGCTGTCCTCAGTCTCACTCAATGCATCTAAAACCAAACTCAGATAATAAAATAGAAGTTCTAGTGCCACAAAGGTGGTGTCGTAAACATGCACATTATATAGTCCATGTTGAAATGTCAATAAAGTTGATCTTATTATTTACTTTAAAAATTTATATACATAAAACATTTTAAGAAGTGTTGAAATGTTAGTTTTGTTGTGGCAAAGCGTAAGTTTATTAACTATTTTATAAAAGAAATAGAAAGTATAGCAAAAAGTTCAACCAATCAGCAAACAGTGTTACATTCTACAATTGTGTAATATTGTATTATACTCTAGAATGCATACCTAGAGAGTAAGTAATGTACTGTAGGCCTATTCAAATAAGTAAAATGAACACATATCAGTATGTGACATACCTGCTCCACAGGTTTTACAAACATCTGGATCACATTCTCTAACAGCCAAATGGCATGGACACTGTCTGGTAATACATTGAGCTTTGCATCGGCAACCAGGAAAACGATTCTGACCTAATGCAGAATGGATAAAACACAAGTATTACTTAATGGGCAAATCTTACATTGTCAGAATATTACAAAACTCCAAAATATGGTTCTCACTTCAGGAACCAAATACTGTACCCTGTAAACCATGGCCACATTTCCACGGAATGTTTATGAAGGTTCATGGAAACATTAAACAGGATATGTAACATTTGCTATCTTGCAAGGAACTGTTATACAAATATTAAACACTTTCTGTGCAATATGGGATATATTCAGGTTGGTGCAAATAAAGCGCTCGCACCAGTCAAATTTTCAAGCTTTGATGGCATCACTGTTCTTTTAATAACTTTCCTTCTTGAAAACAATGCCGTTGTGACAAAGTTCTGTTTAGTTTACATCAAAATTGTCCGTAGTTGAAAGTAGCATTGACATTGTTATCAGCATTGTGTGATTTGCCTGCTTATGTACGTTCTCATATTTCTGCCAATCGGTGATCATAATTTCGCTCCAGTCTGATTGCTCGTCCAATAGAGTTGTTCGATTTCACACCAGTCGGATGACGTATCTGTAGCATTCCATTCGAAGTACTTGACTATTAACCAATCAAAGTGCTCTACCTAGCATTCCTAGCATTTTTCTCACCAGTCTGCACACAGAAAATATTAGCAATAAAAAGTGATTGCGTGTTCTTTATTTTTGCGATGTCGTCATGTAATACGAGAAACAATAAAGTTTGAGTTCGCCTCCTTTTGACTACCTAATCAAATCCAAAATGGCGACAATCAAAGGTGTTTTGTCATTACTTTACATATTATTTTAAATTGTTCTCGTGGTGAGAAAGCAATAACCTAATAAGAATGGGAGGGTTATAATTAGTTATTCCAGTGGAGGTTGTCAAGGACCTTTTTGAAAAGGAAATGCTGGGCATAACGAATTAGAAATTTGTAATTTTTCGAAATTGCAATTTCCATTATCAGAGCGTGCACGTTCAGCAAATCAGGATTCTTGCTTGCAATAGGCAAATCAGGCCCAGTGAGGCCTGTGTGGGCCTGATTTGCCTATTGCAAGCAAGAATCCTTATGGCATGAACATTGTGCTACCTTTCAAAATACAAAATAGGAAAATACAAAATGATTTACAAGTGTGTGAACAAAACCTGGCTCTCTTGTCTCGCCAATGTGTTGTATATAGTTTCTAGTGTGATTCGTGTGAAGTGGTCTCATGTTTATGCACATGTAAATCAGCAACACGGAAAATTCGTTTCTGAAAACAATTGTAAAGTTCTGATAAAATGCAAAGACAAGTTTGACTGCTTAATTCACGAAATGCTTGCAATTAGGCGAATCAAGTCAAACCTTAACACTCAGTCTGACTCAATCAAATCTCGGCTTTTCCCAGCAGCATATTGAAAAGCTATTGTTCTTGCCTTTGTGAAGTAAGCTATTGTTATCCAATGCATCCCGTTCTACACTATATCTAGCACTTTGTAAAAACTTTAACATTTTTAAACTCATGTATTTTAAATAAAATTCTGAAGATGACATAAGCAATGTCGAAAGCTCAAACAATGTCTATTTTATCGCTTACTTTTACTACACAATTGTGAGTTCACCCAAAATACCATTTAATGAATTTCATATGGTTTTGCAAATTACTTCACAAATAGCTCTGCAATTCTTTACAATTCTATCAGATAACCATTCATATGTGTATTTTCTTAAAATACTTACAATCAGGACTACATTGACAGAATTTTTCACAGAAATTTTGCGAGAGAATACAATTACAATTGGAATCACATGGCAATCCAGGATGATCACAAGGTGAATAACAATGTAGAGAACCGGCAGAATTATCTGTAGTATAAAAATAATAACATCACATCATTAATGTCATTATTTATCAACCTTGCAAAAACAGCCATTTTTACTTAAAGAAGCCCTGTTACACATTGAGAAATGCAGATCATGGCCAGTAAATTAAATAGCATTATTTTCATAAGTGTTTCATAACATCCCATATGCAGTTCATGAAAAAACCATGTTTAAAAGTTCATGAGTTCATAAACATGAAATTGTCACAATGTCCATGAACTGATCATGACAGTTAAACCGTGAGAGTGACGAAGGTGTGTGCCAACAGCTGAACTGGTGTGTTTGTCAATATGTTGATGAAGGTGTTCGCATGTATAGCCAACATAACTAGCATCACACAAGTCACATTGAAAACAATACACAATGCATTGACGGGACAACATCCGTGGCTTTTGTCCACGTATCCTCAAATCATCAATAAGTTTTTAACTGCTAAAAACTGGTCTGATAATTTGACTTATATGTACTGAGTTTTGATAATTGCCTTTTTAAGTTATTTGCCGAAATTTGATCCTTAAGAGGTAATACAGCATTAACGTCATTCTTATTTTTGCTTGCAATAGCCAAATCAAGCAAACACTCAGCACGCTGTTTCTTAAACTTACTAATATTAAATGCTATTAGTTATATAGGATATTTTAAATCTAAAAATATTGACTTTAAATTTCTAAATTCATTATTAAAATTACTATCTGATGATGATAAGCGTAGTATTTGATAGTGCCTTCTTATAGCTTTGATCTACGTGGCTTTGATAATGCAATAGCATACCATCGTCGGTCTTTTTGTGAAATACGCTTGACTCAATATTTCCATTGTCCAATTCTAATAATACGCCAAGGAACGGTAATTATTATTTTCTGAAATTTCCATTGTAAAATTTAATGCAGGATGTGAAGTATTAAGTTGTTGCAAAATATTAGCATCATTTAAATTGTTCATAATTGTTAGGGTGTCGTCCACATAACGATAGTAATGTTCTGGAAGTTGCAATTTTTCTTAGAAATTACGCATTAAGGAATTTGCCATTAATGGACCTAGTCGTGAACCCATTGCAACATGCAACATCATCTACTTGTTCATATAGATTCTCTTGAAAAGTAAATCATTGGTTTTAGTTGCGATTTGTAATAGTTCTTTTATAAGAATTCAACATTATATATGCCAACACCTTCATCAACGTATTGACGGACACACCGGTTCAGCTGTTGGCGCACACCTTTGTCACTCTCACAGTTTAACTGTCCGGAACAGTCATCACACTTTCCACGTTTTGAATAAATGCAAAAACAAAACTGATTGTCTTATTTATGACATGCTTGCAATCAGGTGGATCAAGCCAACACTCAACACGCAATCGGATTCTATAAAATCCCAGTTGTTTGTTAAAAAACCGTGTAATTGAAATTGATAATTTCCTTTGTAAACTCAAACTCTAAATATTTAAAAAATTTTAATTTGTATTTATATACTGATGATGCCATGAAGATATGATATGGCGAATTGTTATGAAATCCCGTGTTTTCTATCGCTGTCATTTGTTACAAATTTAATAAGTAAGAATTTATTATTTGTTATTATATTGTATGTAATTTTCGTTTGCCAGTCCTGTAAAAAAGTTTAAGAACCATAATGTCAAACTTTATGTAAACTTATCAAGTGCGTCTGAATAACTGATGATGGCGATAACAATGCTTAGCTGAAAAGCTTATAATTGGAATCTCAGTGTATGTAAAATTCCAGTTTTTTTGAATACATCTCAATTACTTCCTCTACTTAAGATACATATGATGCCCAAAATAGACACACTTCACATATTTTACCTCTCTCCAATGCACAAACATTTAACAATGCTCTGGCACAAAAGTTTATAAATTTCAATTGATTAGTTCCCCTCCACTGGTAACGAACCATGATTGAGGCGTTGATAACTAAGCAGATGCTGTATGTTCTACAGTTTTGACATCGCTGCATCACATTGAATAAAACTAACCTTTTTTTAATTGTACTTTCTTGCAGTGGTTTGCCCATGATCTAAAATAGAAGTGGCATAATCAAGTCACAATGTTCAAATTATGTTTGCATCCAGGATAAATATACATTTATTTTCCTGTAAAAGTCAGCAGACACAAATATCAATTATATAAGTCAACACCTTTTATCTAAAGTAGCACATTTATGTTTTGGATATTGTACAAAGTGTTTACATAGTGGTTACGTGTGGGAGAATCTACAAATATTTCTTGATAACAATGAACATTTAACTCTTCAAAAGGAAAGCCAAATCATGCAGGAGTATAGAGACCACAAAAGAGCTGCGAAAGTAATTATTGAAAGCCAATGCCTCCTACAAATGCAATCAGGACCGTCCCAAGACAATTTTTTTTAAGGGAGGTGTTGAGCAATGACTTTGCCGACTCCAGCGGAGTCCAATCCGGATATGCCATCGTCAATTTGAAAAAAGTTAATGTGTGGTATCCGGAGTTGAATCTGAAACCACAAAGTTTTACAATGCGTGTTTAAATTGTACATTGACCTAAGTCATCATCGGAATACTTGGCCAAGTGTAGTGATGAAAATTTTTCGGGCCATACCGTTTTGAAAAGATCCCATCAGACCCAAAATTTCTCTCTTCTGTCCTAGTCAAACAGCGAAAGGCGAATACAATTGTCTCTATATGTTGAGATTTATGCAATTGTTAACTTAATTTAATACATACAATATTATTCATATGATCATCATCTATTCAATTGTATTCATTACTTACATAGTCTTTACTTGTAAAAGAGGCTTTTATTATTGCATGTAAATGAGGCTGATGCCCACATGTTTTTCATTACAATCTTCCTAGCTTTTTACAGCATTTTACGAAATATATTACAGTTTATTTCTTTACTAAATCTGTGCAATCTTACATTTGTAATTTCCATTGAACATAAAGTCACCAGGTTATGGGCCCAGGAGGCGTATTTATTTTGATGGGGATCATAACAATTACGAAATTTGGGAGACACGTTTTCTCAATTACCTTAACACCCAAGATAAAGAAGCACATAAATCAATTCTACCCAAAGAGAGAACATCGAAGATAGTCCCAATCATAAGGATAAGAACCAGCTTGAATATGCTGAATTAGTTCAAGCAAACTAATAATGAATGATGCTAAAAACGATGGAAGAAAAGCTTTAACAATTTTAAGGAATCATTACGCAAGTACAGAAAAGCCAAGAGTGCTCACACTATACACAGAGCTCAAAACTCTATAAATGGGTCATGAAGAAGATGTCACAGATTACACGATAAGAGGAGAAAGAGCAGCTACCGGACTTAAATTAGCTGGAGAAAATATTACAGATAATCTCATTATTGCAATGATTTTGAAAGGTTTTCCTGATACATTTAATTCTTTTATTGTTGTACACACACAACTAGATAAAATAAAGACCTTAACAGACTTCAAGGCAGTTTTGCACAATTTTGCAAACACAGAAAACACCCGTCCAAATGCACAGTCCCAAGGAGCAACCGTTATGGCAGCAAAAACACCGTACAAAAATAACAAAAAGACGCAGTAATCACAGCAATGCTTTTTATGTCGTAAAAATGGTCATACATCTAAGTATTGCAGGTCAAAAGATAAATTGAACTGTAGCTACTGTAAAAACCAAGGTTATGTAGAAAATGTTTGTTTTAAGAAAAAGAAAGATTCCAATAATACACTAATACAAAGTAATACAGTGGCCAAAACTACATTCTCGTTTACAACAGTAGTTCATAAGGCATATGGATCAATTAGAAAAAACAATGATAAACTTTTGGTTGATTGTGGTGCAACTTGCCACACCATCAATGACCCAAGTAAGATGATCAAATATGATACTTCTTTCAATGCTACAAAGCATTTCATCGAAATCGCAAATGGTCATCGCAGTAACATGCTAGCAACAGCTAAAGGAACATCAGAATTTACTATCTTGAATTCCAATGGGGAACCATCCAACATCACGTTAAATAATGCATTACTAGCTCCATCATTTCCGACTAGTTTATTTTCAGTTACAGCAGCAACAGAATCAAATGCAGAAATAATATTTAACAAAAGCGGATCACAGCTGAAAGCAAGCAATACATACTTTAATATACTTAAGAAAACAAGTTATATTATTTACCAACTATTACAGCTGATAATGTGAATACAACAAGAACTCTAAAAGATTGGCACAAGGTACTGGGACATATGAATCATGCAGACATCAAGAAATTACAGTATGTTACATCTGGCATGAATATTTCATCATCAAATTGCGAAAAACCGTGCACTACATGCACCGACCGAAACAAAATTACTCGTTTACCGAAAAGCTCAGATGAAAAGGCTATCTCTGCAACAAAACCTCTAGAGTGTGTCCATTCAGACATCACTGGATCAATAGAGCCTCATACAAAAGAGGGGTACAAGTATATAATCAACTTTGTTGATGAGTATCAACTTTGTTGATGAGTTTAATGGTACTGTATGTTATTTATATACATAATAAAAAATAAAGACGAAGCTCATCATGCATTGGAAAAGTTTTTAGCAGATGTGGCACCAATTGGTAAAGTTACAGAAGTCCACAGTGATAATTCTGGAGAATATATTGGTGACAATTTAACAGGATCCTTATTGATAGAGGTATCAAGCAAACATCAACAATACCGTATACACCGCACCTGAATGGTAAAGCAGAAAGAACCTGGAGAAGCATTTTAGAAATGGCCCGATGTTTGATACAAGATGCAAGCATACCAAAGTCATACTGGCCATATGCTGCAAGACATGCTCAGTATTTGAGAAACCGAAGTTTTCAGCAAAAATCTGAAAAATACATTTGTTTGGTGCTAATTGTACATTTTATATTGAAAGGAACTAGAAAAAGCTTGACGCAAGAGGGGGTAGTGGTATCTACTTAGGTGTCAATCCACTCAATTCAGGGTACGATATTACATCTTGAAGAAGTCTAACAACCAAGTTTTGACACTAAGAAATGTTATTGTTCATGATAAACTCATTGACGAAGATGATGATTTACAGCCATCGAGTAGCAATAAAGAAGCTGATAACCAACCTAGCAATGATACAACAACTAACACAACAGAGCCACAAATACAGGGAGTCACATCCAGTACAGAAGAGGAAGAAGAAACAATGGCAAATGATGACATTGAGCCACAAGAAGTAAGTAAACATAGAAGAGACATCCAATCGCAGAAGAACAACAATCTACCAGATCAAGACGTGTGAGTAAGCTACCAAGGAGATATGAAAACTATAATATGTCAGCAACAGTCATCTATGCTTATGCTTTATTAATAAATATTCCAAGCATTTTTAAACAGAAGCAATTAATTCCGAGGACAATGAAAAATGGAAAGCTGCAATGGATGCTGAAATGGATACTTTAACTAACAACAATACATGGGAATTAATCACCTTACCTAAAGATAAAACAGAAGTCAAAGGAAGATGGGTCTATACAATTAAGCAAGGACAGAAGAAAGACCAAATACAATACAAGGAAAGATATGTTGCAAGGGGATATTCACAGATACCTGGCATTGATTTTGATGACACTTACTCTCCGACTACACGATTTACATCTATTCGTTTATTACTTCAGAAATCTGCAAACGAAAATCTACATATACACCAAATGGATGAAAAAGGAGCGTATTTGAATGCACATTTACATCTATTCGTTTGTTACTTGCTTCAGAAATCTGCAAACGGAAATCTACATATACATCAAATGGATGAAAAAGGAGCGTATTTGAATGCACATTTACATCTATTCGTTTGTTACTTGCTTCAGAAATCTGCAAACGAAAATCTACATATACATCAAATGGATGAAAAAGGAGCGTATTTGAATGCACATTTACATCTATTCGTTTGTTACTTGCTTCAGAAATCTGCAAACGAAAATCTACATATACATCAAATGGATGAAAAAGGAGCGTATTTGAATTCACCAATTGACAAAGAAATCTATGTTGAACAACCACCTGGTAATTATAGGGTTTCTGAAGCAAAAGGGTATATACTAACTTGTAAATTAAACAAATCATTCTATGGACTCAAGCAAAGCGGCAGAAACTGGCACAGAATATGTACAGACTATTTAAAAGCTGAAGGATTTGTCAAGAGTGCTTCTGATCCCTGCATCTACAGGTATACAAAAGATAATAATAGACAAGCTACAATTTTATTCTTGGTCGATGATATCATTATCGCAAGTGCTGACCTGGAATTGATTGACTACAACAAATCAAAACTCAATCAAGAATATCGAATGGATGATAGAGGACAGCTACAATGGTTCCTTGGCATAGAATTTAAAAGATTAGACGGTGGTAGATATATTATGAGTCAAGAAAAGTATGCTTAGAAATTCTGAAGAGATTTAATATGGAAGAATCCAATCCAGTTACTACACCGGCAAATAAAGAGATTATACTTGCATTTACAAATTCTGATAATACAGATGTTACAACAGATTTCCCGTAAAGAGAATTAATCGGAAGTTTAATGTACTTTATGGTGGGTACTAGATCAAATATTGATTGGATTGTTTCTAAATTATCACAGTACTTGAATAAGTTTGATGCAACACATGTCATTGCAGAAAGAGAGTTCTCAGATATTAATGAGGAACAACAAATTATTATTTACATTACAAGAAAACTGATGGAATCCTTACAGGATACTCAGATTCCGATTGGGGAAACATTGTTGATGACAGAAGATCAACTAGTGGCTACATATTTACCATGGGTAGTGCTCCAATTAGTTGGAAGTCAAAGAAACAGACAACACTTGCATTGTCTTGATGTGAAGCCGAATACATGGCTCTTGCTGATGCCACAAAAGAGTGCATATATCTTAAATTTTTATGAAAATCAGTAAATATGACGAAAACGAATATGGTATATTTCCTGACAGCCAAAGTGCTATTAGTTTAAAGGATGGTGGACCTGGCCAACACAATCGCAGTAAACATATCGACATCAGATATCACTTTATTAGAGAGCAGGACGATATTAATTTCCTTTATGTATGCTCAGAAAACAATACTGATGATATTTTAACAAAATCTTTAGGCAAAGTAAAATTTGAAGCATGTCTTAACCAGTCTTAACCTACTCCAAATTGCGAGGGGGTGTTGAGATTTATTCAATTATTAACTTAATTTAATACATACGGTACAATATCACTTATATACATAATACTGTCTGTTTATATATCACAATATTTCTATATTTCTATATTTCGATATTTCTGTGTCTGTCCGCGACTTATGTACGTCTTACTGGCGATATAATACGGATAATCCGTTGTCGGGAAATTATGCAAACATTTGTGTCGAGATAACCGTGTACAGTAACAAATTTGTTGTATGAAAAGTATGGGTCTATGGCGTTGTTTTAAAATAATATACTTCATCTGATATTTTATTTGATATCATTGCATTAAAAAATTCAGAGATTTTGAAAAATTTCATAGGTCGATAATCTAGCGGGCAGCCAAATCGACTTCAAATTGAAATCTCCAGAACAAAAATATTTTGCTTTAAATTTAAAAGCTGCGTGTAAATTGTTTGAACAAGTGAAACTTGAAACTGAATCAGTTTTATGATAATTAAAGCAATACGAAATACTGAATTACATTGAATTACCAGTATAACTAGGCCAGACAAAATATGTTTTGAAATCAAAGAAACGTAGACATATTTCATGTAGTGTTCAAATCGACTTCAAATTGAAATCTCCAGAACAAAAATATTTTGCTTTAAATTTAAAAGCTGCGTGTAAATTGTTTGAACAAGTGAAACTTGAAACTGAATCAGTTTTATGATAATTAAAGCAATACGAAATACTGAATTACATTGAATTACCAGTATAACTAGGCCAGACAAAATATGTTTTGAAATCAAAGAAACGTAGACATATTTCATGTAGTGTTGATATCAGATACATATAGCGCGGCACAAACGCTATGAAATTAAAGAGACTTGAGGTCTTAATTTAATTTATTAATGAAACAAAATGCCGTTCATTACTTTTCTCAAAATCGAGATATAAAACATTTCACTTTTAAAAAGGCTATTTTGATACATAATTTGTGAGAACACTGAGCAAACAATCTGTTTTGAAATGAATAATCTATCGCGGGGCTTAAAAACAAATTAATTTGCAAGAATTTTCAAATTGGCGTTGGCGTTCGACTATTTCGAAAAATATTCAAAGTTCGAAGAGATTATCTGTCTACAGTCTAAAATCATAGAGTTTAGAATTAATCAAGGCATTGCACAAAAGTATTTTTATAATTTATTATTTAATATAAAAAAACGAATCATTTGGTTTTAAGCAGCAAGGCTTTTATTTTCAGATTTTGCTTCCATAATTAACGAAGGAATTATACTGGCATCGATTAATATTAAAATTTCATTTTGTTGACTTGCTATACGAATAAGACACAGTATGTTACTACAGTTTCGAGAATAAAAATAGCGATGTCTTGTTATTATCTTTGATCAACATTTAATAAAGTTAATTTCAG
This sequence comes from Haliclystus octoradiatus, assembly GCA_916610825.1. Classification (NCBI taxonomy): domain Eukaryota; kingdom Metazoa; phylum Cnidaria; class Staurozoa; order Stauromedusae; family Haliclystidae; genus Haliclystus; species Haliclystus octoradiatus. The sequence goes on from OU744446.1 coordinate 22,928,304, forward strand.
GTATATCAAATTTAACAAAGTTAAATTGAATTGAGCGTATGATTTGTGATAAATAATAATAATTATAATATTTTCAGCGTTCAAAAATTTTGCTTTGAATTTAAAAGCACAAAAACATAATTCAAAAACATTTTTAAATAGTTAATACAGTTTGGATGAGTGTAACAAACCTTGTGTTACAAAAATAAAAAGTGAAAAGGTTGCACGAAATAATCGATCATAGCAAACAATATTTATTAAAATAAAACTTACCATTTTCCAAATGAGATCCAAATAAAAACTATACGAGCGGCATAATCTCCGAACAACATTTAAATACATAATAGCGGGTTCTCTGAGTTAATACACCAATCAATAGTAAGTTAACAACCATATTTTATCGAAGGAGAATGTACGCCCGATAAGAATAAAATAAAGATTGTCTTTTATTCGAAATAATTCTGACAAAAATGATCATTTCATATCGTAATCAAATGCATGGTAAAGTAGATTCATTTTCTACATAGTAAATTATCCTTTTCGTCAGACATCATAACATGAGCATTTAAATATTACCATCGGCTATGGTATTTTATATCTTTGAAGCTGCACTAAACATTTCCACTCTATAAACCATCGCGTCCGTTTCAATAAATTCTGAATAAATATGCATATCACGAATCTGGCAAAATGAGTTGTTTTCGTTTTTCTATCAAAATAATTAATTTATTCATAATCGTCTTTCCTTTCATTCGACATCTGTAATGTATTATAAATAGCGCGTAGAAATATTGACAACAAGATGTAACATAATATCAATATCGAATTAGTATAGCGATTTATTATAGAATTTTATTTCCTTTTAAAAGAATGTTGATGCTATTAGTCTGGAAAATTTGATAACAAGAAGCACTATGAGTTCAACATTTCACATCTTTTGTTTACTTTTAAAATTTTATTTTCAACGAACTCTTAGTATTTTGATAGACTGCCATGAAAATCACAGGCCTACTTGCTGAGATTGCAAAGATCAAAAATATATAGGCTCATATACTATCATATCATAATATTATCAGATTATATATATAGTTTGAAATCAATACACGCGCTGTCGCCTTGTTCAGTAATACGTTGTCGAAGCAATAGGTTTGTTGATTAGTACAGTCAAGGCGCGTACAACAGTATGTAAGGGGTTGGCTCATTGGTTAATGCTCTGGTATTACAAAATCAGGGTCGTAAGTTCAAATCTGCCATTCGGCAGTTTTTATCAACGATTTTTCTGATTTTTTTTTTAATATGAAGCAGTAAATCATTGTTAATTAACAAAAGATATCGCTTGATCATGTTAATAACAGAAATTAGTGGACCATGTGTTTTGTCGAAGCTAAATTAATTTAATGCTGAATATATTGCATGCAATGCCACGAGTTTGACCGACCACACCTTGACGGCGTTATTTTGTGAACACCACATTAGTGTTGTATATATTGCAATAAAGATTTATGAATTCGAACCGAACGCGATCCGATCGTGTCGGGTCAGATTCGGGTTAATATTTTAGGTCTTCGGATCTGATCGGATTTGAAGTGATTTTTTATGGATAGTTTCAGATTTCGAAATTTGACTGAGTATTTGTAATTTATAATAATTAATGTGTTCTGGCTTCCTTTCAACACATAAAATAAAGTTTTTCTATGTAGACAAAGCTACGTTAAATTATACATTTCAATCGACTCAATTGATGTGAAATAAATTAAATTTTTATTAAAGGAATGATTAAGATGTATTGATTAATGCTACATCGTTTCAATGCGTATTGTGTCTCATGTTCTCCTCCAGAGTTCATACTCCGTATTATACAGCGATAGAAAGCTTAGTCAATTGTTTAATTATAAGTGATCTGAAAGTTTTATCATAGAAGGTCCATTATGGACTACACTCATTGCTAGTTATTCATATAATCATCATCTATTCAATTGTTTTCATTACTTACATAGTCTTTACTTGTAAAAGAGGCTTTTATATTCCTAAGCTATTTCTTCCCTCTTTTGCCGATTGGAGACATTTCAAGGAAGATTTGCCGTTTGACCAAGTCTTCAGGGGGTACCACGCCCCCAATACCCCCATACTAGGGACGGCCCTGGATGCAATTTTAGTTTACATTCATTTCAATGTGATGTACCTCATTGTATGCTTCTTTTTCTTTTTTCTTGGTGGACTGTTACTTTCTTCTTCTTCTGGAGTGGGTGTCATCACTGGTTCCATAATTGTACGTTTGAAAACCTACATGTAATAATAACGATGGGCTGAGAGGCATTGTGTAGGATTAGCATGTATAAAAACAATTTTTTGTTACAGCAGGCAACATGATATATTTGTAATATTTTGTTGAGCTTCGACTTTGAGCAAACGCATTCCAGTTGACTGATGACCCCTGTAATACTCAAATAAAATTATGATATTAATAGAATTGCCAAATGACCACAAGTCTCACCTTATAAGATATCAAATTTGTCATAAGTCAGAAGCGAGGCAAGTCAATTGTAATGAAGTGTATTGCTGCATCTGATAAACTCAGACGAATGAGGATTGGAAAATGTATTGGCAATACGTTGAGCTTAAGAACTATTTGAACTTTGAGCATCCAAATTAGTAATATTTGTTTATATGGTCCAATAATTGCATAACTCATACTTGCTTGCATGATTTTGTCTTGATAAGATTAGCCATTGTGCAATAATTGTTTACAAATAGTGGGAGTAAAACGCGAAGAAGGGATAAATCAGCTGGTGTCCAATCTCCATCTTCAACCTCGTCAAGGACTGTGAAAGGGGGGATTGTGAGTAACTATAGTAAAAGAAGGACATTTAAATCAACAACACCCATTATTATTGATGGCAAGTTTTTTCAAACTTTTTCATGCTTTCTATTGGCTATATAGAACACTGACAATTTCTATTGACCTCGAACATTTTATTTTATTTATTTCATTCGGGTTGTACTATAAATAAAAATATAACAAGAAGGTATTCAATTGCTGCAACAAAAAACTTAAGTTATATTAAAAGGAGAAAATTAGAAACTAAGATTAAAAACTAAAGATAAAAAGCTAAAGATAACATTAAGTGAAAGTGTGGTAATTTCTTCGACTGACGCCTCGATGGTTCAAGTTGTAACATGATGTAATAAGTCGAGACAATAGGGTGAAGCTGTAGATGGTTTGGTAGATAATGTGAGATGTTTTGGTAGAGAGTTTACAATAGGGCAGCAGAGCAAGAAAAAGTACTATGTTGTTGACAGAGCACAACTTTCTTTTAGGTACGTTATGGTCTTTTATAAGGTTTGTTAGATAAGCAGGTGCTAAGCCAACTATTCAAGATTTAAAAGTTAGAATTAACATTTTGTTTCTAACTCATATCTGTTAAGTTCTTGCTGCTGCATTTTGGACCCTTATCAATCTTTTTATTTGGTATGATGGTAGCCCGTATATAATATAGTTGCAATGGTCAAGTCTAAATAAAGTGAGGGTCTGGGCAACCTTCTGCTTCAAGCAATCACAAAGACATTGTATGGTATTTATCATTCAACAACCTTGGGACTCTTATCATTTACTTATATCTTATCATTACATTAGGACTCTCCACGACAGGTGAATTTGACCCACTATCTTTATGTAGTCGCTTTCCTTTGAAACGTCTTGGTTTTATTTCAGAACCATCTACATCCAATGTTTCTACATCACTGTCACTTTTATCTTTGTCTTGATCAGCAACTGATGGTAGAACTTTCTAGCATTTGAAAACACAACACAGTCACAAAATGTAAGAACGGACGATATATAAGTGCTGCAATGAGGTTTTTAATATTTATGCAGCATTATAAAACAGGAAACTTGATAATATGGAATTTGTTGCTCTTTAAGAAAGATAGCATTAATAATTAATGTATGTAATTAGCTACTTAACAAGCTCAATGCTGTCATAACCCTTGCCAATGTATTATTTCTGACCTGAATATTTCTAGTTATACAATTAAATATGTTACAGTAGTACAACCAAACTTATTTCAAAAATGGGGGTTGAAATATTTCTGCAGTATGACTAATGACAACCCCTGTGGAAACAGATCAAGGACAGTTCATGAAAAAGTTCATGGAAATTCGGCTGTTTTACATTGAAGACAAGAACTATTCATGAATTGTTCATGAACTCAACAATTTTTTCAACAGGGGTACGTAATAACACAATCTAATATTATGCCAAATGCTATGCAACATACCAAATGCTGCCAACAGTCTTCTCCGCAAGGCGTTGCTTCCTGTGCATCAGGTACAGGCTACAGGTTGAAAGCAATTTAAAGATGTTTGACAACAGTATTTGGATCAAGAACCAATATGTTACAAAAATGAAAATATTAGAATTGATGAAAATTTCCTTCAGCGGAAATGCGGAACCTTAACAAGTTATTTGACGTTGTTGAATCCTAATTTAACGATCTTTGCCAATAACACACGAAATGATGAGAAACTTATCATCCCATTTATGAAATGTTCAATATTGGCCTGTGTAAAAATGGGTGAAGATAATCTTGAATGCGGTTTTTAATCGACTGAATAAATGCCAAAAATTGGCAATTCATATAAATAGCGTATATAATTTGCTGATAAGAATCCAAATCAGAACATTGGTTTTAATTTTCCTGAACATTGAGAATAAAACAAGAGAAAGTTGTCTCGAGTCCCTCAACAAAAACGAGTCCCGGTCTTCTGGGTAAAACTTTTTGAGAATTGAGTACAAAATGTAGGAGGTACATCATATTTGATTTGATAATGTGCACTGGTAATTCAGTGATAGAGTATCCACAGTTGTGCAGGAGGCCGGTGTTCGATTCCTCGTTGGTGCACACATGTTAATTGTACTATTGAATTTATGTAAATTAGGCAATATCCCCCAATAAACAACCTTTTGATTATGGGGTGACTCTAGGCTAGATATCATTTTATTTTAATCTATCCACTAGATAATGTGTCTACTTAACTAGTACAGCGAAACATGCAAAGACCTATCAGGTAAGAACAGAGATTTAAATTTGATGTCTATGAATAATATTGACCTTCATGATCAAATGTTCAAATTTTAATCCAATTTTCTGGTAACTGCAAAATGAACACGGGAACTGAATGGGATTGTGTAATTTTGTACCAGGACAGTAGTGACCAACCCTGTTTATCTGTATACTTTCAGTTAGATTAGTTGGCTTGTAGATACACTATATGGCTATACCTTTCTTTTGATAAAGCCAGGTGTTACACGACAAGCTAAAATATTAAAATAAGACAATCAAGATTTTAGCAGAGCTATGTACCAGCTCTAGCAACGAGAAAGTGAATTAGAACATGCGATACAAACCATGTAGAAAACAGTCATATTTGTAACAACGACGACAGAATAATGTATGGAACGAATGCATTGTCTTTTCACGAGTTGTTGATATTGCATTTGGGCTAGAATGAAGCCAAATAGAATGCATGCCAATGACATAATACATTTGGGATAATATTAAATATACCATAATCAAGGATTAAATATGGCGAGTTTCTTAATAACTTTGAGTTTGTTGTTGTAAAGGAATAAATAAAAATTTAACTAACAAACTCTAGTGCATTAGATGTTTTAATATATACTTAGAATAAACAATAACAATTCACGACACGAAAACTCTATGTCCAATTGACCTGAAAATTGACCTGAAAATTGACGTCACAATAGTGATCATTGTGGGTCAGCGGTCAACAAACACTTGAAAACTCACTATAAGAATTACACAGAATCTGCACACAAGTTATCAGTTGTTTGAAAATGATAATGAAAATGAAAAATATATTAAAAATTTTTAAGAAAATTAAAAAATTAAAAACTTTTTGGTTAACGAAATGTTAGCAATTAGGAAGGCAAAGCCGACTCTTAATATTCAAAGCAAGTTAACAAAGTCGGGACTATTAGCACAATTGTTTTTTGTCACAGCGCTGTATTTTTTTTAAATCTGTAGACTTTTGTTATTTTTTCTTTACAAACAGAAGCCAAATATTGTTAAATTTATAACAACACATTTTATCTATATCTATTTTGCAATGTCATAAAATATGAAGATGTATGGATGAATGTCTACCTACCCATCAATGCTTGGCGTGCATTCAAGGGGAACGATCTTCGATTTATTTTTGATATCAAGATACCTGAAAATTACAAATTTTATTGATTGCTGATTTCATATAAATTGATAATATGAGTATAAGCTATAATTATATGTCAGCTGACAGTATCATCATCTACAATAGCAGTGGGTATGATTGGATAATTATTCAAAATATCAACAACTCTTTTTTTTAGCATGCATTGAGTAGTCTTTGACCATGAGGAATAATCCTATCTCTAATAGGTAGGTAGATATATAGATAGATTGATAGAAGTTTCTTTCAACCATTGGAAATGACATACAGCTGATAGGCAAATTCTACACTTCAATACCGTTATGCATCAATTCTCGCCATATCGATAAAACTAAGACTCTGGTATTTTTCTAGGAGTGGAGCATAACTGTTTCGCTGACAACTGAGCTATGAAAACATATAATAACATATATGTGATACAAGCGTCTGTCAAATTCAGAATCTTGGAAACGTAACAGTAGGTTGTAGACACAAAGGATAAATTATGACCTATTTTCTGCAAAAGAGTGCAGCATGCACGCAAGAACGCAAGTTACCGACATTGTTTCTTCATTTGGTTTCATTTAAAATAAGATAAATGTATTATGTTCTTGAAGAGAAACATCTACTTGTTTCAAATCAACCCAGCAATAATCACCTTGTTCTAAGTTCCTGTGGTTGAAAATGATGATCATTGAAGTATTCTGTAATTCCTTTGAAAACAGCCATTGGCACTTTTTCATTTGAATCGATTGACCGTCGAGAAGTGTGCTCAAATGTTGAATCTATAGAATCATCAATATAAAAAAAATGAAAATCAAATACAAGTACTTATGGCCTGCCTTTGAAACAGCAGCCACATGGCTTGGGGTTCTATATAGAGGTTACATTTACTAGAATATGCAGTTTTGGAATGCTGCAAAATGATGATTATGAAACATTTATAGTGTATATCCCGGATATTGGGAGATTGCTTCTTTAGATAGAGAAAAATTTTCTATCAGTACATGTTCTTCTTGTATTTTTACTTTGCGCAAGTATTTCCCCCTCAAAAATGCAATCAAAGTTACGTTTTTGTGTCTCACTCTTTTTCCTCGAACAGGAACCCGCTTATTTTTCTCAAGAGAGTTTACACCGGAAAAAACACTAAACATTTTACTTATTTGTCTCTAAATAAAGAACCGCTAAACCAAATGAAAATTTGCTTTCGGAATGAAATTTTTAACGTTCAGCTGAAGATTTAGAGCTATATTTGATCAATATTCAAGATCCAGGTTAAGAGATATAAGCCTCTAAAGTCAAAATCTTTTAGTTTTGGATTTTCTCACTCAAGTGCTCACGCGATTAGCACCTCTTTACGACTTCGTCTAAGCAGGTTATCGCTGCTGGTTATGTGTGTGACTATTTTTAATACGCATCAACTATGCCGACTATGCTTAGACGAAGCCGCAAAGAGGTGTTAATCGTGTGAGCACTTGAGTGAGAAAAATCCAAAACTAAAAACTTTTAGAGAGTGCTTATATCTCTTTTCCTGGATCTTGACTATTGATCAAATATAGCTCTAAATCTTCAGCTGGACGTTAAAAATTTCATTCGAAAAGCAGATTGTCATTTGGTTTAGCGGTTTTTTATTTAGAGACAAATAAGTAAAAAGTTTAGTGTTTTTTCCGGTGTAAACTCTCTTGTTGAAAATAAACGGGTTCCTGTTCGAGGAAAAAGAGTGAGACACAAAATTAACCCAAATTGTCACTTTGACTGCATTTTTGAAGGAGAAATGATCGCGCAAAGTAAAAACACAGGAAGATCATGTACGAATAGAAAATTTTTCTCTATCTAAAGAAGCAATCTCCAAATATCCGGGATATACACTTTAAATGTGAAATGATTAGGTATCAGGTTAAGTCAAACACAGCAAAGCAATTGAATTAAAACCATTGAGGTTCTTTTATTTTTCTTTCTTTTAATTTAGCATAAAATATCTTACAGTGATTACAGCTTAATTTGTAATAAACCAAATGTACTCTTTATGATGTCGATTATCAAATAAAATCAAACAACAAGTTTTCAAAATCACTCTCCTATAGCTCTCATAAACGTTTTGAGGAGAGTGGTATGTCAATATCCCTTAATCCAACGACATTCCCCATTTGTTTATTGCTGCAATATTCTATTTTGCTTTTATCTTAACCAACCAATCAGTGACGTGTATCACTTTCCCATTTGTGAAGAGAAGGATACATCCACTCAAATGCCGCCTACAACTTTTCTTAGTTGTGAGTAAAATAACACGTCCAATCACAATTAATTATCAGGCAAGTCAGGCAATAAATTTAAACATTGACTGAGAAAATAAATGCAAGATTATTATGATGATTAGCCATCTGGGAATTGATTTGAAAGGCAATTATCACCATCATCATCATTTATTCAGGACCTGATAAGTTCACGTAGAACTTTTTTCACAGGACTGATTATAAAACTAGAATATATGATACGGTATCCAGTAAGAAACATAAAATTATACAAAGTAATACAAAATAATATAATCTAAAAACTAATTAAGAGCCAATGCTTATGTTGGCGTTTAAATGCTTCTGCTTATTTATCAAGGAGACTTTTGAAACTTGTTCGTCTGGAAGCCTCCTTCATTTTAGACAGTAGAATATTCCACTAGTGCGCACCAGCATTTTGAAATGAATGGCGATGGCTTGACTTGATGTAAATGTCATTGTGGGTGTGAGATCGTGTTTTGGTGGTATGTGGCCGTTGAAAAATATGGGAGCAGATTAGGAGCTAGGTTGAATTTAATTTTATGAGTGAACATTAGTTGATGGGAGGTTATTGGAGCTCAATAAGATGATCTTTGCAGTGACCCCATTGTCTCTAGCATAGATATCAAAATCTTGTTGTATAGTACTTCATAATAAATTTAAATCTGACTTGCAGCTGTAGCCTACTATCTCAATTGTGATATAAATCCTGTTTTCTATTCACAATTCTATTTTCTAAATGTTCAATGTTGAAATCTCGATCAGTAGACATTACATAACAAGAAAAATTTGTGGCTATTGCATCAGTACACATTTTATCAACTCTTTGTTTTGATCATGAAACTCACTCGCTTGCAGAATTTCGCTTGTTCCTTTCATTATACGATACAACTTGCAATTAAAATCCGTACAGACTCAATGCCCATAAAGTAATATCTATGTATGCCATAGCTTCAAACATACCTATGTCTTCTTCTTTACTTTCAGCTGATACACTTGCTTGTTCCTCATTTTCTAGTTTTTCTTTAGCATGGGCAGCAAGATTTTCAACCAATTCAACAAATATCTCATCATCAATAAAATTATCTATAACCAAGACATAATAGGAAATATAATTATATTCTTACTAGACTAACAAATTCACTAAATGCAAGGCAGGAAATAACTAAACAAACTCTCTGTATAATTTAACTTAATTTATATTATATACACTATTGTACAGGCAGAGCATTGTACATCCAGATCTGCTGGTCTAAATATATTCAAAGTTTTCTCCGGCCTTGACTTTATCCGAGCATCAGTAAATAACACCTTAGTGATAGTATGTGGATGTGCTCTTGGTAAAAGATGCCACTCCTCTATAAAAAGATGACACATTTATGAACACCTTTGGTATGGTGATTCTGCCTGCGTAATTATCTATCAATTGCATCACTTACTTGTTGAAGTGTGAACTTTTCCATCATAATTTTTAATTAATTCTTCAATGAATTGACCATCTTGATCAATTACTTCTTCTCCCATGTAGGGAATATTATGAAGAACAGTTTCATCTTCAACCTAAAATTTAAAAGATATTCAGCATTGATAGAATACCTCCCTCTGTAATATTATGGAAACTTGAAATTATAAAAGAACAGAATTGCAATTTTAGATACAGTACTTACACAAAACATAATATTAATTAAGCTCAAAAATGGAATATCTAAAATAGGACAGTGTTTATATTTTTGATAAAATATTGATAGATATCTGCCAGCAGGTAGGTCTACAAGCTATGTAGAAAATGCTGTTAATAAATTGTATTTAACAGAGCTATACTAAACTCAGTGTAGCTTGATTGCAAGGTTTTCCTATTTTGATAATGGGTAGTTTTTCACATCTTTCTTATATTCTGTCCACAACAACCCATAGGTTTTAACAACAACCAATTATTGATCATAGAAATTGATTTAATGTTTTACAAACGTTGCATCTTTACCCGTAGTGGATTTTGAACAGTGCCTTCTACTTTCGGTAACGATTGTACGGTCTGAGCTCAATCTTGGCTCAACGAAGATCAAAGGGTCTGGATATACAACACTCTCTGTCTCTTAATTTTTTGCCATGACAATAGATGCAGCTATGATATGTAAATAGAAAAGTTTAGCCATGGTATTGATAAGAGTGGACCTGGTTAGAATAATGAAATTGATGCCTTTTAATAGTATTGTTTATGGTTTCTCAAATGGATTTACAAGAACATTTGTCAAATATCTATTTGATAAAATACAGGAAAGTGAAATCCTACTTTAAAAGTGCACATGACCTGAAAAATTTTTAACACAGATTCGGGTAGCTGAAGCTAAATCATGAAGAATGATGACAATGATTTCTTAGTTTGAACGCGTATAAGCGGAGATATTTAATGTTGAATCTACCCTATTTACGATCATTCACTGTTTTCCAAACTCGGAACGACAGTCGGAATGACAAAAAGGCTTACTATAGTAAAAAGGGGAAGTCAGAATTATAAAAATCATATCTCCTTTTGCGTGAAATCAAAAATTTTAACGTCTAAGTCAGCTATGCCCACACCTCTAGGACACCTTTTCTGCTTGAAATAAATATTATTTATTAAGAAATACATGAAATACAAGGGTTTTTAGTTGTTGGATTTACTTTTTTTGTCAAAAATGTGTCAATCATCCTCCGCGGCCTGCGGTTTGGACTGCGCACCCGCTGTCTTATGCACACATCACCTCAATTTGTGATAAATGTTTGTCAGGTGTTTGAGCCTTTTTGTACAGAAAAACGCTATTTCAAATACTAAATGTCCTTGTATCTCATGTGTTTCTTGGTTAAATGAATTCTGCTTTAAGCAGAAAAGGTGTTCCAAAGGTGTAGGCATAGCTGACTTGGACGTTAGAAACTTTAATTCCGTATGAATGGAGATAAGATTTTTTAAAGTTTTCAATTGTCCTTTTGCTGTGATAACTTTTTTTCGTGTCACTTTAATCTGGGAATTCATCTTCATCATCATTTATTCAGAAACCTGATACGTTTTACAATAACATTTTTTTACATAAATGGTAGGTAGACACATTTATCAAGTTAGATTTACCATAAAATTTTGTTGTAATGGTGCCCATGTAAGCATAGTAGGTAATGCTGGCTGAGAGAAAAGTGACACCATCGGAATTTGTTGTGAGGGAAAACCAAATCCATTCTGTGCAGTTGCTTTCTGTGGAAAATACACATCTATATGCAAATGGATGATCAGTAGGCTAGCAGCAGTAGGCTGACAAAGTCTATTGCACAATGCAGATTCATCAAGCTATATAATTTGCACCAAAAAAAATATATGTAAAGCTTCAAGTAAGCATGATGTTGTCAGGTAAGAAACTGCATGTGGGATTGCCCCAATATTATAAAAAGTACGACTGCTATAAATGAAACTTTTGACAGAAAAAGAAACTGATAACACCATAATTTAATATTTTATCAAGATCAACATTTCAATCACCACTGGTGATCATTTTAAAGATAAACTAAACAAATTTTTACAAGTACTTAAATATATAAAAATACTAGCAATAAGGATCCGCTGTGATGGGTATAATTGGGTCGTACAGTTTTGGAAATGAGGATTAGATCATATCTGAAATGATATTCAGAAGTATATAGGCCCGCACTAAATTTATAATTATAATAGCAATTAAACTTTATAAATTAAAGTAACTTAAACAGAAGAAAAATTATACTTTTTCAAATTATTACATCTTAAACTTAGAAACTATAAACCCCAGTCTGAACCTCTTCAATATCTTTATCTTAACCTACATTTGACAAATTTAAGGCATATCGTTGGTGTAACTTTTGAAATAATGTATGTAAATCAAATTTAAAATATAATAAAATAAAATGATACAGATATATATTATATTATATTATAGATGAAACAATTAAACTAGAAATATTAACAAGATTAACTTTTATTTCTAAATGTTAAAAAACTTTTGACTTAATTGTGTCCTATGTTAAGTGTTGGTTTCAATTTTGTAATAAAAAGAATCTCATGCATGAGGCAATCTGCTTTGTTTTTACAATGCCGTAAAACACTGAACCATTTAGAGCAGTCGCGAGTTTGAGGTTGTGATGATTGAGAAGGTGTTGTCCAATTGCCTGTGTTCGGTGTTCAGGAATGCGTTCATGGAGGTGACGGCAAGTAAAACCGACACAGTCTGCATCACACAGACCACACTGAAATTTGTAAACGACGCATTGTTGGCATAAGAATGATGGCTTCTGTTCCCGAAAGCGTAAATCTTCAACCAACTTTCGACTTCTCATGTTTACGTTGATGTTACTGTTCAGACGGTGCAAATCTTGTCTTAAAACTTTACTAGATTTTACATCCTTAAAAGGTAAAACAATAATTACAGGCTTTTCTTTCTTGGAAGTGTTAATAACGTTGCAAGTAACAAAATAATTAAAAGTATTAAAATCATTACAATCATTAAAATCATTGAAAGAGAACTTAGATAAAATAGAATTAAAATTTTAACGGGATATTTCAGTTTGTAAAAAATTGAATTTAAACGGCAGGATTCTTCTTGAAAATGAAAATATAAATGAAATCAACTTTTAGATCCTTTCCTATCCTATTTGAGTGCTGTTAACAATCAACAACATAAATAACAACACAACAACTTTTCAAATCCAACACTTGTCTTATCATAATCAAAATAACAAAAATAATGCCTTCATGATGCATTATGGCAGTTACAGTATTAATACTTTAATGACAAATGCACAACCGTCAAATTTAAGCAAAGGCACACAAATTACATGGCCAAACTGTATGATACTTACAACTCTTGAATGCTCTGAAATAGGAGTTGCCTGGACAGTAGTTGGTTGATGGTGTGTTGTAGAATTCATAACTGCTATTTCTTGCTGTTTTTGTAATGAAAGTTTAATCTTTTCTTTGTTCTGCGAGAATGCATCCTGTTACGATAATGGTAATAAGATGCAATGAAACATGTATATAACTATGAGAGATAGATAAATTGACCACTGCATACAGGTGGCCTTTATATACAGGGTTGGTTCAATAGATAATACTTTATAAAATCATTAAATGTTATACTGATCGCTGATTGGGTGTTGTTGATGTTTGTGTCAGGCAACATAAGATCGTGAAATTACGGCTTTTGGCTTAATCACCCCCCAAACGCAAAAAATAACAACAGAAACAAAATGGCGTTCATATGACCAAAGAGGTTTTTTGATTGGGCGCTTAAAAATACCCTTCAAATTCAACTTAGCAACGAGAGAGCACAATTACTTTTAAACCAAATCTAGGGTGAAGCTCCATCAGTACTGTTCAAGCTAGCTTGCAAAACATTGCCATCTGGTTGGCAGTTTTTATTATTAGTTGCAATTTGCTAATGATTGCTTACTATTTGGAGCTGACTAGTGATTGTTCGCTATCGGGAACTTGTTAGTGATTGTTCACTATTCAGAGCTAGATTAGGACACTCAGAAGAATCAGTTAATAAGTTCCAACCCACCTCCTCCATTAAATTAATAACAGGTTTGTATTTATTGTTTCCAATAAAAAAAAACGTTAATCTGATACATCCGCTTTTGAGCGGTGGGTGACTCGCCGACCACACAGACCAGCTTGATTTAATCTAGAATTTCTGAGTTGACATGACGAATACTTCACGGCGTTGTACAGAATATTTTGTAAGAACTTTCTGCTGACTGAAGATTTATAAATTTTCTTCAATAGGTATGTTCTCCGTCGAATTAATTCTTCCAATTTGTTCAGCTCAACAATTCAACTGGGAGAGCATCGACACAATTGTGGCACGCACATCAATCCACGTTGTTTTTGTTTCGTAGTATTAAATACATATTTATGAGATGTGGATTGTTATTATTCCTGTTGTTGTTATGTGGAACCTTGATTGTAAATTTCATGTAAATTTAAACAATTATTCAAGCTTTAAACATGTGCTTTACTTGATTTTGATTCCGTAGAAGTCAGGATTGCCTATATTGCCTTCTTCACCTTTGCATCGGCACATCTCTAAAATATGTATTACTATGAAACAAAAACAATGTGGATTGATGTGCGTGCCGTAATTGTGTCGATGCTCTCCCAGTTGAATTGTTGAGCTGAACAAATTGGAAGAACTAATTCGACGGAGGAAAACATACCTATTAAAGAAAATTGATAAATCTTCAGAACTTAAGCATACATCGTATTTATTTGCAAGATAATAAATAATGAAGCAAAAGTTGCACTTGCACGGACAGTCGGACGAGTGTGTACATTCCCATCTAAATCATATACAGTATGGCTTGGAAGTTTCAATTCTAGCCTATTTATGCTTTGAGGGTCGCTAAATATGAAGCTTATCACATTTATCGGTCATATTTATTGGAGAGAAATAATAAATATCGTATATATGAATTAAAAGTTCATACAAAATATTCACAACGCCGTGAAGTATTCGCCATGTCAACCCGGAAATTCTAGATTAAATCAATCTGGTCTGTGTGGTCGGTGAGTCGGCGGGTCGGTATTCTACACCCACCGGCTTTTGAGGAACTCCCCCCAACCAAGCACCAAGTTCAAATGATTATATTCCATGACAGAGTTTAAATCAAATCATAAATTAAACATAGTCTATAAAACTCTCTTGTTCATTGCTTCTGTCCGTAGTTCTACAGCACTTTTGCTTTGTTGATAAACGCCATAGCGGTACGTCACACCACAATAAATTTCAGCGTTTCATTGTTTGAATAGTACAGTATAAAGGCATAGGATCATGTATACGAATAGTTGAACTAATGCTCATTTTCAGACAATTTTTTTCCATTTTTATAACTTGTCGTAGCTTTTTTCAAAAAGCGCAGTGTATTTCTATTGAAAATCTGCACTGGCCCTGGTGTCTACAGTGACGCCATTTTACGAGAATTCACAAGCGATCACTATTTTGAGCTTTTTAATGTCAAAATAAACAGTGTATTTATTTTATAAAACATATAGAAAATAACTATTTGTGTTAAGTACTCTGAAACACTTTGGGTGCTATGAGACATTCAAGAGGCCAAAATCATTCCCCTGGCGGCTTGTGATTTTAAGCCTCTTTTATGTCTCATTATGAATCCAGCGTATTCGTTTAGAGAACATAAGACTGAGCACCATTTTCTCTTTGTTAAATTTTGGACATTGCAAGAGTGACCACTACATACAGGTGGTTGCTGTATAGAGGTACCCGTTATAGCAGGTTTGACTGTAGATGTTTATTATTTATAACTATATAGCATGAGAACAACGAGTAACATATTTGCATGCTCCATAAAATTATTTTGTTCATTATGGGCGATTCAATTGTGTCTGACTGACACATCGGAAGATATTTCGAATCATCATCATCATCATCATCAACATCCATAGGGCATTAACATCCACGCGAAGTTTGATCAATTATTATTTTTTACAAAAAGTGGCCAGGGTCCGACAAAGTCCGGGAACCTGGGAACCAGGTTCCCGGAAGGTTTGGGCAAATTCCGAAGAATTCCGAAGAATTTAAACTTTTCCCGTTCAAGTTTTGTAAATTAAATTCCGAAGGTTGGAAGATTTCGTCAGTTATCCGAAGTTTTCAAAGTAATATAATTTATTTAATAAGAATTAATATTTACATGTCTTTATATTAAATATAACTATGTCTATTTATTCATCAACATAATAAACAGTTCAATTTTCAACGTAAGTGTCTCATTACACACTC
This sequence comes from Haliclystus octoradiatus, assembly GCA_916610825.1. Classification (NCBI taxonomy): domain Eukaryota; kingdom Metazoa; phylum Cnidaria; class Staurozoa; order Stauromedusae; family Haliclystidae; genus Haliclystus; species Haliclystus octoradiatus. The sequence continues at coordinate 22,944,551 of OU744446.1, forward strand.
GCTTTGTTTCATAACAATGTGTGAAGTACGTCAGGCGTCACAACATTCGAATTGAATGAATGATTAATTGGTGTGATCTCGTAAACTCGTAAACGCGGAAGTATTTTATTCCCTCTCGCCTTCACAATCATTGCGAGCAAACTAACGAAATTATTCTGCGTTCAGTTTGAAAATCGTGGTTACATTTGTTTATCTATTGTATTTGTCTTTGAGTTGACGTGGCTTCTCTAACTTCGGCATCTTCACGGCTTTCGTTGTCTGTAGGCCTACATTAAATTATTATTCTTGAATATTTGAATTGGAATTTGCATTAAACATTATTCAAGTATTTCGGTAACTTTATATATACATGTCTAGTTTTGTTTCGAAACAAAATGAAGTCTAGTCATGCTCATAGTGTCTACAGTTTGAGAACATGAACATGTCTGTGTAGCAGGATATTCGGCAATTCACGACTGATGTTGTCTATAGTGGAGTCGATTAGCGATTTAATATTCACAACTATTTGCGTTGGCTTCAACTTCGAGAATCGAACATATTTTGAACAGTTCGATAATTGCGTTTGCGTATGATTGTATCGAGATAGAATCAAATGAAAGTACGGAGTACGTGTTAAGTAAAAGTCTTCAGCAGACTCTTTGTAAAGTCTTTGTTAACGATGAGATATTTCGGCTATTACGATCACAGTTTTATAATTATCTTTCCGTTGTAAACTATAATTTGCTGATTGAAGATGTGTTCTTCGAACTTGACAAACAACGAAGTTTGATCAGTTGTAATGCATTTCAAACAGTATGTTTCTTTAGTTATACCAATCAGAAGAGGGTAATAACAAAATTGAAGCCCATCCAAACTACAACTGAAAAACAGCGATTCCAATGATACGTAGCATACTTATTATTATATCTTACTTGAAAACCGACTGAGAATACAGCAGAAAACATTACCATGAAGCACAGGCATACTTTCGTATTTATAGGTATAAAGATAAGCTATACATTTATGAAAATTTCCATACCTATGACTCTGAGACAGGCTTTTGAAACATGTTGAAAAATGTACGCAAAAATGACTATAAACGCTATTTCCGGGAAAAATTTTCCGAAGAAATTTGAGAAAAAACTCAGGTTCCCGGAAGGTAAATTCTTTTGTCGGACCCTGAAAGTGGCAAAAAGAATTACAGAAAGTAGAAATATTCACAATAACTCAAAATATAAATAAATAACAGCAAGTTTAAGGTCCATGTCTGCGCCGCGCAAAAGTTTTGAGGCATATTTGGCATGGCTCATTAAGTTCATTGCCTCATTGTTTTTTTTTAGAAATTTTATGTAATTCAGCCTCTTTTGAAATCTGTTTGAAATCTGTCGTGAATTCTGTTGTCTTCTAAAAGTTTCTCGTTGTATTATTGTCTCGCACGTGTAAAATCAATGTAATCTGTAATATCAAATAACATATCTAATGAAATTAGGTTCATCTTGTAGTACATAAAATACTTAAGTTAAAATTGAAATAGGGGATTTATAATGCATATTTTTCATTAATGAAATAAACTGTCTAAGGATCGCTATATGTCTGAAAATACATTAGTAACAGGAAAATATGTGTAAAGCCTGGTTTCCATATAGCAAATTTGCCTGCGTCTTTGCCTGCGACACTGCCTGCGTCTGTGCCGCCGGCAATCATCAATTTTTGGAGCCATTGTTATTATCGGATGCCGTTAGTGTTGCCTGCGTCGTTTCAAAGTTGAAGTGAGTTCAACTTTTGCCTTTCGCCGTAAGGAGCTAAATCAAAGGCCTGCGACTTCCTGATAGCAAAGTAATGAGGTATTTTGTTATGTGATCCATCACATGACTTATTTTACCCAATGAAATGCTTTCATAAAAAACGTGGCCTTATTTCCCGCCAAAATAAAACTTCAAAATAAAATTCTCTGAATTTATTCTGATTTGTGAAGTTCGAATATTTTGAGATTGATCTTACGTTATTGTATATATTGATTTATCAACTAAACCTCTGTGGTTTGTTTATTTAGTTTCTTCATTCTATTTATCGAATTTAGTACTGATTTTAATGTCATTCATTATTGTTTATTATTTTATTACAAGTAGCCATATCGCTCGTTCATACGTTTTTTACATAAAATCATACTTTATGCTTTCTTTTTTCTTTTCGACAACGACGTTTCAAAGCTATGTAGCTTAGTGTAATAAAAGTACTACCTTGTAATAATAATTGAGATTGAATGATCTCTGTCATGGTTGCAGGATACAAGTGGAAAGAAAACGCAAGTCTACAACATTTAAATTGAATGGATTTTCAAGTATACCTGGGGCATTTGCTTTTGCCGGCGGAAATTTCCCAGGCTGTCGCAGGCAGTCTCAGGTGTCCCAGGCAATGCCGCCGGCACGACCGGCGGCACAGACGCAGGCAAATTTACTATATGGAAACGAGGCTTAAATGCAATACATGAATTATTTGTGTCTCACAGCGTGCTTCTTGTCTATCATGAACACTTTACATGTCGCTGGTCACACCCTCAATGATACCATTGCCACTTCGGTGTTTCATGTTGACCGATAAATATACTTCCAATCCAATTACAACAATTCGAATTTTACAGTACTGTAATTTAACTTACAATATAAATTTGTATCAGTAAGTTTCTACTTATTAATTTTGTAATAAAAATAAACGATAAAATAGACGTTGATTGAGCTTTCGACATTGGTTATGTCATCTTCAGAAATATATTTTTAAAAGAAAAATTATTTAAAATACATGGGTTTAAAAGTGTTAAGTTATACAATGTGCTAGAAGCAGGATGCGTTAATAACAATAGAATATTATAGACAAAGGCAAGAACAATAGCTTTTCAATATCCTGCTGGGAAAAGCCGAGATTTGATTGAGTCAGACTGAGTGTTGAGGTTTGGTTTGATTCGCCTGATTGCAAGCATTTCATGAATTAGGCAGTCAAATTTGTCTTTGCATTTTTTCAAAATTTCAAAGTTGTTTTCAGAAACAGATTTTTTGGTTGTTGATTTGTTGAAACTATATACAACACATTGACGAGACAAGGGAGCCGGTTGTGGTTCACACACATGTAAATCATTTTGTATTTTCCTACTTGTAAATACTGGCCTAAGATTTTTCCCGATTTTTGAACTCAAATCAGATAACTGACGCTTGATGGAATTAGCAGAAACTTGATCCTTAAAAGGTAGCACAATGTTCATGTCATCAGGATTCTTGCTTGCAATAGGCAAATCAGGCCCACACTCAATCCGACTCTTTTTTAATCTAGAAATATAAAAATTAATAACTGATAAAGGATATTTCAAATTTAAAATATTTTTCGCAATCTTTCACATTCCACTTGAAAATATTCATCCTTTGATGATAAACGGGAGGCCCGATTTATCATAGTTTGCACTAAGGCCTTTTTATACTTTTCGTCAATGTGACTCTGGAAGTGTAGAAGTAAACCACTATCAGTCTTTTTGTGAAACACTTCAGTTTCGATTTTACCGTTTTTGTTTTTAACTAATACACCCAAAAACGGTAATGTTTTATTTTGTTGAATTTCCGTTGTAAACCGTAGGTTGGCATGTATGTTGTTCAATTTTTCTAAAAATTGCTCCGCACAATCAATTGTTGGCATTATTGCAAGTGTGTCGTCCACATACCGATAGTATTGTGATGGAAGCGCACTATTGGTTTTCATTGTCTCTTCTATGTTACATAAAAAACAATTAGCCATGAGCGGGCCTAATGGTGAACCCATTGGTGAACAGATTGCGAAAAATATTTTTAAATTTAAAATATCCTTTACCAGTTATTAATTTTTATATTTCTAGATTAAAAAAGAGTCGGATTGAGTGTGGGCCTGATTTGCCGATTGCAAGCAAGAATCCTGATGACATGAACATTGTGCTACCTTTTAAGAATCAAGTTTCTGCTAATTCCATCAAGCGTCAGTTATCTGATTTGAGTTCAAAAATCGGGAAAAATCTTAGGCCAGTATTTACAAGTAGGAAAATACAAAATGATTTACATGTGTGTGAACCAAAACCGGCTCTCTTGTCTCGTCAATGTGTTGTATATAGTTTCCAGAGTGATTCGTGTGAAGCGAATTATGTCGGATATACCTGCCAACACTTGCATCAACGCATTGACGAGCACAAGAGAAAAGGGTCTGCTGTTTACGCACATGTAAATCAACAACACGGAAAATCTGTTTCTGAAAACAACTTTGAAATTTTGAAAAAATGCAAAGACAAATTTGACTGCCTAATTCATGAAATGCTTGCAATCAGGCGAATCAAGCCAAACCTCAACACTCAGTCTGACTCAATCAAATCTCGGCTTTTCCCAGCAGGATATTGAAAAGCTATTGTTCTTGCCTTTGTCTATAATATTCTATTGTTATTAACGCATCCTGCTTCTAGCACATTGTATAACTTCACACTTTTAAACCCATGTATTTTAAATAATTTTTCTTTTAAAAAATATATTTCTGAAGATGACATAAGCAATGTCGAAAGCTCAATCAACGTCTATTTTATCGTTTATTTTTATTACAAAATATAAATTTGCTTAGTTATAATTGTTAAGTCTTAGTGTGCTTAATACTGATCCCCATGGGCAATGTTTAGCTGTTTATTGTTGATATTATATTATATAAATATAAATAATATTAAAGTAAAGAATAACAGTACAAAATGTGTATTCTTTGACTCTTTCGCCATATATTATTAATATAAATAATATTATAATGGCGATTGACTCAACTCAAAGAGTAAATATTTCTCAGTTAATAGTAACGTAACTTTGAACCTAACATGACATCCAGCAGATATAGGCCTACCTACAAACTCAAGGCAAACTCTACAATATCTACAGTCTGGGGATAAAGCTTGGGTGGAAGTGATACACGAATGAACTTAAGGACGTCCGTAAGTCTTATGCATCCAGCAAGACAATATTCAAGAGGATAAACAAAACAATATGTATATCATCTTGTCTACATATTAATGTGATAATGTCGAAATCCGATCGTCGATGTTTATATGAACTTGCAGGCCTAGTCCCTAGTGACCTAGTCTACTCGTACTTGTTCGTATTCAAATGACCCTCTCAATAATTCTACGAACCTTGGCTTCTTTAGCAATACGGAGTTTCCTTTTTCTGCATATGACCAAGTATTCGCCTTGTGCCTTTCTTTTCCAGTATGAATTTGGTGATGCCGTGGCGGTCTCCATTTTAAATGTTCATGAGACTCGTTCAATAACAAAATAAACTTTCTGTTTGTGAATCTTTTCCCGCCACATGGTCGTATTCTACGCATGTGTATCCTGTGTAACCGCTGTAACGGGCACTCATGGAGCTAAAATTCCAATCACGAAATACAGAACGATCTGAAAATAAATTCTCATCTGCTCGCATTTTGGGATATTAAAGGGAGAATACTGACCGGGGAACGTTGCGCGCGGAACTTGAATTCTTCATACCAAATTCAAGTACTCGTTTTGAAACAGAGTCGGCCTCGCCTTAATTCTATTGTTTTGAACGAAATAATCAAAAGCACGAGACAGGAACAAATGTCGAAGCCGTGAACTCGTGACAATCATCAACGAATCAATGTTTTTGAACAACGATTTATTCCATGTATTTAACTCAGATTCGCATAGTTTTATTGAATTATCACATTAGTTTGCTTTTGGTATATTTATCCTTGGTTATATTTACTGAAGTTGCCTTGTTATTAGTTGGCAAGCTTTTATGGACCGATCGTTACATCAAAAACATGAAAAAGAACGATAGTCGATACGCAAGATGACCTAAGATGTCAAGAAACACAAGGATTTGGCTTTGTAACAAAAATAAAAATGTTAAACAAGGTTCTTGTTTAGTGTTACTTTCGTTCAACATATCAATCGAACTGATCGAACTAAAACCGCTTCTGCACATCATACTGTTGATCACATAGTAAACAATACATTAAAGTCCAGAACGTGATAAAATAAGTACGTAGTATTGCTCCCAAATTGTGATTTTAATTTGTTCATTTGAAATGCTTTACCATAAAATCAACATACGGCCAGAATAATAAAACGAAGCTCACTCGGAACTCACACGCACGGCAGCTTTTCTCAAAGCTTTGTTTAAATTGATGACGTATGAGTTGGTTGAGCGCGCAATGTTCCCCGGTCAGTATTCTCCCTTTAACCAACAAATCACATCTTGTCACTTTCAGGTGTTATGCAACGGGCAAAAATATTTATCATCCAGTTCTGGTTATGTGATGCATAGGCATCACCATCGTGATGCATAGGCATCACCATCTGGTTTTTAACTTCACCTTGCCATCCCTCGCCCCTGATTACTATAACTAGATCCACAGTAAAACATATTACAGTATAATGATTCAACAGCCGTTCAATAAGTGATTATTTAGACGAGAATCAGATCATATTTTAAATCCTAACCTCTAACAGAGAACAGAATAAGTTTTGGCAATATACACAAAAACACAAGACATTTAAAGATTTCCCAATAGCTTTAATTGGTTTTTATCAAATTTACAAAGACAAGATTGACAAGCCTTTGGTTGAATTATTTTCCAGGAAGAAGGATACCATCATACTAAAAAACAATAAAAATTAAAATCAGTAAATTAAATAGCCAGGAAAGGAAATACAGAGCACATACACTAATAAATTCAAGTTGGCTTTTGTTGGGGATCTTAGGTTAAATCGTCAATTCAAATAGACTTTTGACACACACCAAAGAGAGAGCTCGGATAGATTGATGACACATTGAACCCACTCAATGTTTTCTACAAAACTCTGAGCAGCATGTTCTCACCATCATAAAAATATTAGCATAAATGTGATTTTCCAGCCAGTGAAGTGAGTTTTTCTTGTACGACACAAATAAATATATTTCAATACCATTAGTTTGTTAATTGATTAGAAATCAGATATAAGTCATAATGAATGCAACATGAAATTGAAAGGAAATGATCAACACTTTCAGAGTAAAAATAGAAACTGCTGAAGGTGGCTTGGTTTTTCATAGGTAAACAGTGCTTTGGTCTGCTGCGTTCCCCATCACAATGCTCATGGTTGCTACGTTTCAAAGTATGAAAGGCAGCTTATTTCAGTATTAAGTCAGCACATACCTTCTGCTGAAACCATTTCATGCATTCCTCCTTGGTAACTTTGTGTTGACATCCAACCTTTGCCTTCCTTCTGCGTCGGTATGCAGTGCGGTAGCCACGGCGACTGAGAACGACGTAGAAGTCCATACCATAAATGCCAATGCTAGGGTCATATTTAATTCCTAAATCAATATGTTCTTGGATTCCAAAGCCAAAGTTTCCAGTAGCAGAAAAGTTTCCTTTTCGCAATTCGTATTCACGTACCTGGACAAAATGATTCAAAAGTCAATTAAAACAATACAATGTAATGGCAGATTCAATAAATTTTTTAGTTCAGATTAATTTGTGATCAAGCCAAGCTTTAGCCTGTGTTACAGACCGAGATTTATTCACGAAAGAATAGGGTCTGTGTGAATTGCTTGGAATCTCTGTCCGTGCCTCGTATCAGAATAAGATTGATGTCACATAATTATGCAAGATTAAGGTGATTCTCGCCGGGATTCTCACATTACTTTGTTCACTTCAGTTGACATGATTGCAGTAAGTTCGATTTTAGGCTTCGTAGCCATGACAATTAATTGATCGAACAGAGGTGATGAATTTATTATCTAAGAACAATAGATTTACCATGCATCGATCAGAAACTTCCGCTCTACGATTTCTGAGAGACTGGACAGAGAACTGTGCAAATCACACAGACCCTATTCTTTCGTGAATGAATCGCGGTCTGTAACGCAGACTAGCCAAGCTTATGCTTCTTAATAAAGCTACACACGTGCTGCAGGTTTAATAGTAGTATGTGATATGAGAATTCAAGAATGACTATTTTTGTGTACGACATAGATTGGTTTTAATGTTATATCATCTACAAATTATTTGATGCATAATTCCTAATAATTGAATGCAAGCAAATCCTTCTAGAAAATTATATCATAAATCACCCCTGAAGATCAGTGTCCAGGTCCTACCAACAAGTGAGGATGTTTTAAAGTTGGGAATCCAGGTCAAGATCATCTATGAGATGCACATTGTAATATCTCACCTTCAATCCTTTCTCGAGGATTTCTTCAGCTTTAGGTCCTCGGACGGTGCAATGGACAGCAATTTTTTCATTTCTTCTGATACCAAAAGATCTGACAGTGTAGCGAGCTGGAGATGAAAAAATAGACAATAAAGTTAAAAAAGCCATATTTTAGCATTCCTCAAGTTTTGAATTACCGCACATGTAATACGTGAAAAGACAAAACATGCTGTATGACAAATATCAAATCTTCTCTAAATATCATGTAAGATCATCTAAGATCATCATCCTTGTAAGAATACAAGTTTCAAGATCAGTGACTATATATACAACAAACCTTTTGAGAAAACTGGAGTTTGCCCAGTAAGAGCTTCTAACACTTTGGCAGCACGGACCAGTCTGTCACCACTCTCGCCAACACAGACGTTGATACATAACTTTTGGATTCTCACTTCACGCATTGGGTTGACTTTTTCAGGTTTTTCATCCTTAGTTGGCTATGGGAATTAATAGAAAAATAAACGGTGAAGCAGCAATAGAGGAAATATGAATCGATAACTAGAGACGTGATGGCAGGAATTAAAAAATTACTTGAAATATATTTTATACGTGATTAAGAATAAAAACAATGGAGCAGCTAAATTCTGTGTCCATCTTTACAATGTAATTCATTTCATGTGCTAATCTAATCATCTTAAAAACTAGAGCTGTCACTGTGGCATATGCCATGTATGGGATATAGTCACACAAATGCAGTAGGTTTGTGGTGATAAATTCAAATGAATGGTCACGTTTATCAAGGGAGGCATTTTATACTATATCAGTTGGCCTAGGCTAGTCATTAGATGGACTAGGGACTTATCATCTTAGGTCACAACAAATCTTGAAACATTCAATGGTATAAACTTCAACACATTGATATAAATCAAGTTTTGACAAAATAAGGTAAAAAAAGCCCTAGTTATTCGTATTAACTATTAGGTAAAAAGTATTTCTCTAAAGAAACTGCAGACAATCTCAGTCTCTCAGGTCAGACTTATCACTTATGTCCGATCCCATGACGAAGAAGTCGTTTTGGAATGATTTTACTGCGATAAAGGAAATAAAACTCCAGCATAGCAAGCATATTATAATCAGCTTGCATATTATGTGGAAAAATATAAACTTTGAAATCATGCAATGGACGAATAAGCCATTGCAACAGCTAGAAGGTTGACACGTGAAAAACTTACCGCCATCTTGGGAAAGAGACGGTCGGAAAAGAGGAAGAAAGGGATGCTGGGAGTTGCAAAATTGTGCTTTCTTCGAAACAGAGGTTATATAGATGATAAATGGGAAGAGGCTCCTTCATAACCTATATGTAGCAGAGCCATCTATTTAAAAATAGATTATAATGATTATTAAATAATTTATTTGTAATAACAATAATAATAATAATAATAATAATAATAATAATAATAATAATAATAATAATAATAATAATAATAATAATAATAATAATAATAATAATAATAATAATAATAATAATAATAATAATAATAATAATAATAATAATAATAATAATAATAATAATAATAATAATAATAATAATAATAATAATTAATAATTTATTTATTTATTATAATTATTATTTAATAATTTATCATAAATAGATGGCTCTGATATGTAGCACTGTAGTAAAAGCTTTAATCCGTTTCACGGTGCATTTGTGGAACTTTAATAACTAATCAAAAAATTTAAATTTGAAATAGATAAAGAGGTCAGGCTGCCTGACCAGGGGTTCAAATTAATGGAGTATGAGAGTGGTGCCTATTCCTCATCTTTAGGAGCATGATAAAACTTAAAACGAAGAATAATAATCAGCTCTTTTTACATGATAATTTATACCTTATTGCCTTCATTGATAATTTCAATAATTGATATTAAATACAGGAGAATATATATACGATCTATCGGGACTAGAATGTGGAGTTGTGTTCCAGCAAACAGATAGTAGAGCTCTTCTAATATCAATTTTGTCGTTAGCCGTGTCCTTATTTTGCTGCCAGTTGGAAGGTAGCTCAGAACATCATGTAACGGCTGAGGGAATCTCTTTTCGGCTCGTATATGATGTCCAATAAATTGCATTCTTTTGTGTAATTAACTGTGGTGGTGGCTGATGGCGTAAGAGCAACATCATAGTAAAGTAGTAGATAATTAGAATTGATATATTATATACTTTATGGACGTTTTAAAGCGATTCTGAAAAATTTTGAAAGAATAAGGTCCATCATATTCATATCAATGCAATCGCTGCCACGAGCCGTCAAAGTCCAAGAAATATCAGTGACCAACAACCGACCTGGGGTCGTCATAGCATAGGCGGCACATTAATCGTGCGCATTACTTCGGTAACGTATCATCAAGATATTATAATAGAACCAATAGAATAAATGGTTCTATTATAATATCTTGGTATCATATAGTCTTATAGCGTGTGTATGAGCCTTCATAATCTTGTTACAGACGTTACAGAGTCCGTTGCGTTGCTATGATTTAGGCGGGAAAACTGAGCCATGCTTTCACTCATGACATTACTACGAAAATTAGATACGAAAAATGTCAACTTGTTTTCAATAAACAAATGTAATTAATTTTCGGATAAGGTCATAATTATTTATGAAATACAATGGCTGAATTCCAAGTAGATATTTTATTAAGCAGCTTCAGAGAATTGCATCAAGGTAATAATATTATTACAAATTCACCCGCAAATTCAGCATGAAAGATGGATTAATATAGAATCACCCGTCATAGTGTCTTTAGGCCTTTAAGTTATGGATAGGATAGAATTGATCAGTACCTGACTGTCGAGGCTGTATACCATATAATGTATATAATGATTGAACAATAGTAGTAAATTTGTAATTGTATAATTATCCACAGAACGCGAACGATTAGTACAAAAACTTCAACATGAGACAAACCGCCGCAAGGAAATTGAATCAAAACTGGAAGTAGGTATGCATATACGTATTACTTGTTAATGGTTGTTGTCGATATATGTCTGGTCATAAGAAGAAGAAAAACGGTGGTATACTCACTGAGAGATTTTTTTTAAAATTGAAGATATTGAACAGTGAAAAAGAAGCATGCAAACATCGAGCAAACAATTGCAAGCTATCTTATGAAAACAATATGGAAGAGATAAGCATGTCAACACTTCAGCAAAAGATATACAGTAGAAACCAGCGTCTGTTGAAACCAGGGTGTCGTATTGAGCAGTATAGATATATACAGTAGATAATGAGGGGAAACTTACTGAATTAATTACTTAAGAATACATTCTAGTTCTAGTAACTGTACCAGTATATATAAGTATTATGAAAATGTTTGTGGTTTAAATAAGTTAGATAACGTGATATAGGTGGTGACCAGTTGAAGGCTCTGGTCATTAAAAACAGGTGTTTAATTTTCGTAATGATTTATGATTTATTTTAGCCATTTCACGCTATAACCAAGTTAATGATCGATACAATAAAATGCTCGGTAAGTCATTTGGGAACATGACAACACTTAATAATGATTATTAAAATAGGGCATTTGATCAATTGTTTTCTTGGAAATTTTATCTAAATCAGAACTTGTACGTACAAGGGTAAGTAAGTAAGGGTAAGTACCCACATCTTAAATATTAATCAATTAACCAGCCGTCCTGGTGTAAAAATAAAAGCCTATATAGTTGTGCAAAATGATATATCCAATACATCAAACTTCATATCTTTGTTCACAAAATAAGCTCACATTTTAATTTCCAGTTAAAAAAATAGGCATCCCACACTCAATTTAGTGTCAGATATCAGGTTAATGTGTAGAACAGTCACATCTAACAATGGGTCATAACATGGTCATTTGTCTGTAGTAATTAGTGGTCACGTTTGTATTGATATATGAGTGTCCAAATTCACAATGTGCTGTCCAAGTACAATTGACAAAACATCGAACGCTTTCTATCACATGCCAGGGTCACCCCAGTCGCATGGTGCTGACTACTAGCTTATTCACAGCGTATTATGATGTTTCAGAGACGAAAAGTTTGGCAACAGAAAAAGTACAAAAGCTCAGAGGACAAGTTGATGAGTAAGTTTTGCATAATGTATCAAATTTTCAATACCAAATCAGACTCACAATGAAATTATAAAATCTATTGTTAAATAGATGTCTGTCTTGAATAAAGTTTACAGAAATTTAGCAAATTAAGAATAACAGCAATAATAATAATAATAATAATAATAATAATAATAATAATAATAATAATAATAATAATAATAATAATAATAATAATAATAATAATAATAATAATAATAATAATAATAATAATAATAATAATAATAATAATAATAATAATAATAATAATAATAATAATAATAATAATAATAATAATAATAATAATAGAAGCGACCTTCCCAGAATTCCAATGCTGTTATCACGGATAGGCACTAGGGGCATGCGTAATTGTGCATACAGCCCACTCATGAAGATAGACCCTCCTAAAGTGTTCATTTTTATGCCATGCTAGCCGCGTAATATAAACTGCCTACATTTACAAAAGATACCTTGCTTCACTCGTCACCAATTTCAAAATCAATATATAGAAATGACTATAGCCCAAATACCTAAAATTGGTCATCCCTAATACTAATTTTACTGATAAGTCAATTTGTCAATGGCATCTTCAATTGTCCACAAATGTTTGTGAACAGTTCATGGACGGTCCATGAACGATTTGTTAGTGTTACACAATGTTTATCAATCGTAGAACCTGCAAAAACATTTGTTGAGTTCATGAATCTCTTGAACTGTTCATGAACATTAAATAGTCCAGTTTTCATGAACTTTTTGATGAACTGTTCATGAATGTTTGTGAACTGCATGAAACTGAACAATTCATGGAAATGGGATCGTTTAGCATTCATGAGCTGTTTTCATAGGGGAGATTTTAATGCTGCAAATGCTAAATATGAGCAAACATATATATCAATAATAGTTTGCAGGCTGTATATGAACAACGGCAAATGAGTGTTGGTGAATATATGCAAAGTATTGAAGACGAGAAAGCAAAACAGTATGATGAAGCGTAAGTACACAGTAACCTCAATCCCTATGCTGCCTTAATATATTTCATGACAAGAGATTTCCAATGATTGATTTACAGGAGAGAATTTGAAAAGAAGTTACAAGACCTGACTCAATCTTTTCGTGATGCACACAAGTTATATGTGAGTATTTAACTCTACTACTTGAAATGCACAAATCCAGAAGAAGAATATGTCAAACACCTCTTCCACCAATGTTGTTGTACTGTCAGAAATGTGTAATGATAGGCAGGTTGTATTGTTTCTGCAGTTTATTGGGTGAGGAAGTAGGGGATGCGCAATAGAAAAAATAAAATCATCCAGTCAGCTTGGAATGGTCCCAATAGAAAGGTCAACTTAAAAACAATAATTATACATAATACATGAATTGAATTGTAATGAAACTATAATGAATTGATGCAAAATGATGCAGATATGATCCCCAATCATTTCCTACGCTATTGCAGACAGATGTGTCTTTAAAAGAGGAATGTGAGAGTTTGAAAAAGACAACCTCTGCAGCTGAAGAAAAAGGTAAGACAAAGATATCATAGACTGATTTATTCTGATAAATCTAACTTTATCAAGGATGATGACGGCTTAAAACGGCAGGCATGGCAATTACTCCTGTGAAAAACAGTCCACAAACATTGAATGGCCTTTTTTCATGAACTCTTTGTGGACAGTACATGAACAGGTCATGAAATCCTCAACAAAAACAGGCCATTTAGCTTTCATGAAGTGTTCATGAACCAATTCATGAATTTTTGTGAATTTCATGAACTGTTACTCAACACAGTTGGTTTTTGAAGAGGGTACTGCAATGACCCAGCTTGAGACAAATTACAGGAGTATATATTTACTGCTCAGTAATTCTAGAACCCAGATTATGAACTTGAATATCATAAATATTATGAGTTCATAAACAATGAGATACTTGTTAACTTTGACACCAAAAAAGCAAATAAAGTAGCAGGTTATAAAAGGTTCATAAGATTATTTGAAAAGCAGTACATGGAAAGCTCATAAAACGATTAAAATGTGTGCCATTTAATGATAAAAAATGTACCTGCAGGACAATGTTCCACTCACAGCAACACTTGCAATCTTGCATTGGTATATCTGAGTCGACACTTGTCTTCCATTGTGGTAGACTGAACAAGTATGTAGACTCGTAGAGGGACATAAATGAAAACATCAAATTAGTAATGGAAGGTAACAGGAGCTACAAATCTAAAGCCAATCAGTATTTGCAACTAAATTTCAGCCTTTTAATTGGCTGTCTGGTGTATCATTAGACATATACAACATGAATATGTATCTGTAAATGAACTGGGGAAGATAGAATGGATTGGAACTTAATCAAAATTTACGGTATCAAACACAAGTCACAAAGTGTACGTTGCAGTAAATGTTATTATTACAATATGCTTGTAGCCGAAGAAGAGAAACAAGCGCATGAAGATTTAAGTAAACAGATTGAATCAATGTCTATGAGAGAAGAAAGTAAGTTTTTGCTATTTTCTAAATTTCTGATCAGTCATGAACAATATTTACTTTACTACAACATCCTTTAATAATGTTTCTAATGTACAATTCGATGATTGTTGTAGAACAAATACAGAAAAATACATCACACCTTCATCTAGAAAATGTCTTAAAAGACTTATTGTGAGTTAGGCCTACTGCAATAACTGTGCATCAATATTTTTCTATAATATTAAATGTTAAGCTAAATTGATAAAATATATAAATCTATGATAGGTTGGATAGCACATGTCAAGAGAACCGCATTCTTGTAGAAGAAGATTCATTGAATTACTAATAAAGAATTTCTAGTTTTCTCAATGTGTAGATCAAACCAAATGCTCTAGAAAGAAGCATGATACAAATGTTAAATGAGATTAAATGGTCACTTAAACAGCAAAATCAATCAATCAACTATTTTACCTTTGTAAAATGGTCATCAAAATGATGTTGGTTTGTTGGAAAAGTATTCAAGTGCATCGAATGCACTGTCAACACCTATGTTGTAGGTTGGATGTGTAAGTTTCTAATAAAAAAGAATGCAAACTCAAATTCGATGGAAACAACAAGCAATCAATTTTATTTGATTTGTAATGTGTTAAATTGGATTACAATTGGAATTAAAATTGTACAAATAATATTACCGGTATCTAGTATTTGTTTATGCCTAGCTCAAATGCGTATTAGACTGGCCAAGAAGTCCATGAGAAAATGATCAAACGTTTCATATATGATTGAACAAATCCTAGCAAACAATTTTTCAGAATTTTTTCAACGTACCAGAGATTTTACTGTGACATTCAAAATGTTATATTATAATATTCCAAGTATTTCTGTTACATGAAAGTGACTGGTTCAATTCCATGGATTATACAATTGTTGGATTTTGTGTTGAAATCAGCAAATTAATATGAACTGCTTCTGTTGATTGAATCAGTGGATATGCGGTAACAGATTCTATTATATATTAATTATTTTATTGATCAGACAAATTATGTAAATTATTTCAAATAAAGAAACAATTTCAAAAGTTGTTTGTGCAACGTGTGCTTCATTTGTAGCCTTCATTTCATTCATAATTCATGGTCTACAGTATTCAAATATCAAGGTAAATCCTCACTAGCATCATCAGTTCAGAAAATATTCAATGAACATTCTAGCATCAACAGTTGTGTGAATAATTAATTTACGGATAATCAAGAAGGCACACATTATAATGAGTACCAACATTTCAACCTTAAAATTGGAGATATTGATAAATTATTGTGATTTCATGTTTCAATTACTGCATTGACTTTAGTGACTTAGATCTCTATATTTCATAGCCATGCTTCTAAACTTACAAGTAAGTTATGCTTGCCACCAACAATATTTGTTTCTCTACACTCATCTCCAATAAATGTTTGTGCTACAGATAATCCACTTAGACAGTAACATGTATGGTAAAAATCACGAGATCTGGAACACAAAATAACAAAATCTCATTAACAAGTGGAAGATCTAAAGCTAGGTCTCATATGTATGATTTAGTTTTTTATGTTGAGATCATTGCAATTTCTACATACTTTCCAGGCTTGTCAACTAAGCCTCCTGCTGTAGATTGACAATTTAATAGTATATACTCTTGCAGTGCAGCTAAAAATAGAAAAGTAATTACGTATATAAATTGATTTGAATAAAGATCCTTAACTGGAAGCTACGACCATAGCAATTATCGTCCGCAAACAAGCACAATTGCCATTGATTGCCATGTCAATGCTGTGAAAAGATGCAACACGTTTAATGGCTTCTGAATAAATTATGACAACCAAATATACAAATTAACTGTCATTGCATAGAGAAAGAGAAACTGACTTTACCATACCAGCTAGGCTAATTACAGAAGAGTACAATTGAACAAATTCAGCACTTGGAAAAACAATTATTAACTCTTTATTATCAAGCGGCAAAGGGGTCAAAATGCGTCGATGCTGTGTGTGATGATTTGTCATTGTCACGCATTGTTACTAACATCTGCTTATTTTGCACATCAACTCATTATTCACACTCAACGCACCCCTTAAAAAATGGTAATCTCTCCTCTCTACGGAATTTAAATAAAAATACTACACAGTATATCGGAAAATATCAAGTACATTTAAGCAACGGGCTGGGGATACGCGTTTGAGAAAAACACATGTTGTGACGTAACACACAACTGAGTACAACACACTTTATGATGTAATACATTGCCGAGCAGAAGCAGATTGCCAGCAAGAACACGCGTCTGAGCAAAGTGCATTGCTGTGAATAATGAATTGATGTGCAGAATAAGCGGATGTTAGTGACAATATGTGACAAACCATGATAGAGTGCATCAACGCATTTTTGACCCCCACGCATCCATGCAAGCCTAAACACTCCGACACGTGCAATTGATTGCACGCCAAAATGCTTCAAAAAATATATATATAGTTTTTTTTTTCGCAATTCAGTTTAGTGATGATTCTGATTCTGATTCTCATTTCAATTTCCTGTTTTTTGTTGTTGTTATTATTTATTATTCAGTGAACTTCAATCTATTATTATAATGATTCCAATTCAACTTGCTGGACAATTATTTAAACCAACAGACATGCTCCATTCATCGAGTTGGAATTTACAAGCAAATGTGATGTTAAAAAGAATACATTTGTGTTGCCATGACAGCTGACAATCATGACTGACATGCCGTGACAACAAGTGTCTGATGGTGCGATATCACGCCTTGATCATTTTTGGTGTGCGTTTTATAGCACATGTGTCATATCTATATTACAAACCATGTTACCATGCAATATTACCTTTGCCAAAACATATTTCTATTCTGGTACTGTTTTCTCAACATATATGTGTTAGTCTGGATACATGCACGAAATCTAGATTCTTATAATACTGGATATCAACAGTTTCTAAATCAGCATAGGGAAATACATTGATAGGATTACCTTGGTCAAACATCCATGAATCTTTAGGTATGCTTTCGTCATCATACATTTGCAAAATACTATGAAGAATTGGAAATAGACCGCCTTGCCAGAAAGAATAACAGCCATCAACAAGCTTATTTGTGCGTCCCTGGAAGTAAAACAGCAAAATCACTAATCAGTGTGTTATGAATTAGTTATAACCATCATAGACCAATCTCTGTGGGACTGTAATGAGCTGTGGAACATAACCATCTCTTCATCATTTTGGCAAATCATTTACATAAAATAACAGATGAAATCTAGCAGATGGAACTGTGCTCAAATTCAAGGTTGACAGAATGGTAAATTTTACCCTTATAATGCACATGACACTAAAAAAACTTAACAGAGATTCTGGTAGCTGAAGCTAGATGATGAAGAATGGTGAGAAGGATTTTTCAATTTGGACGCGTATAAGCGGTGATATTTAATGTTGAATATACCCTATTTTCGATCAGCCACTTTTTCCAAACTCAGAATGATAGCCAACATGACAAGAGGGCTTATTATAGAAAAAAAGGCAATTCAAAACTTTAAAAAATAGAATCTTTTTTCACATGAAATCGAAAGTTTCTAACACCCAAGTCAGCTATGCCCATACCTTTGAGACATCTTTTCTGCTTCAAACAAGTTCATTTAACCGAGAAACAGATGAGATACAAAGATATTTAGTAGTCTAAATAGCGTTTTCTGTACGAAAAGGCTCAAGCATCAAACAAACACTTGTCACAGATGGAGGTGATGTTTGTATACATAATACAGCGGTGCATAGCCTAGACAGCACTCCACGGAGGATGATTGACACATTTTTGACAGAAAAAAGTAAATCCAACAACTAAAAACCCTTGTATTTCATGTATTTCTTAAACAATTATAGTTATTTCAAGCAGAAAAGGTGTTCTAAAGGTGTGGGCATAGCTGACATAAAGGTTAGAAAATTATTTTCATTTCACACGAAAGAGACACAACTTTTTGCAATTCTGATTTTTCCTTTTTCCTACAGTAAGCCCTCTTGCCACGACTGTCATTCCCTGAGTTTGGAAAACTGTGAATTATCGAAAATAGCCTACTTACAGCATTAAATATTATCGCTTTAAGCGTCCACATTGAAAATCTTTTTCACCATTCTTCATCATTAATATTATCTTCAGCTACCCGAATATGTGTTAAACTTTTTTGTGTCATTTGCACTTTAAAGTTTCATGTTTTATGTGATCAACAGACAGTATTAATTAAATAAGATTTATTAAATATTTTCTTATGATTTCATTAAGCTTTAAACTTTATGTCACCGAAATAAATGTGTGTAGTCCTTGACTTTTGTTATATTGTTATATTCTTACTAAAATGACAAATAGAATTTTACCTGAAAGCCTCCTTCTAGTTTCATTTGACGATTTACAACCCATCTCTATCAATAAAAAAACACAATAACGGTTGGAATACTACAGACAATCAGATCAGAGAAGCATAACATGAATAAATCAATCTGATAGTTACATCACATGGATCAAACATGGGTAGTTATTAAGCACATCATATTTATGCCTAGTATCATAGCATGTCCCTTGTGAAGTTCATGAGCAATGATGACAGTGAAATTCAGCGCTCAATAAAATGAGGACCGCAGATCAAAGGCACAGTTTGGAAACAATAGCACTAAATAAGCAAGTAGCCTAAACAACTTGCAGGCACTTTGAAAGGGGAGACTTTGGTCGCAGACACAAACATATTTTGTAGATTCCTGCCCAAAAGTTCATGAACTGTTCATGATGTGTTTATGAACGTTTTAGTAATTTTACGTCCATGAGCTGTTCATGAAATGTTTGTGACAGTTCATGAACCTTTCATGAAAAGCTTATGAACTGTTTATAAGGTGTAAACGAACAGTTCATTAAATACATTCATAAAACTTATGAACTGCTCATAAACAGTTCAGGCGGTTCATGGAAAGTTCATGAACTTAGTGAGTTTTGTTGCAGAGGTCAATGTCCTTTTATGAATTCAGAGATTGGCTATGCAGAAAC
The DNA here is from genome assembly GCA_916610825.1 of Haliclystus octoradiatus. Lineage (NCBI taxonomy): Eukaryota > Metazoa > Cnidaria > Staurozoa > Stauromedusae > Haliclystidae > Haliclystus > Haliclystus octoradiatus. Next base: position 22,964,388 of record OU744446.1, read on the forward strand.
AGCTGCATGTTTAATTGTGTGTCTAATTAGTTTTCGAAGTCATCTCGGAACAACAAAGGGCTTTGGCCTTTGGGGTAAACAGTATGTACTATTTTATAAAACAGTAATAAAGTCGCTTCATTGAAAGTCATGTATCATCACTTACCAGGAGCAACTTGATATTGGCACGATTTTCTTGTCCAAGAAGAGCTAATGCTGCAAAGCCACAGAATGTGTATCCACCATGAGCTTCAAGACCTAAAGACACAATAATGCAGCTTGAAAACTATTGAAAGTTTTTTCTTTCTATCATGCAGTCAAGAGAAGATCATTGTGTCATATAGCTATGGATAAATAATTTATGCACTTTTACATCAATTTGATCTCAAACATTTTCACAACTTTAATAAGTGGCAAAACTGCATCACAATTGAATAATATCTGCACTGGCTTTCTTGTAATTTAAATAAAGCACATAGGTAAACTGAGACTTTTTGATGCACCAATGGTAAACAACTATGTAGGCCTATTTGAATACAAAGGCTAAATTTGTGAGCACCAAAAATACAGTCCAACGTTCCTGAATCATGTTTATGGAAATTTTATGATTTTGCTCATGGAAAGGTCATGAAAAAGGGAAATGTATTTCACATAATTATATCGTCGTCATCTTATTCTAGTTACTTTTATTTTCTGATACGATACAAAATTTTGAATACACAGCTGAATTTGGTTCAGATAAAATTGGAAAATCGGATTATTTATAAACACCATGTGAAATGAGATATACCTGGAGCTCCACTAAATCCTCCCTCAAAAGTCTGGCAGCTGGAATAATAAAAATGTCATAAATTACGTTACGGTTTATATGGCTCACATATGATAACATGATTGATATATTTTCCATTTCAAACATTATTTCTTTATGTTCAACACTACATTAGATATACACAGACAGTAGCATGAAAAAATACATAAGAAGTTAATTAAGGCACCTAAAGGATTATGTCAATGTAGTTTTCATAAAGCTTCAAAAATAATCCAGTCCGAATGACTATTCTGTGCCTAATTTGAAAATAGTGTTGCATTAATAACATCTTCTTTAAATTACTTGACCATGCAATATAATTCAATTGGTGTATTACATACGTTTTCAGCCATGCAGCCGTATTTTCAAACATTTCTTTTGTGTGAACATTTGTAAGTCTGGATGCTACAACTGCACAGTAAGCACCTCTGTAGAGAAAAATGTGATAATTAATGTGTTCATCTATCCAATCCCTTTTCAATAGGGTAGTTCAAAAAAATCATATTGTAACTCATAAGCTATCAACCAATGCCTTCAAGTTGCCATCAAGTTGCAGCATTAGTGTAGTGGTTAGGGCATTGGACCTCGGCCCGCAGGGTCTTGGGTTGAATCCCTGGCAGAAGCACTATTGGTTGGCTGGCATCAGGAGAGGGCATCCGACCATAAAATGCACAAACGCTTCAAAAAATACTAATCATTTAACAAGCCAACCCGGTGAAAAAAAGCTTCAAGCTTACCCGGTTTGTGAATAAATGACAAAAACAAAAATGATATACCGGTACCAATGATAGCCCTCAACGTTACCAGAAGCAAATAAAAAGATTGTTTTGAAAGTGCATTATGCAATTTGAGATATCAGTTACCATTATATGAACCAAACATTATGTGATTATCAAATAAAAATTGCATGAAAACCGCCTGGTATTCTTTTGAAGGCCTCACATTTCAAACACGTATACTTTTGTGGCCTTTTATGCAACTTTCGTGACATCATTTCTTTAAATAGAAACATAAAAATCACATGATTTTCAGAGGAGGTATGTCGATTTATGCAACTTGAAAGTGATTATTACACAATGTTTCAGGTGAATGTAAAGTTTATTGTGTTTAATACACAGTGTACAATAGAACAGATATCAATTTATTAAATTAAACTTGATTTACCTGATATCAACTTCTCCATCTTCATGCATTGTAAATGCTCCATCTTTATTGTGTCGTGATAGCAGAAACCTTTGAAGCCCTTGCCTATACATTTTCAAACATTAAACAAATGTAACTGCTAACTGCAATGTTAGTCTGCTAGCTAGTTGTCTTTACAATGGGAAATTATAAAGAAATTATGTGCAACTCTTGGAGGAGCAATGTTTAAAAAATTTCCAGTGTAACTCATAAAACTAATTCTAAAGTTACATAGAACTGTACTATATGTAGGGCATCATATCCTAATCACATACTGTAAACGTAGAGGGGATCTATCATATGATATCATGTAATCACTATGTACCTGTCAATAACCTCATATGCACCTTTGCAATGCCTACCAAGTATACATAAGGCATTTACAGAGGCATACGTTGGTGCCAGATGTGGAACTTGACCTGGTCCGCCTGGATAATAACAAAATAATAGCAAAACTAGATCTAAACCAATTGGAAATTATTAATTAAAAAATGTTAATAATAACATATTGAAGGAAAAACAACAATAATTGCTTATGAACTGTTTATATGGAGTTTATGAACAGTTTATGAAAATTGGTCATTTAACGTTCATGATCTGTTTATGAAATGTTTATAAGGTGTTCATGAACTGTTCATGAGCAGTTCATAACAGTTCATGAACTCAACTAATTTTTTCGCAGGGGCAAACCCACTATAAAGACCTATTGTCGAAGCAGTGATGTATTTGATAAACCTTCTGGACATTGGAAAATTAATTATTTGAGGTATAATGCAGCCGTCTGTTTGAGTACAAGTGAAAATTATGAACATTAAGTTCTTTACTCCATTCAACATTGAAAACTTGTTCAAATTATTCAAGGGCTTTAGCAAAGAATAGCTTTAAAGGTTTTAAAAACAAGGTTGCAAATAAGCAGGAATTCTATTTATCTGAATTTTATTAATTGCAGGCATATTACACCGTATAGTTTGTCTGGTCCAGGGAGCATGATATGATGATAGTCAAATCTTTTAGGGTCATTTTGAAATTTTTGTTTTTGAATATTTTCGATCTGAAAATGATGTAGAATTGTTTGGTATAAAGTACTAGGCCTACAGTAGTATGTTAATATTTTTATGTCAAAATAAAATATGTATTCTTTAAAAGTTACGTGTTGAGATTTTCTACTGATTATTGTAGCTTGACATATTTCCTTGGATTCTACAGTGTGCTGACAGAGAAGAAACAAAAATGCTTTTTTATCAGATGTCGATAAACTTTCCAAAATAGCAGAAGCAAGGAGAGTTTAAAATTGAAAAACCATACATTTTTGTACATGTACAATTTTTAATAAATTTTCTCCAAGGATTGACCTATATTAGTATACTGAATAATTCTCCATCATTTTCAGACCAAAATTTCTAGGTCAAAAATTTTAAAGTGACAGTAAAAGATTTGACTACCATATCTCTATCTGGTGAGGACTAATTGTGGTCTAACTAAGTTTGTTTAGGCAGAATAAAACCATGACAAAGACATGTGCAACAACATACCAGCAAATCCTCCATCCTTGTGTTGGCATTTCCCAAGGAATTCTGCAATCCTGCAACACATATTATTAGTTCTTTAAAGCTGCAATATAGTCAAACCGTTGAACTCCTTTGATAAAGGCTATCCTTTTTAAATGCCAAACATTGTTCAATATCCCTATTGACGTCTGACATCTTCCATTTTCCATACAAACTTTTATATTCCTATGTAAATGTTGCTAAATAAATATTTCGCTGAATATCCAATTTTTCATCTGCACCAGTAGAGATGGATACAAGTATTTTCAAAGCTGTTATTCTATGTAACAATCTAAAACTCTTGAACAGCTGAAGATACGCAATAGTTAAGAGTTAAACCTTGTAACAAAGATAGGGTCTTAGTTTACTGATTAAAATAGACCAGCATGTGATAGATCTATCCCCTGCAACAAACAGTTCAGGGGTATAGACCTAGTTAAGACTACTGTAACACAATTTTGTCAGTTTTACTTGATTGCTGTTTCTTCTGGGATCGGTTCGTCCAGCAGTTCGAGAGAATGAAGAATCCAATAACAGAGCCATGGTCGGCTTGCATCAAGGCACTATAAAGGAACACAGAATCAACACAAAATCATTTTAAGTCATTATTTACCAATCCTGTATACCTGTCCTCCCTTAAAGTGTATACACCAAATATTGTGAGATTGCTTCCTTTGAGCCATGATTACCTCATCAAAAAAATACATTCAAAGTTACGATTTTGTGCCTCATTCTTTTTCAGCACTACATAGTAATCATTTTACTCTCAATAAGAGGGTTTACAAGGCAAAACTCTAAGCATCAAATCAGGCACCACCTTCATGAACACTTTAAAGACGGGCTGTATCGCTATACTTGGATCCCAAGTCCTAAAAAAATATAACCCAACATCTTGAGGTTAGCCTTGAAACGATCATTCCGAGAGCAGTTTGCTATTTGGTTAGTTTGTCTTTGTGTGATCTCCAGTGACTCTTCCTTATGATTAGTGGCATTCTTTGTGTAGCACCTGTGTTGGGCTTTAGAGGAAAGGCACATTTCTATAATACAATGTGATCTCATATACTATTATTCTAGTCCAGAAACCTGATGTTTTATAGAACCATGGTTAATATACCACCCCTGCAAAAGGTTAAGCATTTATATGTTTTTATGGAATTTTCATGAAATTTCGTTCAATTGTTGAAGCCTCATGAACAGTTCATGAATAGTTCACCAACATTCCATGACAATTAAAAGCCTTAATTTATTCAGGATGATTGAATTCATTGCGTGTGAAGCACAGCAAGATTGTCAAGAGAAAAAACATATGTCTGTTTTATAATTATAAATGTATGACAAAAAACGTCAATAAAAGTGCTCAACTGGTTAATTATGAATAATAATAATAATTTAATCCGTCCGCCTAATTATAAATCAACCGTCAGAGTGTCCTTACGCGAAACTCAGAGTAGCAGACTAAACTCGTGACCTTTTGTCAGTTTTATATCTATATAGAATGAGACAGAAATGAGTGATTGGAAATTTTGAATAAATAAAAAAGATAATTAATATGAGCAGATAGCTACTACTCGTTTGCCGTTAACTTACTTCATAAGAACATGATAAATGATGCAGACCTTTCTTTAAATACGATAAATGTTTCTCGCGATTCAATTGGATCCTATGAAATTAGAGAATGAGAATTGTATTTTCAATACTGAGTGTTTAGCTTGCAATCCAAGAGCCACAAGACAAAAATTGACATTAGCAACACCATTCCAATTGAAAAATTCCAATTTGTACACTGTACTGTGAAATGTCATACAGAATAGAGGTACAAAAGTCTATGTGTTTTCTTTTGAAATTTGTAGCATTCTTTATTTAGAAAAAACATTTTAAAACCAAGGGCTTTGCTTGACGTATTGATTGTGAAATGTTTGAATTTGATAAGTGGATCTATAGGCTACGAAATAAAAATAGGAATGGAGCCACAATGACTTGTTTGTATCCTAATGCGAACTGACATTTTACCCTTTACAAATAACAAATTTACAAATTTAATTTACAAATAAAAGTTACCCTTTACAAAAAGCCACAGATTTACTCCATTCAGCAGTTCTTATTTCAAATGTCTGTGTTCAGTAATTCAAATTTCATAACAACTCTATTTTAAGACAATAAATAAAACATGTGATAAACTTTAAACACAATTTTCCCTGTGGCTTCTCGATGATTTAGCATAGGATGTATATGTTGAGATTATTCTGGTATTCCAATCGATTGGCTACCTACATCCACAAGGGTGTTTTGCGAACAAAATAGATAGTTATACTAAATATTTAACGTTTATCCTATTTTAAATTTCTTTCAACTCTATTTGTATGTGTGCCTGTCCCGAATCAATAATGCTGTTGACAGCATCTAGCGTGATACTTTATATCTTATTCGAAAGCCTGAATTTTGTAGACGGTTCTTAGAATTCACTGATGTTGATTTCACTTACATCGACTGGTTCTTAGTGGATTTCCTTTGCTGACAATAGCTTATGTTGCGTATATTGATACCAAATGAAGTCTTCCCAGACAAACTATGCTGTGTTTTTATCCATAGTCATTCCATCACATCATTATAACAACGGCTGTTAGAATGTTGAGTAGAGCCGACAAGTTAAAAGCTGTAGGCCTATATTTCAATCATAATTATGTTTGAAAGATAATTTTAATGCAGCCATTAGCAAAAACTTTTTATAAAATTTTGGAGTTCAAGCATTTTTACTCCTATGCTGTTGCTTCCATCATTTGTCATACTCGTTGTATTTGTCAAAAATTGAGATTTCAGGCAATCGGATTGACTGATCATAAATCTCGCTTTGATATACCGCAATTTGACGAGCGGTAAGCGAGACTTATTCCCTTCGTACAGCGTTGTGCAGGATTTTGCACAACGGCATTCTGTTTGATCATATTGTTCTGACAAATTATCACGCATTTGATGTACGCGGAAAGACGGGGTCCAACATTACGTAAATTAAGATGCAACATGCAAGCCAAAATAAATGATATAAATCTATATATGGAAACTATGGTTATTAAATCAAGTCAATTAACTGATGCTTGTCAAAACTTACAAACTTATTTCAACATCATCATTCAAAATACAGATGGCGAAATTATCTGTAAATGTTTTTACCCTTCAGGATTGTTTAATATTGTATCATTGTGAATGCTTTGGGTTACCATCGAAAAATTCAGCAGTTCTACGTTGTGTACAAGAGCAAGGGAAAGATTTATTCAGAATATAGCAACCTTCCTTGTGTAATGTTTATGAAGTGCCAAAAGGCTCACTACTACTTCTTGTTCGGCGCGGTACTTGTTTATGAGATCGCGTTACTTGTTCGGAGATCCCGTTACTTCTTTCAGAATTCGCGCTACTTGTTTGGAGATCCCGTTACTTGTTTTTGAGATCGCCCTACATGTTCGGAAATCCCGTCACTTGTTTAGAGATCCCGTCACTTGTGAAATTTTAAGATAATTATAGCCGTGACAAGTGCGGTTGACCGTGATTTTTTTCAAAATCTGAATCTAGATCGCAGATCGTAAGGCTTTGGTAAAAATATAACACGGGGAATAATGTACCAAAAATATTAATTTACAATAGCTTGTGTAATCATTTTTGTTTAATGGTTATAATTAAAGGTCATATTTGTACGTTTATTGCATATTTCAATAACGAATAATGTATTATTATTTAGTATAATCTAATAATTTATAAATGACAGTCGACAATTTCTAAAACTACAATATTGTATTAAGATTCGATGGAATGAAAGTTTGAATGACTTTTGAATTTACTCAGTATCTGCATACAAGTCTTACAATTGTAAAACCTTGTCTTATAACTTTATAGTGAATATATACTCCGAAACGACACAACAACTTCAAGTAAACAAAATGATTGAAAGGAGAGTTTGTAGGCCTACAGGAAATGGAAAATATTCTAGATTGAGTGATTGTCATATACCAGTTAATTAATATAAGTCTCATAACGAGTACAAATATTTTAAGGACAACCTAGCTACAACAGTACACTGCACGTAGCTGATTCTTACTTCCCGCATATTACCCCCATATATAGTAAATTAAAATTAAAATTATTCATATCAGTGGCAAACGAAAAGAATAAATAATTCTACTCAATTTGGACATTTTGATCAATTGATTTTTTTTTCTATACAGCAACGCCATATGAAACTAATTTGGCTCTATACTAGTAGACATAATATTTCATCGCAATAAAATTAGTATATACTAGTACAGTAGCATATTACATTTAAATTATTGTTTGTGAGTATACGTATTCGATTCGATTATTGTCAGTCAGTCCTAATTAAATGTAAATGCAATCAGTGAAAACAGAAACAGCTAAACGTATCATGCTAAATAATCGATAAACGCACGGACACGATGACGCGACGCGATCGCATACAAGTACCGCGCACAAGTAGTAGTGAGCCTTTTCGCCATACGTGCCAAAAGGCTCACTGCTTCGGCACTTGTTTAACGAGATCGCGTTACTTGTCTGACGTTCCCGTCACTTATTTCGGAGATCGCGTTACTTGTCTGGAGTTCCCGTCACTTATTTTGGAGATCGCGTTACTATCATCAGAGAGTCATAGTTATAGTTTTTGTCAAATCATTTTATACTGTTATAATTGTAAATTCTACACATTGTATATTTTATTAAATAGTGTAATAGTGAAAGTTCATGTTTATTATTAATACATTTAAACATACAAATCAAAATCATATTATATCTTAACAATTATTTTATGTGTATTCTTAATCAGTCCTGTGAAATAAAGTGATATAAAACTTATCAGGATAATTTGGAAATACACCCCAAATAAACATAGTGGAAACATAATGAAGTTTTGATTTTATCTTTATGTTTGACTTATATTAATTAACTGGTATATGACAATCACTCAATCTAGAATATTTTCCATTTCCTGTAAAAACTCTCCTTTCAATCATTTTGTTTACTTGAAGTTGTTGTGTCGTTTCGGAGTATTATTCACTAAAGTTATAAGACAAGTTGTTATAATTGTAAGACTTGTATGCAGATACTGAGTAAATTCGAAAGTCATTCAAACTTTCATTCCATCGAATCTAAATACAATATTGTAGTTTTAGAAATTGTCGACTGTCATTTATAAATTATTAGATTATACTAAATAATAATACATTATTCGTTATTGAAATATGCAACAAACGTACAAACATGACCTTTAATGAATTATAACCATTAAACAAAAATGATTACACAAGCTATTGTAAATTAATATTTTTGGTACATTATTCCCTGTGTTATATTTTTACCAAAGCCTTACGATCTGCGATCTAGATTCAGATTTTGAAAAAAATCACGGTCAACCGCACTTGTCACGGCTATAATTATCTTAAAATTTCACAAGTGACGGGATCTCTAAACAAGTGACGGGATGTCCGAACATGTAGGGCGATCTCAAAAACAAGTAACGGGATCTCCAAACAAGTAGCGCGAATTCTGAAAGAAGTAACGGGATCTCCGAACAAGTAACGCGATCTCATAAACAAGTACCGCGCCGAACAAGAAGTAGTAGTGAGCCTTTTGGCACTTCATAAATGTTTATCATTGCCACAATGAATCATATTTCAACCTGCATTTTGATCTCCAACGAGCGCTCAAAAAGTTGCAGCAAACAGCAGCATTCGCTAAATTAATGACTCGCCAGAATCAGTAAGTTAGAATGATAAAATCAGTTTTTCAGTTTAATTAGCTCCAATACCCTGAAATATACATAGCCTACTATAAGTGACTCAAGCCACTATTTCTGTCAAATAATTTGACAGCTTTTAAAATTTCAGGCTCTTATATATTTTACGATTCGTTCGCTGTTGACTGTTGACACCCTGGAAAACTCAGATAAAACTATGTCATTGACGATATTTTGATGGCGGTTTCTTTGTTTTTTGAAACAATAGAATTGCCAAAGGACACACAAGTCTCACTTACCGACATATCAAAATCGTCATGGTAAAAGTGAGACTTGGGCAAGTCAAGCAATCGGAAAGACAACCTGGCTATAATTTGCAATTGGGATATTTCAGATTATGTGAACCGCAAATTTTAAATGTGTAATGCATGTAATCTGAAAATTACACTCTCTTCTCTCTTTTAAAAACAATTTGCAGCATTTGGAAAATCAACAGTTATGCTGCTTCTATTTAAGGTTGTATTATACTACACTCATTAATTAACTACATATTTTACATAATTCTATCATAACCCATCCTATTGAATGTATTAGGATGGTCCTGACTCATGTTCACAACAACACAATGTACAAACCTTGCATCTAAGTCCATGTAACTTTGATACTGTAGATAATTGCTGAGAACAGTCTGTTCCACCTTTTTCTGATGCAAAGAATACAAATGATACATTATTACCAATATATACACATTTTCAATACTTGATAAGCACATTTTCAAATTTAATTAATACCAATTCAGCACATTCTGGACGTACTGAAAATCAACCTTTCCAGTACATACAGTTTCAATATGTATAGCTGCAAAAGTACTTAAAGCATAGGCACTTTACAAATTCATAGTGTAGGTGTTCACACAGTTCAACGGGATTACGCTCTAGGGTCTGAGATAAAACCCATGGGCCTGGTAAACTGCATATAGCATAGCCTAGTAAAGTTAGCAAAGCAATATTTTTCTCAATACAGTCCTAATATTATGGATAATGTATGCCTAAGCTCTTTATAACTGACACAGTTGGAATGTCATGAATAAGAGTAAAGTTCTGGCAGAAAAAAGAAGCATACAGTATTAGAAAATGGTAAATGCAATATTGTCAAAAGACGTATTTTTTAAGAACTGTTTGGCAGGAGCGGATCCACGGCGAGCAACTTCATGAAGAATGTTTATTCTTTCAGGAATAAACTTAGCCTATAGAATGCAAGCTGTCGACTGAGAAATGCTTATTTCTTGCTCTAAACTGTTCATATTTTTGATCAGCATAATCTTTTATGTGGCACCATCCAAAGCTATTCTATAAAACTATAGTAAAAAGTTCCTAGTTGCTCTCTCGTAACATCTATCCGAATTTGCTCCTTATTTTTTCCTTTGTATACAAACATTTTCTATGGCGTTTTCGCCATTGGATTTGATTTATCAAAATGGAGCACCATGTGTCCACGACAAAGGATCATCTGGGAATAAAAATCGCCAAGCAAGACTTAAACAAATTACTTGTAAAGAAATGAAGATACTAATATAAACTTTTCGTACAGGCTAGTACTGATAAATTATATTCATTTTTAAACCCTAGCGTGCATTTGTTTTCACGGATCACAACAAAGATATTATTAACTTCACAATAATTAATGAGCCAATCCCAAATCTAGCAAAATTAGCCTTCACCACCCCCTAAAGTGGTGGCAGGAGGGGTTCATCTTTCCTGGGCAAGTGGTGGCAGGGGTACCATCGATTGCCCCACATCCTGCTTGTACAATCCTACATGGACAACTAGTGGCTATTTCCTCATCCCTAAAATAATAGGTTTACAAACGTGGGAGTATATATGTGATTGTTATATGTGGGAATATATTTTCCACACACGACAAATAATACAGAGTGGACATTTGATGCTTAAGCATTTCTCGTAGACTGAGATGAACATTCAGAGGTGAACACCAGAGCCATCTATTTACAAGAGTTGGGACACTGATGCCATTTATGTTTTTTGGCCTGGACCCAAGCACGTTTTCAGCAGCAGTGCGCATGTGCAAGAGAATGTTGTGTTTTTTTCAGCCATTTTGGAACTCTGTGAAATGGTTTGCGATTGTTTAACAAGAGTAATTTAACCATTTATGAGTTGTCTTTCTCCATATTTATTTGCTGGACTCTCAAAATTAGAATACAAATTTGCTTCAATGTATAGGCCTACTATGTTATTGATCTCATCAGCATGTTGCTCAAGAGTAAATCAGATCAATGCTATTGGAATTGCTAAATGGACAAGGAGTTTGTAGAGTATCTCTTACGCTCTTACGCTTATTCTTTGCAGTCAAAGACAACTTTTTCTAATTCTTGTCCCCAGTTGGAATAGTAAACAATACTTTAATTTCGATTACTATTGTGCCTATTAACACAACAATAAATAATTTAATAGCCTATGTTTGTTTTCACTGATAAAAGTTGTATTTTTCCGCGCGCTTCGCTTAAAACAGGAAACCTGGCGCCAAAAGAACAAGAACCCTGGTGCCGAAAGTACGAAAATGGCGTCCAAAAAATCACGTGAATGGCATCTGTCCAATAGGAGACGATAGCGGCACATGAAAGCGTGTCCCAACTCTTGTAAATAGATGGCTCTGGTGAATACTACTCATTGAGCTGCACTTTTTGTTGAGAAGCAGCTAAGTAGAAGACTTTTTCTTGCATTCTCAACTGTTTCTGACATTGCTGCTTTTGACTGCATGAATGCTGAAGGCAATGTAAGAGAAAATTCGGGATACCGCAAGTCTGAGCTAAATTTGTGATTTTTGTAAAACAAATTAGGAGTAGGCTAATGATTTGATTGATTTCAATAGACATTCTGGCTTCAATAAAAACTCTTCCAATTTCGAAGATATATTTTTAATTAGAAAATGAACAATGTCATGGTAATTCTGTATTAATGTCTATAGAATGGTCAATGGTCTATGAACTGAATGATTATATATATGTAGCAATATTTAAGTTTGTTACTACATCAAAATAGCTTAGTTCTATTTTATGCAGGTCTTGCAGGATACTAATAAAAAATATATAGACATGCAAGGATAGGCTACCTCAATCTATCTAATTTGATAAGCTTCCAAATAATATTAGTATTCGTGAACCTTTATTTCTGTTTAGGCCTAGTGGCCCTAGTAAGGTTAGTGACACTGACAGTGTAGGCATATGGTTGTCGTCGTCAACAGATAACATAGAACAATGTTATTGTACAAAGCAGCAACTGATTGCAACGTTTATGTAAACATCTCAATCAATAAATTACCTGTTCCTCTGTAGTTAATGTTTCCACTCCATCATCTTGTGTTTCCAAAGATTTGACATTTCCACCTCCAAGAAGTGCGTTGAGCGCCATTTTGAAACCTTTCACTTTTGTTATTTTGAATATGAGGCAACTTGTTGACTTTCTTCTTGGAAGAAATATGAAAATCTCAATCCTCAACACGATTTCTCAAAACATGGAACGGATCGAGAGTGGGCGTTTACAGGATCGCAACAAATTGAGCCAAATTGATTATGGTTTAGCGACGAATCAATAATTACCCACGATGGAAGCATTATCGCTTCCCTGGTTGAATGTTGAGACAATTCAAAGTAAAACTACAACTTCTTACGCTTTTTCAGCATTTTCTGATTGCTATACGACCGAGTAAAAAAAATTGGACGGAAAATATGGGTGTGGCATGATAACAGATTATTTTGGAAGTAGGTAACTATAGAGGACGTATAGCAGGACTATTAAACAGTTACCGCCGTTATCGAGTAATTGAAATCTTGCCGAGAGGTTGTTTTTAGAAAAAGCAATATTAGAAAATAACTCTTAAGATGAACACCATTCGTTGTTGTAATCCTGACTGACTACTGTGTAAAGAAAGGGGCTGAAACTGTGTGAGAGCATAGAAAATGGAAACATTTGATTTGATATTTTGTCAGCGTTGTTGACAGGCAAATCAAAACGGACAAATCCATTAATTTGGAGTATTTACGCTATTAAAGATTATTATGTTCTATATCCTCCTGTAGAACAGTTGTTTTATTGCTATTATTAATTAGTTTATAGTTTTCATTATTCAATTTACCCCGTCCATGTTGTGAAAAAGTGTTTTATACATAGTGTTATCAGTTAACTTATCAGGTATTTCGCGAGTCAGATAAAACACAGCGAAAATGTTTGAATCACATTATTATAGCGATTTAAGAATAAATAGAACTCGTAAATACACCTTATATTTTTCCTAATACAAATACAAACTATTTTTGTCTAGAACATAATTGATAAAAACCAAAATGAAAACATCGAATCAAAAAATTACAACAAAATACGTACACATAATATTAATGATATATACTCTGAGGGCCATTTTTAATGACAAAAAATATGCAACTGCTGCGATAATAATAAAAAACATCTCATTTCTACAGAGGAATTCATTTTACTGCGCTGATTTTTTAAATAATCGGCTTCGTCTTTTTTCTTTCTTAGGGGAAATTTTAGGCGAGCCTTTCGGTGATTCCGGTGTTTCGGTATCCGGTAAGTGGCTTCCATTCGTCATTGAACTAGCACGGATATGTTGTATCCATAGTGACATGTCATCCTGTAATCGAGTGAAATTCATTTAATTAATTATCCAACGGCCAATTAGGCAAGTACTTTCAAATCATGATGACATTGTTAAATCATGGAGTCATACCCTATCTATTGGACTTTAAATATATCATTTCCTGCATAACTAAAGTTTGAAGATCTATTTTCGAGTTTGTAGGAAATCAGGTTGGAATTAAGCAGCGCGCAGACTGCGTCTGGTGTGTCGTCTGCCCCCGGCGTCTGCCTATTAGTATGTATTAACGAATAAACGAATGTTGGCGTGGCTATTAGTACACGCGGGAGTTATGAACATAAGCATTTCCTATACTAATCAATCTATTCCTACTGTAGCAGTTTATTTTACTTACAATATCTTTAGCTTGAAATAAAAATTCTTCTCCGTTGTGTAACCTAAACAAATAGAGGTGAGAAAATCAATAATAATGCAATCCCATGATATAAATTACAAGAGTTCAATAATTATTACCTGACAGTTGTTGTAAAATATAAATAAAGTGTAAAGATTGTCTTACTTGAGCTTGAAGACGTTCTTCTTTTTATGATAACTTGATGCTACTTCGCATGCGCTGCCACTCAATGAATACGTCGACGAAGGAGCACCCTGTAGTGGAAATAGAACAAAAAGAAAATGTTAATCGATGAAAGGCTAACGATAGAACGAGTATGCAAAATAACGACTTAGTTTGACTCTGTTGTTGAATCCAGGTAAAGGTCTGGCGTACATAACAATATTAATTAACTGATACGACAGTGAATGATTTGATTAATGTATTTGAGATACATAACGAATTATTATATATAATAAACAACTATAAAAGCCCTCTCCTTTACATCATAAAAGGAATCGAATCGTTTCAAATGATAATTAGAAGAAGCAAGAGTAATGGCAAATAAGATTCATCTGGGATAATACTCACTGGATCGTTCGCCTCTTTGAAGAGCAAAAGTTCTTTATCATCGAGTACAACGAAAAACTGTTTCCATTGACTAAATATAAGAGATCAAAAATAATATTATTTAACCATGTAACGCAACAAGTTTAAACACCCTAGCATAGGTTGATGGACCATTAATTCTTAAGGGCCCGAATATTCTCTTGTTGACCCTGTGTGACTGCTTGGAGATCATTTTAAGCTCAAAATCATAGGATCGGTTGGAAATCATTCTCAGTCCAAGACTTACTGCGAAAAATATGACATTCAAACCAATGCATACACTGTACAATGGATACGATAACCCATGTTCCAAGCATTTTTTCTTAAAACAGTTTATATTTACGATGAAGGTTTATTACTAAAAATTGGCCAAAACGTGACGTCAAATATCTTGTTTTCTTTTATCCCCGATTTTTAATTCTAATGATCCCAATACGTTATATAACATTTTTTAATAATTATTTTAGACAATCTTTTGATCCGTGTAGGAGTAGAAAAAACATTCCATAGAAACTAGGCAAAGTTAATAGGGCCGATCATGCTATATTGCTAATGGGTAGATACCACCATAATTCTCTATAAAGTATATAGTTACACCAATGAATAACAAAGTGCAGCATGACACAAGAAAATACATGAACGTTTTAAAGCATTGGCGGCAAAAGGCAAACACGACCTGCTCGCAGATAAGATTAAAATTGGTTGCACGTGACGCCAAATATCCAATATTGCTGTATCAAAAAACAAAATGACCGTGATGCAGGCCGTGATGAAACTTTATAATTATTATAATTTGGATCGACGTAATAACAATCGTGTTGAGATTTAAAAACTGTCGTACAGTATATATAAAGTGTACCCTTAATATAATGTACATTAGAATTGGATATATTTTCAGTCCTTTCGTTGTTCAGTATGTTTTCGATATAATTATTTGCAAATAATCGCACCGAAGTTCTGCAGCCTCAGACATCTAGCTATCATGAAATACCGAATCGTTCAATTCAAAATAGTTTGCAGATAGATTGTGACGTCCACTGTTCTAATAAAAATGTAAAAGTTACGAAGCAAAATGTACAATTAATAGCAAAATAAGACAATTTGAACATACCGTTGCGATGATTTTTTGTGATTTGCATCCATAATTTGCTTGCGCTGTAGTAAACCATCGATTTTGCGTTCAGCTGGTGAAAAAATTGAAATACAAAATTAAAAATGGTTGTTTTGAAAGCAAAAGAAACAGGAAAGAGAGACAAAGATATTCCAAAAGAATACAAACAAACTAGCTGCAACACACAAAATACGGTGGAAACAAGGCAGAATTAATCAAGCTTTACAACTTTGTGACAAAAACATGTACATATATTCAAATTTACAGCAACTATTATACGCTATATGAAATCAAATCATTTATGCGGAACTAACCTATTCATATGTAATACAAACAAAAACACTATGCATGGAAGCAAGGCAGAACTTCTTCAAACAGCTTGGATAATAATAAAATAGTGACAGGATTGCATCATGAACGTGTATGGTAAACAAATTAATATTCTTATTGCAAGTTCTCATGACTTAATATGTAACTATGACAACATAATGATTTATTGAATCTCAACAAACCTGTTCGATTATCATCTTTCTTTGAATCTGCGGGCGATTGGGTGTTATCATCACGCTGTAGAAGGAAAAACAACAGTAAAACTCAATAACAACAACAACAACAACAACAACAGTCTGTTCCATGCATAATGTGATACAAATAGATTACTTGATGTCCCTATCATGATGTTGTCTTAAACGATACTATGATTAGAATAAGATAATTGGGAACGAGGCATTTCATGGATTTCATGGATATATTTGCACGTTTCTCAGGTTTACTTGTCAAAAAATATCAAATTGTAGATGAACATTAACTTTCTCTTCTGAGAACGTAAAGGCACATACTCGCACAAAGGAAGGATAGTTGCTAAAATTGCAACTCATCATACTACATATTAAGGCATACTAGGTGGTTAGACTATTTGGCTTCGCTGGAGGTCACATGGATATGGACAAATTGACTTGGCCTGCAAATGATGTAAGGCTGAAAATTGTCTGAAAGGCAACAATTTCTATGAACAACAACTTGCCGTGAAGCAGTGGGTTGAGTAACGTAAGGTAACGCGAGCGTAACAAGCCTAATTCAAGATGGTTCATATGATTGTGATGGATACACAATACAGTCATAATTAGTTGGGCCATGTCATTTATTTTAAAAGGTATCTGGGATCTTGAACACTGTAATGAGAGATCATGATAAAACGCCATAAAGAAATTAACATTCTACTCATGACAGATGCGAGGATCGAATGGTAACCACTAAAGCCATATTAACATCTTAGCATGCAATTTGTTATGTGATTATATTAGTGAATTCTATAGATTTAATAAAGACTAATAAATGTGTTTAGTTGCAGTATGTGAAAAGGCCGTCATTTAAATGAATATATTCAAATTAGATTATTCTGTAAGAGACACCGTCGTATATTTCGTGACAGGTGTATCCATAATTCCATAAAACCACCGTGAATTGAGGGATGCCTGATATATCGATATTTATGTTGTATTGATAAACGGTACCAATGTCAAGATGATATTTAATTGTCCAGATATTTACAATTAAAGCCGCCTGGTTTCTATTTAGAATCGGGAGGCACTGGCGGCAACCGCCGATGAAAATTGAACACAGAAACGAATCAAACGCATTCATCGCCAGTCCTCGTCCGAAAATCAAACATGTTTGATAAACTGCCACCGGCGCCTCTCGAATCTACATGAAAACCAGGCTCAAAAGTTACATTAGCAAGTTTACATTGACATTGCTATTAAAGTGATACAAGTATCTAAACCGATTTACGAAAGGCTAATTTGCCTCCATAGAGGGCCAACAGCAATGTCACGTAATCAGCTTTCATACTGAATTTGGGGGTACTTCAATCGACAATAGTTAGCGCATATAACTAATATTACTTCAGGGGAGTTAAGAAGTCGCAGCTGGCTAGAAACTTAAAGCTAACGGGAATAACAGTACTACTTAGTCTGCATATAGGCTGTCTCGTTCATAACTTACAGCAGGTGTATCCATAGCACTTGAATCATCATTTCGAGACATCATACTATCATCTGTTTCATGGACTGAGTTTTCATCAGCTAACCGATTTTCTAGTGCACGTTGTGCTTCTAATTGTTGTTCTCTCTCTTCTAATTCAATCCGCGCAAGTCGTTCACGCTCTTCTTTTTCTTGTTGTGCTGCTTGAAGTTGTCGGGTACGTGCAGCACGTAATTCAAACTGGAACAGAAATATCCGAATTAGATTAGTAATGTGCTGTAAGCAACCGGCAGTGTGAAGGAATATAGCAAGCATTTTGGAATGTTGAACAGGTAGCCCTGCTCAATTTTGATTCTGTATTCGTACTAATAGTTTGTCGTTGACATCGATTCGATAATCACTATAATTCCCCAAAATCGACATATAAAATCAGTCGAAGTCACCTGACTAATGCTCAAACTTATGAAGCGGGCAAATTCGAAGGCTCTCTTCATAATTCGGCGTGATTTATTCCATGTATGAAATACTTGGAAGTTGTCTGAAGCAATACAACGGCCTGGATACATTCTCAATTAGAACATGATCGGATTGGCACATGCTTCTTCCTTGGGCACATGTACCATGCCTGCAAAACACCGTCATAGAATCAAACGTTGATAGAACGTACCGTTGTTAATCGTTCGAGTGCTTTGAAACGTTCTTCTTGTGCGTTGAGTAGTTTCTCGAATCCAATGTGTTTCTCGATCATTTTAGCTACTTGATCAATAGATTGCTAATAAAAACAAAAATAATATCATCGTATCAATACTACAGTCAAGTTAATACTGTACGTTAGAATGATACCATCATGGCCGTAACTACATACTTCTGACTAGGGGTATCGGGTATTCTCAATTTTGCCCGAAAAAAGGCGTGGGGTTACATATTTGGGAATTTCAGTACTGTAATACCTTGAAAATTGCATATCAGAAGTAATAACACCATTAATACCTGAAATTTGACTCTTGGGGATATTGGGAGGGGGTCAAAAATAAGGCTTAAATGCGAAGATGTTATCCTTGATGAGCAAGAAATAAGTCAGTTGGCTTCTGAGAAGAAAAATAAGATCAAATATATAGATTCTGCAATTCTTCTATTTCTCAGATATAAAACTATCATGGGTCAGGTCACAACTCGGACCATAACCAGCATGATTCCAACTAGAACATGTGACAAACCACGTCGTGCATTTGTTATCGGGGAAGGGCTTGTATTTGCCCCAACACCACATCTATTAGTTTGATATGTGCAGATGGACTTACTCCGCATTCTGGATTGCTGACTTGACCATCTTGTTGTATCATCCATTCGTCAGCAAGATGAGCATCACGGGCAAATTGTAAAACCTCAAAATCTGAAAATCAAAACATTCCGACGATTGTATGACAGATATATCATATCGGTTGACATTTTCGTCATCTGTGCTTCTGTAAACTTCAGCAGTTTCATAAATCCTAAGTTGGGGATCCCTCATAATCTGATGAAAGCGTCAATCACAGTTTGAAAATGCAGCCTACATTTGAGGATAACAATGTCTACAGAATCTTTAGGGTCGACCTGTAATCCGTAAAAATTCTAAATTTTTAGTCCAACAAATCCTATCTGATATCCTACAAATGTGATGATTCTGATTGGTTCCTATGTTATTAATTAACCTACCAAGTTGTAAGTCTTCCCAATGAGTTTCCCACAACGAGTCAAGTGATTGTTTGTCACTCAGCAGCTGATCCACTTTTTGTTTAATCTGGTTGAGGAAAAAAAGGTAAAATATGGTTATTTACAGTAGTTGAATACAGGAATTAGAAGATCAGAGCACAATAAAGTTTTGACATATCTCATTCCTTTGACAGCTGAGTGGGATGGATTTCGCACAGAAACGCCCCAAAGCTCAACCACTCTACGGCGGAACAGACATCACGGAACGAGCACAGTACAAAACACGGCAAAAATATTTTTGATTTGCCATGTGCTCCAACAATCACTTGAAATTTACTTTACTAGGAATATCTCAGTCGTTTGCACAATCACCTTCAATCTAGTAACTCTCACCTCATCCGATGCATAATGGTTAGCAGCTATCATTTTTTCTGCGCTTTCTGCAACGTTATTGAATTTCTCTTCTTTCGAATCAATCTCCTTCTTTCGATCTTGATGGTTCTTCATGAGCGATTCACAACCACTGATATCCCTAAAATTTAAAATAATAATTTCCATTGTACTGATGAAAATGTTTTGACATTGAAACATGGACGTGAAACATAACTGTACAAACACAGCATACGTTGCAATATTATGTGTATAAGCAAATCATGAAATTGGAAATATTGACCACTACCAACAGGTGACCTTAATATAGAGGTTAAACTCGACAACCTTGAGTTTGTCCGTACCTTGGTCGTTTATCCATTTCAATCTGACTTCTCATTTCAATGATCCATAATTGTAAATCATTAATAAGCATGAGAAGTCTTTGGAATCCATCTGATTCACCCAATTTTGATGTTCTCAAACCAACGGAGCGTAGCAATGCGTTCCATGCATCAACTACTTCTGTTTCTTTATCAGTGATCTCTTCTGATTTGTCACCGGCATACTGTGGTGTTAATTCAGTTGAAAATTGTTGAATTGATTTCACTTGATATTCAAGTGGTTGGAGGTCAGCTTCAAAGGCTTTGTGATGTCGTTTCAAAGCAAACACACTTTGATGGTCACGTCCTAGTTCTGTTGAGAGTTGCTTTTCTTTCTCCTATAAGTACAGAAAATGAAATGAGAATACAAAACTATGCAAGCACAAAAAAGATAAATCATTGAAGCCCAGTGTACTATAGAGAGTAGTGATTATGTCACAAGATGTGTCCCAAACCGCATTGCAGGGCAAAAAATTTGTAATCACATTCATAACATGAGTCGGTTGATAATTTCTTGCACCAAAGGAAAAGAGAGACTCAAAGAGAATTCAAAATGAAGTATTTGTGTGATTCAATGCAAACATTTTACTGAGTAAAGTAGAACAACATTTCGCTTTCCTCTTGTACCATGTTATGGATTGTTGTAGAGTATATTCTGACTTGTAAAAATAATAACAATAATTCCCTTTTTAACCATGCAGAAGGTGGACGATAATAGGTGACTGATTCTCTCTTGATTTTAGTAACGTAAAATTAAAACTCAAATATATTGTCAATAGACGTTCTCTTCTCTTCACATCATCAGCTTTTCTTTACTTACAAATGTGCTTTTGTAGAGGATAGTGGTGTTACACGTTGAAACTATTTTTTATTGTTATTGCACTCATCAATAAAAATCATTTCTATAGTACAATGCATTTCTTACTGAAATAAATCAAATCATACCTGGATCATTCCAAGAAGGTCTTTAGCTTCCTGGAAAAACTTATGGTACTCATGAGCAGATTCCAGGACCTATAAATAATTGTATAAAACAAATTTAATGCAAGGTCGTTTGAGAATCTATTAATTAAAAGTCTGTTGTGGACGGATCCTGAGACAGATGCTGATTGTATAGAGGCTACTATCATAAGATATTTGACTGCGTATGCAACAATACATAATAAAAGCTACCAGTAACACTCGAAAAAGTGTTTAATTTACCTGTCGTCTTGTAACAATTGCTTCTAGAAGGTTCTCCCATGCTTCATTGAGTCCGTCTTTCCATTCAGAAATAGTAGCTGCATCTGTATGACCAGAATCAATCAATTGATTTGTCATCTGATTGACAGCAGCCACTCTATCTTTGCCTGTTGATGTTGTTTCAAGTGCCATGCGTTCAAAATTCTCTTGCAACATCTAAGATAATAAAAAAGATATCTTGTTACCACGAACATTGACAACAGCTTTATTTAACTTTTATTTGATTTGATACGAGTGACCAAGATCTAAATAATCAATAAACATGCTGTACCTGTACATGGTCGAAATCTTCACCGTTTTCTTGAGAACTGAAAATGACATCCATTTCAGCAATCCAAGCCTCAAGATCGTCAACCTAAACATTGAATTTAAAATTTGCTTCAAAAGTCCTCTATTGCAGACGAAATGGAGTCACGAATCAAATTACAGTAAAAAATAATGGATCCAAGGTACACTTTGTAAAGCAATATACAATGATTTTACCTCACGGTTAACTTGAAACAATTTCAAATTTTCATCTAATTTTCCTTCTCTTTCTGAAGCAATGTTTTGCAAATGTGCATAGAGATCATCCAGTTTCTTCTGAGTGACAGCTATTTCCTCACTAAAAGATTAAACAGGTTAACACAGTCTATAACTACATCACAGATAAACTGAATAATTTTGCAATGTTTACAATAAAGCCTGATTCATATATCTTGAAGTATAATAAGCTAAGAATCCAATTTGATTGCATTGTGTTTAACTATCAAATCATATACTGTACCTTTCTGGATGTTCTGCTTCAGTCAAGGTATTAGCTGTCTGCCTAAGCTCTTCGATCGTTGTTTTGTAATCAGTGACTGCTTCTTTGACACTTGTGTGTTTCTTGATTAAAGCATTGATGTTTGCTTCATCTTTACCTCTGTCGTCAGCCATCATGTAGAGTTCTTGTTCACTCATACCAGACTCAGCCTCGTTTGCATCAAAGTAATACTATAACAAAATGAGATTCAACAATATCACATAAATTGTTAATTCATTCATTTTGACCTCCCCGTGTCTGTTGTAAAGTGTCATGCAAGGAAGTAAACTCAAGTCAAAAAAAGAAGAAAAATCCTTAAAAAAGAGCTGAAACAATAACAATTACTATTGTTTTATGTGAAATCTCCTTTGGTTTCAAGTTGATAGAAGACAATAAATCAGGTTTTCCGTTTTCATGAGAAAAAAAAACATACTTGTTTAGCAGCATTGGCTTCTTCTAGTTTGAGTTTGAAACTCATTGATAGCGATTTGAGATTCTCCCATCTTTTTATTAATGAATCAGACAATTCTTCAACCTCGACAGCATTAGCGTCTTGTTCATCAACTAATTCTTTGCCTCTGTCTTGCAATGATTGAATGAGAGGCTCATGTCCATCAACTTCAGTACAAAGATTCTACAAATAAAAACTGCAATTATCAAACAATTGTGTTTGTGTCATTATACATTAATGAAAACCCTGAGAAAGAATGAGTTGATGAACGTGAAATTATTCACATGAATTTTTCATGGTCAGTTCATGAGTTGTTCTTAAAGTGTTCATGAAAATATGCACAGTTTAATGTTCATGGAGTTTGTGAACTGTTTTATGGAGTTTGTGAATAGTTCATAAACTGTGCATGAAATTTTCTACAGGGGTATCAAAGAGTGAAATTCAGGCTTCACCAAAAGGTTAATGGAGTGTTTGCAACAAAGTTTTCTTGGGATATAATTTCAATTAATTCATCGATAGGAGAAATACAGGGACTTCATATGATTTTTAGATTTTGAATTATTATTAATTAGTTTTCGTTGTCATATTTTTCAAAACCGTTATGGGTTTTTGTACTTTACATTTGATTGTTGTGACAAGTCACTTTTTTGGTTGGCAATTGGTTGTATGAAAATTAGGTAATTTTCCTCAAATATTTCTGTGTCTTTGTTAGATTAACAGAAATTTCAAAAGTTTTTTTTTAATGTTTAAGATGTCTGTGTAACCTCATCGACCATTCAGATAAGCAGTAGATCTGATGCCGTGCTGGGGTATGAAGTCGGAAATATTAATGGAAGAACATGCAGAATTTGCAGTCCAAGATTTGCATACAGCTATACACACAGTATATGCATGGTTCAGGCATGAGAGTCAAGCTCAGTCCAAAGAGAGGAAAATCCTTTGAAAAACACTAGAACAAAAGAAAAATCAGTATTTTAAATGTAATCCTTTGTTTTAAAACCGATACAAAACAAGAAAACAGCTTTTTTGAGAAACTCTCTCATGCGTGATGATTGATACAATATTAAATCATTATATTCTTAGAATTCAGAAGTTAAAATAATCAAGCACTTACCTGAAACTTTTTACGATGTCTTTGAACTTCATGAAGCGTTTTACCAAAATTTTGGGACTGTAAAATTGGCTCCTTCTCGGCAATCCAGAGCTTAAAGTAAACAAGAATGAAATGAAATGGTCATTCAAACAGGTTGTTTTCTGACTGATATCCATATGTAGTACCATTTATACATAAAGAGAATTTTATATCACAATTTAAGTTAATTAAGAAACTATATATAATATAATATAATACTATAATAGTATTACATTTTCAATTGTATATATTTGTGATTGACAGTCACCTTGTAAGCACAAGTGCTTGTTTATTGAGGGACATGACAAATTTACAAACGAACGAGTAGACAGACATATATGTTGTTTATGTTGGCAGTGACTAATAACATGTTCTATCTCCAATTGTGCCCAAGAAAGAAGCTGCCATTATAATTATGCACAATTGAAATGATATCCTCTATCTCTCACATAATAATAACCAAACGAGAAAGTAGTAGAAAATAAAGGTTTTTGCAAGCTTACCATTTCATCTTCAACATCCCTTTTGAATTGATAAAATTTCAAAGAAGCCTGAAGCTCATTTCGTCTTTCAACAAGAGGCACTTCTAAAGATGCGAATCTATCAAAGCAATCAATCAACAATGTTTCATAATGAATAGCAAAGATGCTGTAGGTTAGAGTGAAGGAATAGATATCGATAGATTCAAGCCTTCAAATGCATAAAAAAGCCTTTTCTAAATAAATGCATTCTGGTTGATCATCAAGTAATTCAATTGCATTGCCTGATTGCTTTCTGATCTGAATTCTGGGTTGCTGAAATAAGTATAGTTACATTATTTATGAGTGCAACAACTAAAACTGATGCAGGAACACTTAATTCTGTTTGAACGTTATTTTTTGTATCAAACAAGTAAGAAATGCATTCTGTAACACTGTAGCTTAGTTGGCTAAATCGGATCAATTATAAAAGTCTAGACTGTTTTTAACATGTGCATATATACATACCTTTCTTCAATAAGGGCCCTCTCTTCATCAAGTTTACTCTGTTCTGCATCATCATCTGGTGAAGACATAAGATTAACCATTCGATCATGTTTCATTTCAACTTCTTTCTCCAAGACCTATTTAAAGCAAATAAAAAAAAAAGATTATTTTGGTTGCTTGAGTCAAATGATAAATCTGAGCTGACATTCCAGTAATTCCTACAGTGTCTTAACATACAGTACTTAACTATTTCACTCTGGTTAATATCACAAACCGTTCAAAATCTCTTTTTGCACCTGAACAGTGATAATATTAGCAAGGTTACACATTTGCTCTATAATTAAAAACAAAGGACTACCTTGTGCTTATTATAATTCTCCCGGACAGTTGTAATATTTTTGCCAATTTCTTTCTCTTCCAAAGATCCAAGAAGCTCTTTCACGTAAGTGTCTAAATTTGTGATTTCTGAATGAAAATCTTGCTGTCTGTTGGCCTCAGTAAGAGATGCATTCTTTGCAGATGAAACCTATACATAAAATATTAATACCGTATGAAAAAGCAATTAATGATTCCATGTTTTCAAACTGAACAGAGGATTACAACAAAATCCATTGATACAAACCAGCTTTTTCAGCAGGTAAATTTGACCTTCACAGATATCCGTTGCTAATTAGAGCGTTGTTAGATATTAGGGGTGAGACGATAATGAAATTTACTGATGCTCGATGCTGATTAGTTAGTGCTCCTTTTACAACTATGTCATAGAGGGAATACTGCGCTAAATTAATTGTTTTAAAGAGGTTCAAAAACCTTTACTAAAATGACCACTATAGACAGGTGGTTAATATAAGAATGTGACCACTAAACCAGGTTTGACAATGGAGACAAATCAATGTGTGGTTTTTAGTCATACAATGAGTAACTGTGCTTGGTTTATGTCAGCATGCATGAGGTTTTACCAGACAGATTGTTTGTCAGAGGAAGAAACCAAACACAGTAAAATTAATAATTCAATAGACACAAGATGTAACATGAAAGATGTCTTATATATAATTATACATATATCACACAAAATATACCTTAATACAATAAAAGTATATCTCAGTACAGACATATTTAGGTATCCATTCATTATAAGTCGCAGTATCATAATTTTCCTTAATAGTTATTTAATCAACAGGGCATTTGACTACTCTGACTTGAACTTGGTAAGCAAGCCTCGATTTTGCTATCTACAGTACCTACCACATTGAGGTCATTCCATAATAGCTGCAATCTCTCCATTCTGATGTCAATGTCTTCTTTTGACTCAGGGCATAAACCTCGAAGAACATCAGCTTCCTGCAACAGGAAGGTGACAAAATATCAATTGCAAGAAAACTCCTGGTTAACAGTACGATTGGTCACTTATCGAAGATGGAAGAATAATTAGTTTGTGATATTGAAAAGTTTGATTTCAAGATAAAGAAATTCTGTAACGGAGTCTTTGTAGCATGGGTACAATGGCCTGGAACATTTAATAATTGAGATAGCGGTAGGCAGAATTTAATAATATAATTATTAGCTTCCTTAACGGAATAAATATAGAATTTTGCAGCGTAAATCTACAAATGAATCATCAGTAGTATTGTTAATACAGTTTAACCCGCTTAAGTGCAAGTCAAAATTTCCAACGGTTTTCATTGCATTTATCCGAATTTGCAGTTATCCGAAATTGCTTACCATGGACTTGACCAGAAAATTGTTTAACGGGTTTCAAAGCCATGTTGCAGATAAGCGGGAATTTCACTTATCTGAATTGCAGATAAGCGGTTTACACTGTACAGATGTGAAAACGAGCAATAAATAATCAAGTTTCAAACACATAATTTGATACTTCCTTGAGAAATTTTAGAAATGATCTCTAACCATTTGCAAGTTAGATGTTTGTCTTGATGTAGTCTATCCTTGTAACGACATTAATAGCAACCACAAATCAAATCTTCTTACCGTTCCTAATGTGTCTATTCTTTGTCTGTTTGCTTGCATTTCAGCTTCGAATGCTTGGTGCTTGGTAAGTTTACTACGGACATTTGTTAGATCTTTTGCTTGTTCTTCAGAGGCAGTTTGAAGTCTTTCCGTCAACCAATCAGACATCTACAAAATGTAATTCAGTGAGTCAAATTAGATTGTATAACTAACACATCATTTTAGTCAATGTTATCATAGGTTGTTCTTCTACTTTTTCAGATATGGATTGTTGAGAAATCTAATTTATTATCAAAGGTGCAAGAAAATAATAAGTAATTATATTTCCAAAGATGTGGCTTCTCCCTGGCTTCCTTTCACAGTCAAGACCCCTGAGCTTTTCTAGAGAAAGTCGGTCTGTTTCTCCGCTCTTAAAAAGACTGCTTCAAAACATGGAAAATAAACGTAAAAATAGATTTTTTTGAGTTAAAGTTGCCTTTGTTTGCCAGGAATTAAAGCAACAAATAAAACGTTACTGTCTAAAATTAAAAGACTGAATATGCATGTGATTCATAAACGAATTGACGAGATTGACATTGACAGAAATTGATACTTTTATTTTTCAACTGTGTCTGATTCACTGCAAACTTTGGAGGGTAGTCTAATTGAAACTAAATCAGATTCCATTATTTTCAATATGGGGATATATGTCTCGACAGATGTCTCTTCTGCAGTTTGGATAGCTTTGGCCAGAATCACCTTTTTAACAGATAGTCGTTGTGAGTGCGAGACAATAAAATTTCCTGAAAATTTCGTTGTGGACAACCCTATGGTAAAAAACTATTTGCGTGCTCATTTTAGTGGTTTTAATCGTCAGATATATACTGGATTTGTATTCACTACGTAATATGTCATTTGGTAACTGGTAAAGTTTAATTTTAAAACAGTCTTTGAACCAATCTTTTGTGATCTTTGTAACTGAAAAATGATCGAAGGCACTATTTTACAATGATTCACCCTAATATTCGGCCTTACAGGGTACTTATTAAACGTTTATGTATGCCTTCTTCATTTGTTTCCACGGTAAATTAAAAATACAGTATATTTATATTTTATTGTTGGTATACAGCAAAAAGCTGTGATTTTATAAGCTTGCAATTGACGGCATCGAATGTCCTGCTTTTTATCTTTGAAGACATATATTACTCAATTTCTTTGAGTTTGTGAAAGTTGAGAGAAGTATTTGACATATAAATGCAAAGTGTGAAATGTTTTTATCATTTGTTTGTAAATATTGTTTCCTTGAATATTTTTGATAAACATTTTCGCACTATTCACACTAAGTGTCGTCTTGAATGGTTTTTACTAATCTGAAATGCTAAGAACAGAGACGGCAAACAGAGAGGACCAAAGATTAGTCACATGAGCATTTTCGCCGACGTTGTGAAAATCTGAAACTCTCTAATATCAATTTTGAAGTGATCACTGTGTTAAGACGGTGGCTGCTGTATAGGAGGTTACTGTTAGGTTGACAATGAGATAATGAATTATGTCATATTATTCTTACATCATCTGCATCTTGGTAAAATTGTTTCAACTTCAAATCATCACGTAATTGAGCAAGTTTGGTATCTGCCCATTCAGAATTCTTTAGCTGCCTTGAATAATAGATAGAAATGTAGAAACAGTTACGGTACTTAGACCATTACAAGTTAGTTTAAGATTCAATCACTGGTACAGTTAACTGGATATATGATTATTCAATAGAATGTGAACCAGGAAGAGAGCATCAGCATCAACATCATCATCATCAACCTTCTTTCACAGCACTGATTATTAAAACAACCTAACATTAGGGCTAGCATATATATACAGTGGAGCTTGCCAAGTGATTCAGTATGAAGCCTAAATTGAAAAATGAATATAGTGGTCAAATCCTCAGATACGGGAACACAAATGCCAAAAACATTATGAAAATAATGATTTTGATAATTTTTTTATTAATGTCAATGAAATGCAAATATTGCTGTTTCTTTCAATCTCAGTCTTAATCATTATTAAACAGTTTCTGATAAGTTCAAATTCAAATAAAAGTGAAGGCTCTTGACTGGCAATTTGGAATTTCATTCATGCAGGTCCAAGTTTTACCTTTCATGGATTACTTTAGCTCGTTCTTGAATTTTATCCTTTGCAAAATGATCCTTCTTTGACAATTGTTCAGATAAATCAACAACATGATTAATTTTCTCATTGTGAGCACTCATTTTCTTTGAGAAATCTTCATGTCTACGTATAATATTCTCAACAGATTCAACTGTTGGCTAAAACACAATCAAAAATTAGACTTAAATATTTAAAAAAACCATTTAGGCAAGAATGAGGAGAGGTTCAGGTATATTGGATTTATGATTAAGTTATTATGTACTGTATTAGCAAGGCAGTGAATAAATAGATACAATCCCTTACTGATGTCTCTTGTTTGGATAGAAACAGCTCTTGTTGTCCAAGTAAAGCCTCCGCATGTTTAGCATCACGCAAGAAGATTTGTAAGTTGAGACTCTGCTCAAGAATTTCTTTTCTTTTTTGCCAGAGAATACTTAATTCATTCCAACCTGAGATGACTTCAGCGAGTTGTTGTTGCAGCGATTGTTGCTGGAGGTCTGGATTTTCAGGGATGAATTTTGGAGCATCTTCAACTAATTTTGAGAAGTCAACTTCACGTTGGTCTATTGTATTCTGCAAGGGATGAATAGAAACAAGATCTTCATATCTATACTATAGGAATACCGTAAAACCTAGAGTTAATAAAAATGCTTTAGTTTCATTTTATATCATACTGTAAAGATGTAAAATAAGAAATCATTATTATTACAACCATGAAGAAATAGTTTGATGAATGCCAGTATAATTACCAGAGCAGAGAAGTACAGAAATACAAAATAACTTGTAATCTTGATTTGCATTCAGGCTGACATTTAATTATTCATCAAACACAAACAATTCAACGGTGATTTGCATTTTGGATTGTCTTTGTTCGTATTCTCAATATGAAAAACCTTACAATTATCATCCAATTTGAGTGTATAATAAGGGGGTGTTTATATGAGGTGGGCCAGCCCGGCAAGGTGAGGCGACACCTTCGAGTGAGATCAACATCCACTATTGTTGTTTATTGTTTTACAGTTGTGCGTTTATATGGTTGTCGGGCTAGCCCACCCAGGTGGGATCTCACCTGATGAGCAGTGGGATCCCACCTGGATGAGACGGAAATTCTCCATATAAACATAGTTTGGCAGGCCAACCCGGGTCGTTGCTTCATCTGCGCACATCCTTCGATTAGGCAACGTTGAAGTTAAATAATTATTTGCAACAAATCTAACATTTTAGCTAAAAACAGTAGATTAAATTCACATTTAATTTATTATTTGTTATTTTCGTTGGAAAATTTCAAAAATAAAAATGAAATTGATAAGAGGCTTGAAAATCGAGGTCACAACACACAAACAGGTGGGTGAAAAGTGACAACCACTTGGCTAAACAACATCAAATAAATCTACTACACTATTACTTGACAAGTACATAGTTGAAGCAAACACTAGCAAAACTATTGAATTATAAACTGCTCAAAAATAGATGGAAATTACCTTGAGTTCACAATGAAAATCTAGAAGTGCTTCTGCTTCTTGAAGATTCTGTGCAATGTCCTCTGATGCACATGTAGCTTGTGTTGCTTGGAGCCTGAAAAAGTAATAACAAAATAACAAATATTAAATTTGGCTTTTAAGATGTAAATCAAAACTCATGAGAGGCAGAATGAGTAAGAAAGAAGTATTTTTCATTACTTTATAGCTAAACAAAAAATAATTTCAATAAACATACCAATCTAAGAATTCTGACAGATCAATAATAAAGCGATTCATTTCACCACTTTCTGCTAAAGCATCTTTGCGTTTCTCAACCTGAAATTATAAGAGTAAGAAATTGAATTTAAAGAGCAAAATAAAATTGTATTACTCTGCAACATTAAATAATAATATTAATAATTATTATTATATCTATATAGCGTTATTTCTATGTATTACCCAGTAGCGCTTCACAATGCACAGTTTAATAAAAATTCTTAATTAAAATTGTGATGAAGTTCAAAATTATTTACATGGATTAAAAAACCAAAACATATGCCTTTCAGTATTTTGCCTAATATCCCTTCTTAGGTGGTTATGAATAATTGGATATCAGAGGTGGATTTAAACTGGATGGAGCATTCACCGTTCATATTTAGGCATTGAAAATCAAGGCATACTTGCCATGAAACCTGTTGAAATTAGACTGCAGTGTTGCATTTGAGCTCAGTTAAGAGCATCCATTGATTGATCTGAGCAAAAAACACTTCTCTATAAATAAAAGAGTTTACTAGCGCCTTCTGTGTAGAGAAACACCGTTTTGCATTGGCTAAATACCATTATTTTACTTTTTACCTCATTTCCAAACAAAGACTGTCACACTGTGAGTGGGTTCAATTATTTTTATTAAAGCAAGCGGTACTTACAGTTGATGAAAGTTCACCCCAACAGCTTTGCAGGTCTTCACATTTAGTCTGGATACACTCTCCCTCCTGTCACACAAACAAAATAATATTAATAGATTCAATTGACATTGTACCGTACTACAAGCATTTATATAGTATATATTACCTCAGGATACTCCACAGCTAGTTGGACAGCTTGACTATTGAGGTCTTGAAGCTATAGAATAACAATTCATTAATACATTTTGTGTGGGTTTTTTATCATGCCATAGTAACAACGAGTAACAACATAGTAAAACTCAGGTGACAGGTATGTACTATTTCAATTACCTTGTTAGGCATAGCAGCAATGTCTCTTTCGATACTGTTTAAACGTCTTTGTAGAGTGACAACACTTGACAGATCATTTGCAGATTCATCAACCGTTGATAATAAATTAGATTTTTCAACAATCCAGATCTGAAAAAGCAGAAGAACAACTTATGATACAGTGAAACCTGTATACATCATCCAGTTATGAAAAGTACATAAACTGACCGCTATATGCATGTGACCTTTATACACAGGGTTGATTCAATAGAGAAAAATACCATTTTAGATATGGATAGAGTGATCACTATACACAGGTGGCTGATGTATAGAGTTGACCGTTATAACAGGTTTGATTGTAACAGCAACTAAAGTAATACGTCAGTTATACCAGAGTCATATAATTGCAAACACACTTAATGTCAATAATAACATGATGGGAATGTATGTGTTCATAATACAAAATCAATGTTTGTTTTCATCCTATAGCATTTTAAAGAAAAAGGATAGTGACAAGAGAGCATACAGCACTGATGATTGCAATCTTTTCAAATTGTTCATAGGCAGGGAACTTGAAAATGACTTATGGCGTCTATGTCTAAACATTATCCTTGAGCTAATAAACTAAATCCATCAGCTGATTACACAGGTTTCCATGACTGTACATTGCCTGTGTTTCTCAGCCTACATAAATACATAAGAAATGAAGGTATTAGTTACCTTAATGTCAGTGCTTTTCAAAATAAAATAATATGGCTAAGCTCACTTTTAGCTCACTTTTAGCAACGGGACAGAGAGAAATCCATATGCTATATACAATTATCAAAATGCAAATATTATACTATAGGAATTTGCACTCAATAAAATTAATTCATTGTTATAGAGTATAGATCATCGTTTATATACATATTGCATACAGAAGTATGAGGCATTTTGATTTTAAATTCATCACATTAAGTCCTATGAAAAACTCACCCTTGTTTCCGTGACAACACTGTAGAACTGTTGTAGCTTCAATGCACCATATAATTTAGCTTTTTTGCCATCTGAATCTTGTTTCAAAGCTTCACAACTGATAAGAAAGGAATGAGAGTATATGGTTAATGATGAATTCAGATGGGAGTGATGACCAACAGAATCATACAATTCTTATCAATAAGGTACAGTGAAGACTGCCGATCAAATTGAAGCATGTGTTTGTGATGCTAACAGTACGGTATGTAATGTTGACAAACCTTTTATTCAATGTTTGTACTACTTTAGCCATATCTTCATTACCACCATTTTCATTCGCTAATAATTCAGCTGCTAGCTTATTTACTTTCTCCAAGCGTGAGTCATTCACCTTCATTTCCTAATAAAGAAGAAGAACATTAAAATATCATAAAAAATACAAATTGTATTGATTCAAATGTAATATTGTGTAATCCCAACCCAGAGATTTACAAGTTACGCATTGGTGTAGACAAGTTACATCAACTCATTGTATTAAAAGTTTTCATAATTTAGCTAATTGCTTGTACGTTGATTTATTTCAAATTTCTAATTTTACACTTCCATTACTATTACATTAGCTTAATCATCTTGATTTCAGTTTTAGATTAAAATACAATAATATTTGTAACCATGATCATCATTGAGTAAATTTAATACAGCACACGCCTTCGGTGTTACGTAGCAGTGTTGAGTAAATTTAACTCTGGTTCACCTACTTGCTCAAAACCTTCAAAACGTTGTTCAACTTCTTGACATTGTTCTAAATCGTATGATGGATCAACACGCAAGTACGTCTGTAATTGTGATTCCTGTTGTGGAAAATAGAAAAGATACATAAAATAAAATTATTAGATATTATCTAATAACAATTATGAATGTGTAGTCTTTAACTCCGTTTATTATAAAATAAATTTAGATTTTTCAATCAAATACTACGCATGTTATTCTATCCCTTATTGTATAAAAAATGATTATCACAAAATTTTGAAATTATCAAAGTTTTTTAGCGTAGAATATTATAAATGAATAATCATAATCAGTCGCTGGGCAAACAAGCTTCAAGAGTGCCACAAACAATATAATCATTCTAATTATTCAAACTGTACGAAGCAGCTCAACTTGTCCAATTAGACCCTAATGATCTACTACACACTGCCAGTAAAACTGATGCTGAAGATTATATAGGACAATCCAATTTCACAGGTTGTTATAAATAATGCTGGCATTATGAACAATGGGAATGGAATTATTTAAAGCTACACTCCATAATGCATTGCTTAATTTTATATTATAATAAAAGGGAATATGATAGCTTTAATATGACCGCCTACATCTAGGTATCCAAGGTGATTTAACTTACTCTCTCAGTCAACCATGTTCTTATAATGGTTGTTTCGGAATATAATTGACATTTCGATAATCTTTCAATTAGCAGCATCTCCCTCTTCTTTGCTTTGGCTAATAAGTCATCATACTGCTGCTCAACTCTATTTAAATTAAATAAGCATGTTAATTCTGTAAAACCAAAAAGGGTAGACCATTAATTTTTCTAATACTGTACATAGACTTAAAGTTATGTGGTCACTGATTCGATTATTGAAGAGATCATTAAAAATGAATCAACTTTTTGTGACTATGAATTCATAGCCTACACATCTGAGCCAATAAGCTCCCTCAGAGCCTCTTATATCTACTGTTCTCAGGAGGATAAAAAACGATTATTTTACTTGCAAACATATGCAGATTTATCCCTTGTTTACCCACGGAATCACATTGAGCAATACAGCAGAAAAAACTCCAAGGGAGCTTATTGTAGTTACACTGTAAAAGCGGATTTTTGTTGATCCTGATTTGGTTGAAAATGATGAAAATAGTATTTGATGACCATCGAATCTGAGGCATTGGACCAGTCATTAGTACCTTGCTTTCTCACTTAGTACGTCAGGGTTTTCTTGATGCTCAGGTGTGAGTGAGTTCAACCGCTGTTGCTCAAGGCCAGTCAATAGCTCTGATGCTGAAGTTGCTTCATCCATAAAGACCTATAAACAGAATTGTAGCTTGAACATGGTTGTTTTTAAAGATGGGTAATATGGACATGTGTCTACATTCCCATTAGGGAGGTTTAGATTTAGTACAGGTACAGCTACGAGTACAGCTTTCTCGTTGCGCATCACTTCTGCGCATTGGGGAAAGCCCCTATGCTCTGAAAGCTGTACTGACCTGCTCGTTTCGGAACGCCTTTTGGCGCGTTACATGGAGTACATGTTTTGGTTTTGTTGTTTTGCTTTGTTTTGGTTTTGCTTTAGCTTTTTTGAATGAAATTTTAGTGTCGTTATAAAATTTATACCTAGAATCAAAATGAATCCTGAACAAATTGTCAGAAATTTTGTTTTTACCTGGAAAACAGAAACTGAGGTTTTATGTTATTGAATCTAAACGTCTTGTTTTGAAAGAACGAGTACAGGTATAACCCAGTCTTCTTGTTGACTAAACATGAACTTGAACCGGTACCGGCACTAAATCTAAACCTCCCTATTATCTGCCAAAGCACACAACTTGGTTGTAATATGCATATTGATAGATTCGCAAAAATATTTTTTTCTAGAAAAACTATCATCAAAGAGCACAATTTGTAGCCAATATGTTTGAGATTAAGAAATTATTGATCACAGTGTCAATTTCTATCAAATCTGCTCCATATAAACAAAATAAAAATCAATGTTGGTGGGTGAGGTGAGTTGCAATGTAACGTAAACTTATAAAGGTTGAAAAATATTGTAAATTAGCCTTCATTGGTACATATAATTTACCTGGTGTTGTTTGATGAGTTCTTGTACTGAATCTTCATCTTGGCCAACATCATCAATAGAAATTGTTGCATCTAATTCATTCAGGTTGGCAGAGACCTCATGACAATCAGATAAATACTGCAACAGGTAAGAAATAATACGATAATACAATGAGGTTTAATTCTAATTTATTGTGTAAGTTCTATGTTGTTCGATATCTCATGTTGGCAATTATTGGTAGGAGAAGATCGATATTTTTATTTACATTTTCACACAAACAAATGAAAGGATTGCCATGTAAGTTGATTTCAATACATCAATCATTATGGATCAAATAAATTATCTGAGCATTACCTGATGGATATTTAGAGCTTCTTCTAGACATTTTTGACGTTCCAAAGCAAGTCTTTCAATCTCAGCTAGTTTCTCATTCAAATCATCACTATGCTTCGTAATATTCTCTGTTGCATAAGGTAACTGTGTTTGTAGATTAGTTCCATTCTGTAATATATCATCAACAATTGCTTTCCTGGCCACTAATTCTTGTTGCAAACCCTGTTAATAAATATTTCAAAATCACGAACAAGAGCAAATGACAAGAATGATCAAATACAAGGGCATATAACTTTAATGATCATATAAAACTGTTGATATTTAGCTACTGTATTATCTCAAAGATCGCAAAGGATCATCACGAGAAACGTTGCTGCAAAACTCAGAGTAACAGAGTAAGCTTGTGATCTTTGATCTACTATTTATATATAGGACTGTTTACATTTCGTACCTCGTGTTTTTTTAGCAACAACATTGTAGTATGAACATCCCGGCCATAATCAGAAGATGATAGAAAATATTCTTTCTCGCTAAGCCAGATGATCTCCTCATCAACATCCCGGTAGAATGAATGTAACTGAAGGGATTCTTCTAAGCGCATTTTCCTTGATGCTACTAGATCGCATAAGCTTTTGTATGCTTCAGCTAGCTTTTGTTGATGCACTTTGACAAGGTCTAGGTCAGGTTTATACTCTAAGAAAGAAAACAAAACATACAATAACACAATACCTTGCTAAATACGTAAAACTGCAATGCAAAGGTGAAAATTGAATGCAAAGGTGAAAATTGAAAAACAACAGACACAGGTATTGCACATTTAAAAATCATTACATGTTTCAAGACTTGTAAATAAAATCTCTATCTTACAAGGGACTGGGATTAGTTGCCATGCATGCATGGCTCAGTGGTCATTAGATCCTAAATAATAAGGAATATTATTTGGTTAATGAGGTTTCATGCTAATTTGTCAAACATTGCTTTTCTTCTTTACAGTATCACTGACACAGTGGCCAACAAAAGGTTTCGACTTCCGGAATCTTAAACGATATTGTACATTTTCTTCTGAATTTGCTCTAGCCTTCCGGGAATTAGAATCCTAGGATCCCTACTTTTGTCGGTCCATGCACTGACATCATACATAACTCTGAGATTTTTCAAACTCACTATCTTCCTCTGGTTCCAATTCTAGGAATGAAGCAGCTCCAGTATTAGCATGTTCAACTCTTTCTGCCTGTGCAGCAACATCAGCTTCGACAAGTGAATGCTTCTGTAGGAGATCTTCAACATCAAAGAAATGTTTACCATAATCATCTGATGTGAGAACAACCTGTTATGATTAAAGAAAACATATATAGTTATAAATGGTCACCTCTGTATATAGATTCATTCATTCAACTAAAATACATTCAAGTCATAAATGGCTTGAATTCAACACATCTTTAAGTGGCTTCAAGAATCATTTGTATCCACTATTATGCAAAGAAGCAAAAAATATGATGTCTACAGTCTTATTCAATTAACTTTTAATGATCACCCTCGTGAAAAGATTAGCTGATTCACAAACTCTTCATAAACATTTTATAAACAGTTCATGAACGTTAAATTGTCCAACTTTCATGAACAGTTCATGGACGTTAGATTTCCCAATTTTCATGAACAGTTCATGAAAACTAGGCCATTTAACGTTCATGAACTGTTTTCACAGATGCATAAACTACTCCCAGTAAAGTGAATCCTCAAAAATATTTACCTTTGTATCTTCAATCCAGTTGATGATATAAATCATTTCCTGGAAAACTTTATATAACTGGTGATGTTTTCTGAGACGTGAGCTACGATGTTTCAGAAGCTCAAGTAATTGTTCCCAAAGTTTTAGTACTTGGTCTTTCTTTTGGACAATGGCTGGTGTTGCGTGATAATTACCTGATTCAAGCTCTGTTGCAACAACTTCAACTGCATTTATTCTTTCAACATAAGCCTATGTCAAATGGAAATATAAATTCATAATCAACCACAATATTCTATTTCTAAGATACCCGTTGGAGCTAATATTTGATCATGTGTGCATATTGTAGTTATTTCACATCTGAATGGGGCTACATACCAATTTAGACAAAATTAAAATCTAGCCATTTTTACTACGAGCAAGATCTAAATTCAGTTCTTGTTCCGTATGTTTTCTTTGTATTTGGGGCACTCTGTATTTGCCATGAAGCATATCCGTCTTGGGACTACCATGTATAGGAGCATCATGGGATGCGCGGCCAACCTCTTATCCGTGGAATAGGGTAAGTCTTGTGATCCAGATAGGGTGTTGAAATCAGGTTTGCACTTATTAGCTAGCTAGTAAGTCATCACAAGCATTTAAGAAGTTATAGTTTTTGCTACGAGTTTTTAGCAATTGTTGTTACGATATCAATTTTAGTTTTAAATTGAGAACTATATTGCCCATTATCTACACATTTTTCATATCGAATTTCCCACTCTCCCCACAATTTAATAGGTTTGTATAAACTGAGATTTTAGGATTCTTAGTTTAATGTGATTATATATTCTAATTAATTTTCCATTGATTATCAGTATGAAGGTGCTTGGTTGGAGATTGGAGACAGGGTGGCACGAAGTGGCTACCTGACAACTAGGAGATGAGTAATTCCCACCAACCAAGAACCAATGCCAAAACCCCACCAATGGTGAGGATTTTAATTGAATAGTAATATAAATCATACCTTGATATCAGTCTCAATCGCTTCATGTTTCTTAACAGATGCTTCAACTGCGTTAAGGTTGGTACCAAAATTATCTTGTGATAACAAACGCTGATTTTCTATTAACCATGTTTCTCGCAATGCAGCCTGTGAAATTCAAATGGGAGATATTGTGAAGACAGTTAGCAACACGGAATCATGAAGTGCAGTACACAATATAATGCATGTCACAAGACAACCATACTTAATTGTACATACCTTCCGGTGAAATCTTGAAGCCAATTGCTCTAATCGTTCTTGTCTGAAATTACACACATATTTCATACAAAAGTTATAATGTACCAGCAACAACATTGACATTAGCATTAAATCTGCCTTAAACAGTATTGATTAAAAAATTTCTTATAAAACATTTTAGAATGAAGGATAGTGAAAAGAAACTACAAGTAGTTGTTGGTGAAATATTTCAATATAATTCAATTTTCTGAATGATATTGAAACGTTTTCAACAACAACTACTTGTTATCGCTACCTTCATACCTTCATTTAAAAATTAAATAAATATTATTACATAATTAACAATCTCATTTATATTCACCTGATAAGCTCTTCTCTGAGAGCAACTTCACGAGCATGTTCACTCTCCTCTAAAGTATCCCACGCCTTGAAAATGAATTTAAAATTAATTAGAGAATGAAATTTTCTTAATCATACAGTCAATCAGTTCGTATAAAATTACATGATTTAAATCTATTATTCCTAAATTTTATTTTAAAGTGCACATGACACCAAAATTTTTTTACGGAATCGAGTAGCCCATGCAAGATAAATAGGAATGGCAACAATAATTTGTCGATTTGGATTCTTGTAAGCTGAGTTATTTAATGTTGAAAGTACCATAAATCAGCAAAAGACTTTGCTATTTTTCCATAGTGGGCTCTCTTGTCATTTCAACATGAGTTCCGACATTTGAAGGAGCACTATTTTTGAAATATGGTATTTTCAAGAGTCCAAATAGAGAAATTATCGTCGCCATTCCTATTTACTTTGCATGGTCTACTTGATTCGGAAAAAATATTTTTAGTGTCATGTGCACTTTAATGGGTTTTGATAGAAAAAGATTCAAAAATCTGTGGATACTTCCATTATTGTTAATTGTTAATATTTCTAACGATAGTAACTCTATAAATATAAGTTCTTGTAAACAATTTAGTCATCTTAATAATGATCATTAGTCAAGATTGAAAAGTTGATCAATCAAATATTACGTTGTTGTTTTCTGTCAAATGTATGTCTCAGAAGCTTATGTTTAATACATTTTATTATGCACTGGTATTCCAATCAGAAACTTCTCTATTCTGATTACACAAATCAAGATGGTGCAAGGTTATTTCCACTACAAAGTTTTAATGCCTTCTTTCAGAAACTGCTGATCATAACAAGTTAGTTTTATGATCTTGGACATACTGTACATATTGCCTCTTCAAAAACATGGAGCAGAAGAAAATATCAAGACTGAATTGATGAGCATGATGATGGTAATACTGTTAATGAGGCTGCAGCTCAATCGTAAAATGAATATCATTACAAAAAGATCAATAAAGATCAGTGAGACTTACCTTGTTTATATCAGATATCATTTTTCCTTCTGCAGGAACGTACATCTTTTGATGATTGAATCTTAATTTACTTGTCAGCTCAAACATCCTTACTTCCAAGTTACCTTTCTCAACAAACCTGCAATTCGTATGGTAACAATAATATCAACAATCACACAAATGATGAGTTAAATTTCAACAAAACATGGTCATAAAGTCCAGGGGAGATGTTACTTGAATTTTCAAAGCACATCAATAGAATGTTGATTCTGAAAGAAAAGATATCAACAAGTCTTGCAAGAGATTTTGAGTGCCTGTCTATCTACATCACAAAGCAGTGTACACCCTCTCAAATAAATAAAATCTATGTAAAAAGCGGATTTATCATTTCCAGTAAGGCTTGCTACAAAACAAGAATGATAAGTTGTGATAATTTAATCCAAAACATACTTTGGAGGTTTTTCTTGTGTTCTGTATTGATTGAATACAAGCATCTGTTGTTGTAACTCTCTCAGTGAATTACCAAATTCATGAGTTGAAAGACGAGAAATAGTTTCCAAGATCCATTCTAAAAGAGTAGTGCTAATTGCATCATATTCCTTGATCAAACGGTCGTTGTCTAATGCTTGGAGCACAACCTTGGAAATAAACACAAAAATAGGGATTTGATTATTAATTATAATTCATTTTTGCTTTCGTAGCAAAAATTCACTTAAGTTATTATAAATTAGAGAAATCCCATCATTCAAACTTTACTTCAATGATTAATGGTCAAATTAATTTGGGATTTGGCTGTAGCATCAACTATAATTCTAGTTTGATATACTTCAACCCAACAACATGGTGGGTTGAAAGGCTATCAGATATAAAATCAGGGCTGAGCGGAGTAGTGAAATTAGAAAACTATAATAGCTTTGACTGTCTGAGTGTCTCTAGTTTGCAATAGGTAGCCTATTAAACAGGCAGTAACTGCCATAAACCTGCATATGTACGTCTATTGTAATTATAATGCAACCGTGCAAAAGTTTATTCCATCCTTTGAAGAATTTTTGTATCTCCTGTCCAAGATTTGAAGAGGAAAGTTTCAATCAGAGAATAAAAGAAAACATTTCAACAGACATACTTCATTTGTGGATTATTCAAAAGAGTGGTCAATAATCTTAAATACAACAATAACAAAAGGTGTTTTAGTATGTTGTTTCATGCAAATTAGTTGGTGTGATTATTACCATAGTGGTTATGCATGATTACAGTTTGAAAAATGAGTGCCTTGCTCCGTGTAATCCTCTCCACTCTGATAGGATTTTGAATCTGATTGTGCAATACTTAACCTGTAGCCTATAAACTCTTAACCGGTATTGTGTAATCTAGGCCTAGGTATTATATGTGAATGTAAACAATGACCTCACCTTCTGAATACGGCTACCACTGACTTCCACTTTCTTCA
Source organism: Haliclystus octoradiatus (assembly GCA_916610825.1). Classification (NCBI taxonomy): domain Eukaryota; kingdom Metazoa; phylum Cnidaria; class Staurozoa; order Stauromedusae; family Haliclystidae; genus Haliclystus; species Haliclystus octoradiatus. Next base: position 23,006,022 of record OU744446.1, read on the forward strand.
TTTTTGAGAAATAATGATAATAAGAAGCAATGTATGTCATGACTGATTTCTCATCAGGATAGTCAACATTAATATCTATCAACAAAATAATAAGGGGTTTATTAAATCAAGAGAGTTGCACAAATGCTGATTTGCTAAAACAATGAATCGCTTTCATATCTGAACACCTGGGCTCCCCATGCATAGGGAAATTCAGTTCAGGATTGCTTTTATCGTTAATCCATATAATAATTGTAATGCATTGTAATAAGATGTGAAAATAATCCTATGAAAATCGATCTGCATTGGAATTTTTACTTGATTACGGTAGCAACAGAAGAAAATGTTGGTAGCTTCTGACTACATCAATCAAATTGCTTCTTACTGAATCAATGTAATTCTAGAATGAATTTGGAAAGCAATTGCCCGCCAGAACACTTTGTTAATCCGATCAATACAATTGTTGGCAAACATAATATACCTAATACCCATTAATAGAATCAAAATAGATTTGCGGTTGAAGTACAAAAGTATTGAGACACAAAGGATTAAATTGCCTTTAGGTGAAGGGGGTTACTTTTTGTGTTAGAAAACAGATTTTACCTTGATTTTTATTCTAATTTAATTTTATACAGTAAATCATTGGTAGGCCTAAATTTAAACCGTTCAACAGGGCGAGATGTGAGGAGTCTTTGATAAAAAGTGTTTGTGGCTGCCTCAGTCAAAATCGCACAGTGTTTGTATACTTTATTTTATTCCAAAATAACATTGATATTGAAAATCCACAGTATTATCCACGAGAGCACCAACAAAGAATATCTGATTAATGGGGTGGTGAATATAAACTTAGATAATATGCTTTTAGCTGATAGCTGTCACAACAAAAATCGCACAGCGATTGCATATTTTCGAAAGATAGAATCATATTCATAATATACAAAATCGAAATATGAAACCAAAACTCAAAAAAATGTCATGAATGTTCCTGCTTGCCAGCGCATCACTTTGCCCCCTCAAATTTTATTGGGCCCTCACTGGAGTTGTAGGCCATTATGCAATGAGGCTAACCTAATTGAATAATAACGTGTTTGTAAAGATTGCAGTCGTCCAGAAGCTTATCACTAACCTGGTGCATCTAACAGTGGGGCAATTCCAAGATCTCTTTCTGCACATTCAAATGCATAGTTCAAGTTTTTGATTGGCTCTTCTTTCTTTAACTTATTATACTCAACCAAATCCGGTCTATAAGGAAAGGAATTGAATAAATATTTGTATTAATCAATTCAAATCAACATCTTGATTAGTTTTAATAGTTAAATTTCCATGCAGACCATTCGATTGTTACATTAAATATCACATATTACCATGTAAATACCTGCAATGGCAATTGCTTAACTACTCTTATATATCCTGAAAACCAAAATGTTTTTACAATAACTTCAAAATCTATGGCTCCACTTGCTAACTTGATCACAGAAAATACACTAACAGTCATATATGCATAATTGCTTGTGCAATATTGCACTGTGTAAGCTAGCACAAAGACAGCCACAATATATCAGTTATCAGTAAGCAGTACGGTAATGGTTCACTAGCAATCATTCTTAATTTAGAGGTCATGTCCTCATTAAATGTGGTAGTGCAGTGTAAAATCTGCCACAATAATTTCATTTGATTATGTTATTTGTCTTGCCCTGATAGTAATTCACCTGTGTTTATGAATGATGGCATTAAATGCAAGACCATCACGCCAACTAGTGGTGAAGTTTGTAACAGTAACATTGTACCTAACAAAGATTAAAAAGATGATCACAGGATTATGCAAATCCATGCAGCTCAATGTGGAGATGATAAAATTCAGACATCAGAGTCAAAGTAACTTGGAAACATATATCCAATAGGGGAGATGGGAAAGAAGGTGCCATATATGTCTGTTTTATTAACCCACTTATGACATGCAATGCTAGCTTAGTAGCAGGGATCCTTGATTGATTGAGTTCCTGTGAAAAAGTAGTAGAATTTGTTCCCGGATATAAACAAACATTTGTAGCTTCTGAAAAGGTAATGACAATTAACAGTTAGAAGAACAACTAGAGGAGTATATAAAAATTCTTGATTGCTTGCACAAATTAGTCATATCTAGGCTGTTTCAAGGCAAATGAATAATAGGCTGTGCCTACATCCTATGCTATCATAGAACATTTCCTATTAATAACAATGGAAGTAAAACTAAAATTAATAATAGGCTAGCCTACATATTAATTATAGTCATTTATTAGTACCCGAAGCAAGTAAAATTAAGCCAATCAAGAAATAACAAACACAAAATAAATAATTATAAATTCATAAATATTGCCACAGTTCATCGAAATCGAATTTCAAAATTTTTATGATATCATGGTCTAGTCTCACCTTAGCAAAGTGCCAAAATATATAAAAATATAAAAATAACGATGGTGTCACATGATGGCGATAGTGTTGAATAAAAAAGTGTCACATCCAATTAATTTTCCAATTGAGAATTGATTCAAATGAACGATTGAGTGTCCATCTGTTCAGTTTAACATTTCATTGTAAATATCATAATAGGTCATATATCGATAACTGAGTTTTGCATGCCTGCTTACTTACCCAACAGTTTTAGATTGACACCAAAGTAACAGCGCATCTTTAGCAGATCGTTTTTCAGATGATTCCATTTCAATCATGATGTCTTGAATCTGAGAGAGAAGCAATCATCAGTCATGATATAGTAGCAAAACATATTATTATGCTGATAGTTGATAAATCAAAACTAATAATAACCAATTGCAGGATGAAGAACAATTGAATTGACACACTAATTTAATTTTTTTCAAGTTAGTTCAATATGCAAAACACGCTCCTGTGGCTTAACAAAAAACTGAGATGACCAATCATCTTCAATCGAATCGAATTCCTTCCATTAACTCAATCAATTTCTTTCGTCACGAAGGACGGCGCCTTGGTTACGTGGGAAATTGCAATGCCATCCTGAACTGAAATTCTGCCAGCGTTTCGCAGACCCTACCATGGTCCGACAAAATGTTTTACCTTCGCAAACCTCAACTTGTTAGATAAATGTTCAAAATTTTATTTTCAAATGTTTCAAATTATTTAGTTACATATCCAGCATTTTGCCTTTTCCTTCTGAATTTTACTAGCCTTCAACAAACCAGGTTTCCAGGTTTTCATGACTTTGTCGGACCCTGAACCCTACGCTTGAAGAAGGAAAACAGTAGGTCTGCGCGCAGGCTAGGTTTCCCTTGGCAATCTTGTAAAAAGACATTTAAATGTAAAGGAAAGTGTTGGTACAACATAATTGCAAACTCTACCTCTAGATAAACTGAGAAGAAAGAAGTCAATATTGTTTACTGGATAGTAGATAATCTAATCAACAATTCCAAAACGCAACATCTATTTTTTGATCCAAGAAATGGAAGGTAAATAATTATAATACTTTTTGGACCGTATCTTGAACATTCTAAAGAAATACAATCAAACGTTTAGGAAAACAACTCATCCAGAAAAAGTAAATGTAATTCAATACTTGAAAAAAAACTTTGAAACCTAAAACTTAAAGTATTGAGGACGATGGAACAATAACACCGTAAATGCAAAGTGTTGACTGACTCATAACACTTGGAGGAATGTCAGCCATGGAGGAATTTAATGATTAACGAATAACGATAGGTAATTTTCTGTGCTAACATTACCTGGAAGCGCAAGATAATTGTCCAAATAAGACCGAGTGTGATCTTCTGGTTTCCATCAACAATATCTTGTGAACCAACATTTTCTAGATGCACTTTTTGTTGCTTCAAAAACTTCAACGCATGTTCTACATTCTCTAACATGTGGATTCTCATTCTTCCTTTGCTAGGTTTAGGCTGAACCAAAAATAGAATGAGAAAAAATGGTTGAAATTAAAACTATATAAATCAGTTAGTATCTGCATTTATGCTTGCTTGGCAATATTTACAGTATCATATCCGCGTTTAGACAACTTTTAACTATGAATATACACCAACCATTTTGAAAATGTCAAAATAATTTTCATACTGAAAAACAAAATATATGAAAGGGAAAATAATAGTTTTGTAAGAGTAGAAATAGCCATGGCAGGTATTCCTGAAATAACGGGTGTCCCAAAACACACACCTCAGAAGTTCAAGGACAAGGAAGGATGTTCTTTTTTATGGCACTTGCTTTCAAAAATATGAACATTTTTAAACATGTCTCAAACACTAGACAGAATATTTTGGTTCTTGTTGTAATATTTAGGAAATATATTGCAAAAAATGAAAATACTATGAATGAAAAGCAATGAAATATCAGAATTTGTGCAAGTGAATAATGGGAATAAGTGTTACAGATAGGAATAGATCTTACCAGTTTCTCTCCAGATAGAATTTCAAGCAACAAAACTAATTTTCTACCATCTTTTAGATCGCCATAAAGATCATTACATCTTCCTTCAACTTTTCTCAAATGAGAATTGACCCATTTTGTAAATGTTTTCTTTTGCACAGCCTCACGTTCCCCTTTAATAAGAAACGAAATGTAATAACATTACCATCTGCATATATCATAGGCATTCTCCTCATCGTCAGATCTTCATTACAGTATTAGCAAATTAGGTCATAGTATTGTGAATGGAAATTTTGCCTGTGTTGCATGATTGTTCCTGCACTTCTTGGCACTGTGATGTAGTTTTATCAAGTTCAAATCAAATCTACTCTTTACATGAATATTTAAACTTGAACTTTTCTGTAAAACCCTTTTGTTATACTTTTTGAGTCACGTTGTTTTGCATCCGCTTGAGGTTTGTGCCTCAGGTCACATAGTTGTCCAAGTGTTGCCCCATTCACAAATTGGTTGTTGCTATCCTAATTTCACACATTGGTTGTTGTTGTCCTCGGTGATGTTTTGGTGGGGGATCGCAGGGGAACACCGTTCTCCCACTACTTTCTCCGGGGGAACAGCATTCCCTCACTTTTTCCATTTGAAGTGAAGTTTTATATGTTCTTGTTCAGAATAATATTATCATCAATATTATCAGTAATAGAAGTATTATTTTCGAGGCAAAAGTCAGTGGCAACAGTTTCTCAATTTTATTATTTATCTCAACAACGTTTTGGCTAATATCTCTATCTCCCAAGTGTCCATGTCATTTAATAAGATACTAATTTTTAGTAAATATAACTTAACTAGTTAACTTTATTTTTTAACAAGGAAATCATTAAATGACGCAATACTGAATTGGTCTCTTGAAATACACTACAGATCTCTTAAAAGCATATAATTTTGTTTTTAATTTTCGGGGAGATTTACCCTGGACCGAAGGGCCTTTGGCCCTTCAAGATAAATTTGCGAGCCATTCTCCCACTATTTATTTGCAGAAAACATCACTGGTTGTCCTCATTGTTTATATTCAATAGTGCAGAATAGTACAGAAAGTCTTCCAGAATAGTCCATTAGTGCTGCTATTATTATTTTCTGCTATATACTCCAATCTCTGTTAAATTTTCATCCAGTTGAATTATTTTCTATACTGTATATGCAGAAGCCTAAGCGTGACGACATCAAATCTACCAAAGTGTAAAATTATTTTTCTGATCTGCTGTAAAAAAGGCACTTATTAAAGTGCATATCCCGGATATTGGGAGATTGCTTTTTTAGATAGATTTGTTTCTCTATTGGTAGGCTACATGTTTTTCTTGCGTTTTTGCTATGCACAACCATTACCTCTCCAAAAAGGCAGTCAAAGTGACCCTGGTGCAATCCAGAAATTTAACTGTATCTCAAAAACCAAGGATGATCTAATATCTATTGAATTTGATAGACAATTATGTTGCCTTTTTTAAAGTCTTACGCAGAATTCAGTTGAACAAGAGTATGCAGTCTAGAGTAAAGAAAATGACTTAAATCAATTCACTAATAACGCTACAAGGCTAGCCCTTCATTTTAAATTACAGCAACTACAAATAACCTCAACTTTAAAATGCTACAATATAATATATTCCCCTTTGTTTTCTGTTAATAATAGTCTGGTCCATGAAGTTCATAAATTGCATGAACCTAGAAAAAAATGGTATAAAGCTGTATTTTATATCAATAAAATCCTTATATCTTCCAGAGTAACATATCCAAAATCCGCTCAAATCCGCCTTGGGGAAAATGCTGTAGAGCACTTTTAAAAATTGCTATTTTTTAGTATCATCCGCCATTTCGATTGAATGTTTATATGTGAATTCTGAAACTTTTTTGCAATCCGAGAAGGTGTGTTTTTAAGGAAGTAACCGACAATTGAACTAAAAGTTATTGTTTTAATTAAACTGTTGTTTAAATAAGAAAGATTGCGTCAATCTTCCCGCGAAATAGTACAGAAATGATGTCTTGCATAAATTTAATTTATACAACACGTGTACCTTGACTTGATCAAAAAAGTAGAAGAAGCGCTGTAATTAATGCAGCTCTGCCAATCTATATAAACAAATATTACAACTATTAATTCTTTTATAACATCTATAAATTATTATATTTAATATTAATGTGATGCGTGATTATTCTACAACGACTACAACTATATTCACACTTTAAACAAAACAATAAATACATTGTTGCTGATCGCTCAAATATGTACGTGGTAAGTAATTTATGTGCATAAATGAAAAATATTTATTTAATCTGTTAAGTAATAAAATATGTAATGATTAACGGATGAACTTCACAACTGAAAAATTTATAACGGCAATCCACAAATAGTATGTAAACTTAGTCAATTTTTCAATATTTCACACCCCCTCCCCCTATAAGCAGCTGTACACTTTTAGATTTCCCCCTTCCGTACTGACAATTTTGCTACACCCCCTGCATTTTTACAACATTTGTCTTTGTTGTTTCCAAAAGTATAAAAGTGTAAACGTTTTTAAAGAAAAACGAAATTTTCACTTTTAATAATGACTATTTGTAGTTTAACTTTCTGCAGCAAGAAAAATCGATTTAGAACAATCAAGCTATGTATCTTGAGCTGAATACGGTTGTGTATAGTATTGCAGGGGCACAGGTTCCTTAATGATTCTCTTGGAGGGAAATTCCGGACCATCATAACACATATAGCGACCTAAAACCTACAGTGTGACTACTATGGCAGTTTTGGTATAGGTGTTTTCAATTTTTTTCAAGTTCATAATTATGCTCTTCTTTGTCATGGATTGTTTAGCTTGTTTATGAAAATCAGTACTGAATAATGACAGAAATAAAGAGTGATTGCTGTGTAATATGTAATAACAATTTTGAAAGGACTGAGTCGATCAAAGTTTCCAGGAAAGGCATTTTAAGTTTAATCAATTTCTGCTTAACACGTGAGAGGTTAGAGCTACACCAATATCTTAGTAAATGTATTGGTCCCACTCACATTGATGAAGTTTTGGTGCACAAGAAATGCCGAAGGGATTTCACTGATTCAAAACGTGTTACGAAGCACAAATCTGTTTCGGAAAATGACGTAGTAAATAATAAAAAGAGACTTCGCTCTAGTATGTCCTTTCAATTATAAAGAGCAATGCGTGTTCTGTTCAAAATCGGCTGACATAGATCCAAAGCACCCTGACAGAACTGTGATATGTGCCGTACGAACTATCCCCAGCAAAAACAAACTCCTTGAACATTGCTTTACGAGGAATGATAAGTGGTCACAAGAAGTTGAGACTCGTCTACAGGGAATTATCGACTTGGTGGCAGAAGAAGCCATCTATCATAAAGACTGTCATGATCGGTTCCAATTGCATAAAATTGTACCAGACATGACTATATCAGCCGATAGAAAACCAAAAGGAAGACCACAATCAGAGCCTAAGATGATAAAATTTATGTCACTATGCCAATGGCTTGAGTTAGAAGCTGGAGCTGAACTGTATACACTGTCTGAGTTGCATGAGAAAATGAGCACATTCCCTGGCTCTGGAGAAATTTATTGTTCTAAGCGACTGAAACAGAAGCTAGAAAATCGCTACGGTGAATTCCTTTTCTTTGCCGATGTTAATGGGCATGACAATGTACTATGCTTCAAAAACATGGCAAAATATATTATTAATGATAAATGGCACTCAGACAGAAAAAAAAAATGCACAAGAAGAGGCAGGAAGAGTAGTTCTAGCAGCTGCAAAAATTATACGTGAAGAACTGAGAGAGGTTAAGTATGATCTCACATCATACCCAACTAATGCAGATATTGGAAACGTCGATAAAGGTATGACTTGGATACCTAAGCATCTTCAAACTGTATTGAAAGTTTTAATGCCTTCAACAGCAAGAAAACAAAACACCATTGGACATGCTATTTTGCAGGCAGCTCGACCTCGGTCAATAATATCTCCTACTTTATTTGGAGTAGGTGTAGAGCTAGACCATGTGTTTGGCTCAAAATGGCTCGTCGATGAACTATATCAACTTGGCTTCTCTGTTAGCTATCATGAAGTAACCAGGTACAAACAATCAGTTATTCAAAAATGAATCCCTTGACAGTTTATTGACAGAATACATACCAGGGGCATTTGTTCAGTGGGTAGCAGATAATGTGGACCATAATATTGCAACATTAGATGGAAAGGGAACATTTCATGGCATGGGTATTATCGCTGCTTCAAGTACTAAAAATAACGAGATTCCAAAATCAGTTGAATGTCACAGCATGTGCATTTCGCGATTGTAAAGACCTTGTCAATTTTCAAACTTGGTTTTATAACCACGAGCCATTTGATGGTAATGAGAAAAGTCTTAGTTCTTTGGCATCTGGATTGACAGCATCGGATGGTGACGGCGTGAATTGCGACAATGCAGAACAAGTTGGATTAATGATACAACAAAAATTAGATGGATTGACCTTAAACGACGCATCAATTAAAAGGAAAGATCATGTTAGAACATTAGAAACTCTTCAGCCTGGTGTAACTGTTGAGAAATCGAAAATCACCCTTAATCCAACAATTCTGTTTACTAGACTCGTTGCACTGGGCCAACGAGAGGAAGATATGGTTTCTAATTTTGAATACGAGCTGACCCCTTATCCAACTTCACTGTTCAAAGGTATTATGATGAGAAAACCTAACAAAGCTCAACTTGCTAAAGACTTGACATCCGATGTGTTACATACAAACAGAACTGAAACCATGATGAATGTTTTGGACGGTGGTGCGCTAGTTCACAGAGTGAAATGGCTTAAACATGTCACTTATGCAGACATAGCTACTCAATATGTAACTTATGTACGTAGGCAGTATGGACTATGCTGTATTGTCTTCGATGGATATGGCAATGGAGCATCAATAAAAGATCAAGAGCACCAGAGAAGGAAAACGAAGACGTTGGCAGATATACAGCTAAAAGAGAATATGGAAGCTTCAAACAACCAGCAAGCATTCTTGAGCAACACGTTCAACAAGAAGCAATTTATATCTCTCCTCTGCTGGTCCTATTGATTCATCATTGGCAAAACGATATGGAGGATATATATTTCAGATCAGAGGCAAGGAAAAAACAAGAAAACATATGGAAAATCAGCGATATCATCAACTCCATTGGCACCACATCCAAATATCATACTCTATTCATGCATGCTTGGTCTGGTTGTGATACTACATCTGCCACTTTTGGTCATGGAAAAACTGTTTTACTTAAAAAGCTTATTCAATCAAGTTGGCTACAAAATAATTTTTATAGAGAAGATGCTACTTCTCATGATATTAGTAAAGCAGGTGCACAAGTTTTCCTTACACTGTATGGGGAAAATCAATGTCTTCCTTGAAGAAACTTCGGCACAAGAAATTCGTGGAAATTATAACATCTGGTAATTCTGTACTTGATCCTCAGAAATTACCACCTACAGATCGTGCAGCAGATTTCCACAGCCTAAGAGTACATCTTCAGTTAATCATCTAGAAAAATCTCGACGAAGCTGCTCTGGACCCAACGCAATGGGGATGGAAGAAAGAGAATTCAAATTTGGTAGGCCTACCAATCATGACAGACCTTCAAGCAGCACCTAATCATCTTTTAAAATTTATACGCTGCAAGTGCAAAATGTCCTCTAAAAACCCTTGCGCTAATAACATTTGTTCCTGCCGCAAAAATGGATTGAAATGTGTAACTGCTTGCGGTGATTGCATGGGAGAAAGCTGCTGCAATTCAGATACTACAATCGTAGATGCAGATAAAGAGAGCAACAACATAAATATTGATACTGAAGAGGATATACTTAGCATTGATAATTGCTGAAATGATTGTAAACTTGGGTATTTTCAAACATGAACATTGGACAATTACAGGGAACTTATTGAGACATTTATTTAACTTTGCAATATATAAAAAATATATGTTGATAGAAGTGACAGTTTTGTTAGTATAAAGTAATATATATAGAATATGTCTTTACATTATATACATCGCAATAGCCTTCCCGCATAAAGCTCGTAGTAAAATAAAGTATCATTCACGTTGTCTTTATATCTATTTTTGTTGACTATCTTAAATAGTCTTTATATAATATCTAATTGTTAAATTCATATTCTATTTCATCAAAAGTATTTTCAACATTACAAATCTTCTTTTGGACATCTGTTAGCCATATATCTACATTTGTTAAAACGGAATTCCCAATATCAAATGTTTAGCGATGACGTCATTATCTTAAAAGGGATGAAAACTTAAATCTTCTCTAGAATTTTTTGCCCAAAGCGGATTTTTGCGGATTTTGGATATGTTGTTGCAGAGACTGATGTGGGTAGAATAAAAAAAATTCCAGCTTTCTACCATTTTTTTCTAGGTCAAAATCTCTATGTACCAGACTATAATGAACAATTTTTAAGGTAGACTATATATAATGTAGTTTATGATTGATTGATTGAAAGCTATCACAGTATTATTGACTTAGTAGAATATTAATTCTTCCCGGCTTGTTGTCAACACCTTATCAGCTCATAACGGTTTGCTATTTAATCTGTGGACTAAACCTTGACAGTTCTAGAAGGCCTGGAATGCATAATGATGACCTCTCTCTTGCACGACTGACAATCTGACATTCCAAATTCCAACGAATGTTTAAACGTTTGAGTGAAACTCTGTTTAGAATCATAAATATTCGTGTTATTTGAAATACATAGTGGTGTTTGAATTTAATTACGAAAGATTATAGACCTTAAGTAGGCGCTAATGACATTTGATGATCTGTAGCAGCATTGTTGAAATAAATTTTGATTTCTCAAGAAAATTGTATGGTATGGAACAGCAAGAACGAAATCAAAATGTGGAAAGCATTTAAACAGATAAAAATATGAGAGATAAATGTAGATGCGTCATTGATTTTGTACGGGATTTTGTAGAAAGGGATTAAAAATATTTTTCTCGTCAAACGTGCAATGTTTTCATCTGTCAAAAAAAGATTTCCAGAAAGATAATACAGTCGAAAAGCAGCTGCTTTTGGGAAATGGCGCGTGAAATCGCCCCACCCTTGCAAATTTATGAAACTGAGAAGTAATGAATAGCAATCGATCCCAAAGGTCGTACAAAAGTTTTACGTTAAGATGAATATGCGGTGAAATCAAATTGTGTTTGCAAAAATTGTTTCATTATTTACAGGTAACGTCTGTCTTCTAGACGAGCGGTAGACAAGACGTGTGAACAGAAACACTCCATGCAGGAAAGCCGCGCTCGAAGCTGTGATTTTAAAAATATCAAAGCCATGTGACAAACATTACCTTGCAAAGCTTTGATCTTGGATTTCTCAAATAATCTTGCTGAGGATTGTGATGCCTCCATCCACATATCACTGCCCCTGGCAGTGTCATAGTTAGCTCCGGCTGAAACTGTCCCGCTTGCAGACATTTTGTTAAAATACGAAGATAAGTCGTTCAGATGTCTTTAAAATATCCACTCACACTGGCATCGCCCTACAGTAATTACGTATAAATGAGCACTTTAAAAAGCCAATCAAAGCAATGATGTGTCGAACTGTTTGGTAAATCCTGTATTGATTATATAATTTCGTACTTGTTTGCACTTCTTTATAATCGAAGCATGGCCAAAGCTTTAACACTTTCAAAACATGAAGTGGATGCTACCTTGATGCTACGCTCAGTAAGCTGACGTGCAATAAATTTACACAAATCAGAAGATCCTTGTAGGATGATATAGGATGAATAGTTATAAATTGTATGTGTATATGATTCAAACTTCAACAACGACCATTCGTCTGGCAGTGAGGCCAGTGAGCAATTCAATCTTACAAAACAGATTCAGATTTTACTTGAGTAGTAAAACAACATGGTAGGCGGCTAAAGACTGCGAACATCATCTGTGAGGTGCCTGTTCAATTTGTTTTTATTAGACAATAGGTACCCAGAAATTCCCAGGCAGGTAATTTAAACGGCAAGTGTTTCATTTAAGTCGTTGATAAATATTTCAATGGAAATAGCGAATAAAGGCCGATAGAGTCAATAGATAAAGTAAAGAAAAAATTCACAGCGCTCGACGTATTTCAGTTTGCAAATGGAAAAATCACTGATGTGGTGAGAAATATTTCGATAGGACGGCAAGCAAGAAGTAACACCGTATATACAAAAAGAAGCAAGTTAATTATTGCAATTTGCAAATTAGCCTTTCATATAGGGGTAACCATGTTGCCTTGCCAACCGAGGTTACACGTTACGTAAATGTAAGTCAACAGTATAAATGATTATCTACTCTACAATGTGACGAAAGTGTGGGCTATAGCAGGCATACACTCCTGACATATAATTTCGTATTCAAATTAATTGTGGAATACTGTACAATATGATCATGCAATTAAGTCATGCGCTAGAGAAAGCAGATATTTGATACCGGAATCTGATAGAAAGCGCAAATTTTATTTTTAGATAGTCGAGGACAATGCACAATGCGCATACATGAGAGAAGGTCAGAGAAGAAGAGCAGACTCATTTCCTTTTCGTTTGGAAAATTAAATATACAAAAAACAATTCCAAAAAAAGGAAGTAAAACAGCATGCTGGAGAGTAACCAAGGATTCTACGTACAGCCCATGTGGCTGTGTGTAATTAATATGAAACGATTAACGATAGAAAATTACATTTTATATAGTACGCGGTGATGCGCAAAGATTACAGAGCAGCAAGGGACCAGAAAGGGATATCATGAGGAGTTTTATTCTACTATACTGACAACTTCCCGACAGCTTGTGGCGTACTACAGGGTGACACGTTGTCCCCTTTTTTATTTACTCTATTGCGATTATGTTCATGCCTTGACTCTTCAGTTTTTAGTCTTGATCGTCGTGGGTTTTCACGTCATCCAGAGCGCTGAGTATCAGACCTCCCATTCGTTGACGATATTGCTATTTTGAACAAATAGCATATCTGATGCACGACAACTTCTCGAGGGTCGGTAACACGGTAGGTATGACAATTAACGCGACTAAGACGAAACTTATTGCTTTAGGCATAACACAGACACACCTTAATTGCTAGATCAAATGGTGACATATCTGTACGGTACTCCCATCTTCTTCAGATGATTTAACCGAAAGTAGAGGCAAGATTTGGGCAGCCATTAGAGGTCTAAATAAATTCTGGGATTCCGATGTCAATACTGAAGTCAAGTTACGACTGTTCAGACACATGATAGAACGTAGATATTTTATGCATCTGAAACGTGGGTTCTATCAATCACACTACTGACTTGACTTGACTAAGCTTATGACGCCATGCTTCGGCATGCTTTAGGAATACATTTGTCAAGGAATACATTGGCCAAGATTTGTGGCGTTTTGTTTAGCAAAGATGTTAGGCGTAAGAGGGACGGCACATTCTTATGTGACTGTCTATACCAACGTATATATACTACTACGATAAATACGATACGATATAATATATACATATTTTATTATACGCTCTACGGTTGCCAACTGTGTGTCGCAGTTTGGATAGTTGGGATCAGTGATAGGATTTTACCGTTTTTGCTTTCCTACCGTCATCTATTAGAGACAAAAGGGTCGTTGTACGGGCACCTTTGATAGGGCAATCTCGATCTGATCTCGAATATATCCATTACTATTTATCTAAACATTTGAAGCCTTTGAAGCACAATGGAAATTTATGTGTGGCCTCACAAGGGAGATCTGAATACTTCATATTTTCGTCAAATAATTTCAAATATTTCATATTTAATTCCGAAAATGGACAAATATTTCAAAATTTGAAGTGATCCATTCTCATATTCAAAATCTTTGAGAACAATTCAAAAATCAAAAATATTTCATATTTCATTCGACGTTCGGAAATTAGACCAATATTTCAAACACCTAAAGAGGCCTCATATATTGCTCTACAATAAGATCTACAATCATGTCAAAATCCCAATCGAAGTACAAAGACACAAAGGATATAGTGCATACAATGTTATGTATCATGTCTCAAAGCTATGTAATATAAGTTATATACGAATACAGCAATACACACCGTAAAAATCCGGCGTAAAAAGCATAAAGATTTGTATGCTACAGCCAATGCTTCTCTAAATACATCAGTAATAATAATATGGGTCAATATGCATATCAATGGATATGTCACCCATTATAGCTATATAATTGATATAACATCTATAATAGATTGATTAGTTCATAGAAAATAATTGCAACGTTGTTGCTTACCAAGAAAGTAAAATGTTTGTAAATAAAAATTAATGTCTTAATAGTGATATACTGTAAGTAATAGTAAATGCTTAAAATTAAACCATGCTTATGTAGGCCTATATACTGCATAGCATTTAATATAAATCGAGGAGTGGACATTCTAGTGACACGAAGGGCGAGAAAAAATGAAGATAGGAAGACTCGAAAGTATGATGAACATCCATCTTTAGGAGAAGGCGTGAAAATATCTTTATTAATCAAAATCTTTAAAGATTTTTCACAAGCATCCAAAAAATCACAAAGTTCACAGTCTATCGGTCTACCTTGCTGGGGGGCAATACAGTTGATCCAATGCAGAAAATAGATCACCTCCATGTAGCAGATCAAACGATGGACAATTAATTTCCACATCATCATTAGCAATCAAAGGTAATAGACGATTGGCCCCAATTCCTTTTCCACGTTTACCCTTCCCTTGCATCTCCATTTTGCCAGCTCCTTTACGTAATTTTGTTCTTTCACAATCAACGCCATTCGCTTTATTTCCATCTTGATCTTCATTAACACTGGTACCAGCTTGTCTTTTTAAGTTTGATTTTACCAAATTTGATGGTACGGCTGCATTGCCAATATTAACCATTTTAATAATTTCTGGATCATAAGGTTTCACGTTATCTGATTGATTGATTGATCGCTTGTCAGTCATTTTAGGTTTGATGTATGTTACATTGTAGTTTGTTGTTGACATCTCACTGCCTGTATTTGGTGTAATATCATAATCATCGAAATCATCCAAGGTTAAAAACGAATCAATGCAAGGTGGTGGAATGAACGGAGCACGTGCAGCAAGTATACTATCATTGATACTATTTTCATCTGTCATCTCGTTAAGGAATTCATCATCCAATGGGAAATCCATAAGCATCTCATCGACAGGGGGTGGGGGTATAAATGGGGCACGCATCAAAAATTCCTCTGTGTCAATAAAATCTTCTTTGGGACCATCCAAAGGTACGAATTCATCCCCATCAAGAAATTCTAAACTTGGTAAATCATCATCGTAATCATCGTCATCATCATTTTCATTATCAAAGAGTGAAACTTTTGGCAACGGTTGTTTGTCGTAGAATTCAATAATGGCATCTTGATATTCTTGATCATGTGCAATCTGTGCACTGACTTCTTCAGAAGCAGATGAGCAAGGGGGCGGTGTGATATCATCCAAATAATCTGTACAGACCAATTTTGAGGAAATGGGACATTCATCATTAGTAGCTTGACGTTTGATTGATGGCATGGTTTGTTCAATTGAAACAATATTGGATTCACCTTCAACACCACTGCAAGTACAAATATAAACAAACATTGAATACAGAACAATTAATTACACAATTCACATAAATTAAAAAATAATGATTCATTACAAGAGGTTAAAAACGGAAAGTGTATAATTAGTACAAGTCTTCTATTGGGGGTAACAGTAGTCCGGGACAGTAGTATTAATGATTGATCCAAAATATTGAAGTCTCCACTTAACTTTAAACTAAATGTTTGGCACTTTAAAACTACTATGCTCTGAGATAATTCCTGGACACTACACCAGCAGTGTACAAGAAAAGTCGGGATCACAGGATCTAGGATCCTGGAAGTCTGAGCTAAATTGACCAAAAATCATGAGTTTGTGCAACAAACAATGCCAGGGTAATTCCGTATTTAAAGTCTGTTATGAGGAATGAAGATATTTATTGCGTCATTTGGTACGTTGTGGGGCAAGATTCCAAAGAAAATTTTAGTTTAGGAAAAACTTAGGATTCCGGAAGGTAAAATATTTCCTCGGACCCTTGATACCAGTAGACAGTAGACATTATTGATATAGATACTCAATGAGTAAACAAAGAACTTTTGATAAATAAATAAAAATAGAGTCAGAGAAGAAACATAAAAATACCACATGATAGCCAATTCTTGTGTGGCGTGAAACTTGGAGTTGTGAGAATTACTATGTTTCCTATAATTTGGCTCTATTTATTTAGTATATCATATTAGACATATCATTAAGAATAATTACATACCTGATGACAAAATTGATACTCAAGATGTACAATGGCTGGCAGTTTGTAGGTGAATATACCATACTGCCAATAGTCTGAAGCCATATCCATCCGCCTGATTTATTCATCACTCTGTAGTAGCCGCTAACTGCTTGACCTTTTTTAATGACTGTGAAGGTATATAAAAATATAAAAATACAGAATATTAACTTGAGACAAACCATGTAACATGGAAAAAGTATTAAAGATTTATATTTCCTATATTTTGTTCGCTGCGGTTATGGAATTTCCTGTATGCTGAAAGCATGTAGCCTGCTGGAAATCGTATCTTATGAATCATGAAATCTGTAGAAATTATCTGCAGTGTCGTTTCTGAGATAAGTGATAGGCATTTAACCTCATAACTCTTAATGCAGAAACTATCTTTTATAGATATAGTAGAGTGGTACAGTGTAACCTGCTTTATTGCAAGTCAAAATTGACAACGATGTTAATTGCATTTATCCGAATTTGCATTTATCCGAAATAGTTTAGCAAGGATTTAACCCTAAAAATAACATACAGGGCTTCGAATCCAGGTTGCAGATAAGCAGAAATTTCACTTATGCGGATTACACTTTACTGGCAGGTACAGACTCCCTCAACACCACCTGAATGACTACACAGTTTACTTGTCTATAGTGGTCAACAGTTTCTGATCTTATGTACACACATGTGGATTACTTACTTTCACTGTGACACGATTTGACCACATCAACATCGCATGCATGACCAATGTTATACCATGATTTACCAATCATATTGTCATGATTGTAACCAAGTAACTTCTTGATGCTGTAAACAGAAGAAAATAAGATCAATTGAAGACAATAATTGTCAAAATAATATCCAATTAAATCTTTACCATAAATAGAGAAATTCGAAGCATTGAAGCATTGTAGTTCAATATTTAGCACAGAGTTTTTGGTTTTCAAAGGCTTATTACATTCCTATGATTATGTTACAATAGCTTTGATTTAGGAACTGATTTAATATGATTAATTAAACTAAAACATTCATATCTCTATACCTTTGATCACAGTCAATGACTTTCATGTCCAGACTATGCTTAGTTGTAAATGTCTGACGGTCAAGTGGTACTTCAAATGATGCCTGGCTGAGAAGTGGCGTTGCAATTGCTAGCATACAGTTGCTTCTGGTCTTGTCTTTGAACGTTGTGGTACATGGAAACAATGTTCCAATGCAATGGACAACCTATGGAAATATCAATAATTTACAGCATTAAATCAAGCCCATGATGAGGGTGCTAGTAGAAAGGAATCTACTGGTGACATCAGAGCTTTGTCAGAAGTTTCCGGTGAATGTCTTCAATTACAAAGTGAACAGTAAGGTCATCAGATTATCTTGATTTCCATTGATAGCATTAATAGCGCTATGATACAGATTTTAAGAAAATCTTATGACATTCCCACTTTCATGTTTCACATCAGTTGTAAAGTAAACCGATTAAATAGACTATTTAATCGGTCAACTAAATTTACAATAAATATGTCATTCAAATAGAATAACCATCATACACAGTACCGGTATTGGTATCTACATACTCTGTAAATCGATGCATTCAGGTTAACACTTTTGCCACGACTTGTGATAGTACTTTTCATTCGCATGAAGAGGGAGCGGTAAGGCGATGAATTATTTTCCTTCATAACTAAAAAAATTAATAATAGAATAATTAGACAGTGATGAAGCAGTTACGGTTACATTAGGCCTATTCTCTCATAAAGTTTGCATTTTTCTTATGATGTGCAATTGAAACTATGCTTGAAGTTACTTAGTGAATGTCGGAACCCTGATGTAGAAATAAAATTGAGACTTGTTAATATTTCCTGACATTTGAACCAAAGATGTTCAGTATGCAACACAAATTCTAACAAAAATAGATATGTTGTATGCCTACCTTTCTTTGCTGGAGGGATATAGCCTTCATCACTACTGAATAAACCATCAAATATTTCCATATCTTCCAGTGGGACTTCACCACCAAGTTGTTTAGCTAATTCAGGTTGATCGCATGGATGGACATATTTATACACAGTATCACCAATCATCTCAAGCTGAAACAAACAAAAAACAATAAAACTCACTTGATTCAAATACCAAACTCATTAATATTCCTTTTAAGCATTTCTCACAGTTGACCATAAGACTATGCACTGTAATATTTTAGTACAAGAAGTATGGGAAAAAAGTTCCACTCACTTTCACTTGCATGGTTAATGGCAAATATTTGTTTACAAATATAATCCTATGCAGTAGGCCTAGGCCTATTATTAACCATTTGGATATTTATGTAAGTAGAGTTATTAATTTTTCATTCTACTTCAATAGGTTTAATACAATAACTTTACACAATTCCAAACTCTAGTCATACCAGTGTATGTCATTTCAAAACAGTATTGTTCTTTTGATAGATTATTGTACTATATCTTTTAACATACCTGTGATAATCCAAGGTATTGCATGACGTTGGGAGAAACATAAAGACAATGTCCATCTTCAGCAATCACAATAACAAATCCACCCAAAGCATTAACAAGATTAGATTCAACCTCACTAAATGCATGCTCCTGTTTTATTTCAGAGTCATTGTGATGTTCTACAATTCAAACATGATTCAAATAACATGATTCTACAAATGTAATAATCTCATGTTTAATTAGATTTTCTTTCAAACATCTCATGTGATGTCATGTCCAGGGTCAGAAAAACCCGCCAACTTGGCAACAACTTTCCGGTAGGGAGGTAAAAATTCAAAAGAAGGAAATTATTATATTTTTCTTTACCTTGTCAAATTAGAGAAATTACAGTATTTCAAGGACACTTTCAGGTTAAAAGTTTCTAAAGGTTTTTAAATAATAACCCAGTATTATTATCAATTATTAATAAATAATAGTTTTAGAAGGAGAAAATCTTTGTTGGATCCTGGTCATGTCATGAAACTACAATTTTGAGAGAGTCATCCAAAGCTCCAGAGGGTAGTGAATGGTGGTGGCAAAAGCACAAGTGTGTGCAATTGTGCAAGTATTCCACGTACTGGTATAAAAAACTATCCACATGATGGAAAGTGGCTAAGATGGGGTCATATATTTTTATATAGACCATGGTTTTTGACTTACCCATAATACTTTGACTCAGATGTTTCATTTTGATAAAACTGTTTGTTAACTTCATCACACATAAACGGTCAAGTTGGTTGGTAATACCAGGCAGTAATGGTGCAAGCTGCCCTGACAAGCCACTGAATTCATCATTTTGTTGTCCTCTTCGTTGGCGGGCGGCCTCACGAGAGCGTTTTTTCTTCAAAACATCAGTACTAAAGTAACATGATCATTTTAAAATGATGGAATAGTCATTGGCTATTTGTATAAGATACTGTGATACTAATTCAGACAATGTCATTGAAACAACCATCATAAGCTTGGAAATGCAAAGTCTTCCCTTCCCTTTTAACAAGACACGCTCAGAAGCACCAAAGAAAAGTGCACTAGCTTCTGAGGGCTATTTTCCCCTTGAGTTCAAGAACAATCAAGCAGTGAACAGTATGCCTATAACATTCAACAGTTTTATACAGAACTATGTTCAATATTTAAAATACAACATTTGATTGAAAAAATGGTTCTATATAAAAATGCCGCATTTTTATGTATTTCTGTGAAATGTCTAGTCTAAAGACTCAAATCAGATTTTGTATATCCTAGGCATTCAAAAACTGTATGAAGGCATTATTAAAAAATCGGAGAAATGTGTGTGATGGTCTTTAATGGGTATTGTTATCCAAATTATTTAAAGACATTTTATTGTTGATCTTAGTGCTGCTCTATTGTTAAAGCGAGGGATTAGCTCAGATAGTAGAGCATCAACTGTGGTTCAAATCCCCCGAAGGTCAACTCAGCCTTGACTTTATCTAAAACATCAAATGAGTACGATCTGAGGATAGCGGATTGAATGGTCCAGAGGGAATTGCATTTTGAGTAGCTGCGGCGCATCGTTGCACACTGACAATTGAGACCTATCTGCCATGAAATCTGTTAAAATCTGTATCAGTAGTGTTGCGACTGAGATCAATAAAGAGCGTTTGAAATCATTGCTCTCAGCGAAAAAAGCCGCTCCCCTAGAAATAGAGGAGTGCTAAGGGTGCCTTCGGTAGATCGACACCAACCACATTACTTACTTATTGTTAAATATCTAGTCAATAAACATCATCATACTGCATTGTCCTCAAATTAGATAAACAAAAGGGTTTTCCATCATTGAAAATGACTCAAACAATGTAGTAACTAAAAATCGTATCGCATAGTAATAAATAGCGTTACGCACAAATTCTCGCAAACAATCGACCACATTACGGAGCGGAATTATCACAGCATAAACAAACTATCATTCATTCCATACTAGCATTATTTAATTATACATACATTAACAAGATATCGGATAACAACAATAATTATATGAACTCTGGATTACAGTATACAATCTATTACAGCAAACACTGTAGATATGGAAAAATGTCAAATGCTTAAATTGTCCATTGTTTGCCTTTAAATTATTTTTGAACTTTTTGGTTGGGACAAATACAATGTAACATCTGTTGACCAAATCCTTGATGGGATATGCGATTTCATGTCCAGATAAAAATGAATTAAATTAACGCATAATAATTTGTCCGAATATCAACAAGATAATAATTTGTGTTAAAGCTAAGTAGAAGTTATATATGAGCTCCAAGTCTACATTGAAAAATTAAAACTGACATCATTGGAAACAACCTATTGTTTTTGCAATATTCACCAATTTTGACATAGGCTACATTAGGCTACATAAATGTAGCCTATGTGCAGACTAAAATGTTTCTTTAAGGGAAGTGTAAAGTCTGCATAGCAAACGCGACAACGACGTTTTGCTGATCCTGACACTAGACTGGTGTTGCCTTATCAAAACATTAATTTCTGCTCAACAGTTGGGTAAATGATGTTGCGTCACTTGATCACAAAGAGTGAAAACTTTGAAGGCTTGTACTTGCGGCTTTTTGGTAAAAATTCCAAACATTTTTACAAAAGATAACTTAAGTATAAAAATGAGAACCAAACTTCAGATGGCCGGGGAGGGCTAAGACACTCCAATCTGGAAAAGACTTAATGAACTATCGCACTATTGCTAAATCATAATAAAAATACTATCATTACATTTGAAAAGAGAAAATCATTGTGGAAATCAGAATCCCGTGCTCTTGCGTAGTATGCTGATAGGGTGACCAATCATAGCAGATACGCTTGATATATCCATATCCCTTCAAATTTCTAGCCATAGTTCAATTCTTCTATTCAAATTCAAATGGTTTATTGGTCAAACAGCAACCACAACAAAAAATCAGAAGAATTGTAGAAAGGTTCTAGGATTCCAGAAGGCTGACATTTTTGTGACCCTGCTCGTAGTTTCTCGAAGTCTAATAATCTAATGATTGTTAGTCTAATGATCATACATGAGAATTCAAATTTCAAAACATTTAGTCTGAAATCAAGAAAATGTTGATTATTTGTTAAGAGAGGATTTCAATGAAAACATGCAGGCTGCTAAGAGAAGTTGAAATGGTTTAAGATCCGCTAAAAGAGTGAAAATTCTGATGTTTGACTAATTATGACTTGGTAATGATAGAATTTTGAACGAATTGCCTATAAGCGCTGTATTTCATTTATATGATATATGTGGGAAAGTTCCAACCGCAACATTTTTGAAGTAAGCTCTTTGATTTCGAATTTTTGATGTCTCGTTTGCAATAATAAATCAAGATGCTAGGCTGTAGCCTGTAATGGGTGAAAAATGAGTAAGCTACCACAAAAGTGTCACTAGCATTTAGAGCAGGGATGTTCAGGGAAGACTTAACAGCTTTGTGTGAAACAAAAGTGGTTGCTTAATGATTCCTGAAAATAAGAGCATATCCCCTTATCTGCAAAAATTTAGGATTGGGAACTGAGAGTACACAGACACACTTGTGTTTGGCCTAGGTGATGCAGGGCGACATGCGTTCAGGCCTAGATTGTACTGTAGCACGATGGAAAACGATTAAAGGGTCAAACAAGACCGGCAGCCTTTGTATGGAATTTTTTTAAATCTGATATCGTAGCTTTTTTATTTACGTCATGTTATTCAGTGAGTTGATGATATTTAAGCCGTGAATTCTGAAACAAATCTTCCAATATTGAAACATTTTTTTTTAAATACACAAGCAAAGCAATCGAGTTGAATATAAAGATGATAACAATCAGGGTTTCAAACACAACAGATATATATGTCCTCAAAATCATCATTCCAAGCAAACAAGTCTGAAATTTTATCAGAATATTTCTTACCAAAAACATTGTGGTTCGAAACGCAGACAAACGAACGACTGGGCAACCGTCAATTAATTAAATTCCGTTGGAATCAATTTTGTAGCAAACCATAATATCCAAACACCCAGAAATCACATATGATGTTTACTTTGTTTCGATCGAGGTTCAGTAATGTCAGTGTAATTAAAATACAAAAATATAAGTCGTTGATTTGATGTTGTCAAAATGAAGTTAGATTCAAAATGTTTCTTCTTTGCAAGAAATATCACATTCATAGATTTGTAAACAAAAAAAAACAGTATCAAATGCGCACAATTATCTACATTATGCTTTCTTTCAACAAAATGCTTTATTCCATATTACATCTTTGGTAAACGGTATTAGCAAATCACAAAACACTTATTTGTAGTTTTTCTGTCATCGAAACACTCCTTGTGATATATTCCAGGTACCGGATTTCATCGCTATGAAAACTCAAAACAGAGCTGGTGATGTCACAACTGCTGTTTGATAATGAGATTGATTTTGAAATTTTTTTTTTCAAAACAATTATCGCCGGTCAATAATGCCCCTTTAATATAAGCGGTTTATTTTAAGGAATCCTTGCAGACATGTGGTTTACTACTTAAATTACTTGCAAGGCAAAAATAAATCTAGGAAAAATACGTTTTGAGAAATATCAATAGCATCAAAACATGATTAAGCTAGAGCGAGGCTAAACGTAGGCTGGTTTAAATTATAAATTGGGGTATTTATTTGACTTGCCATAAGTCTCAATTTTTACTATGACGATTTTGATATGTTTGTAAGTGAGACTCGTATCCTTTGGCAATTCTATTGTTTTCGAAAACAAAGAAACCTCCAACAAAATCTCGTCAACTCAAAATCAAAATTGTTTCAGGCAAACGCACGGCAGACCATTTGATTACACTCAAAACCATAATTACCAAATATACAGGTAAAAATAAACAATTATATGCATGCTTTATAGACGTAAAAAAAGCTTTTGATTCTGTATCACACAAACTTCTTCTGCAAAAACTATCTGCCCTTGACGTAAGAGAAAAATGTTTTGGAATTATTAAAAACTTGTATTTTAACCTCTCAGCTTCAGTAATTTATGATTCAAAAATCATGAAACATTTCCTGTCTCAGTAGGGGTAAGACAAGGTTGCGTAATCAGTCCTCTTTTGTTCAATATTTATATTAATGACTTAGCTAAGAATCTCACACGCGAAAACACAGACCCGACAACTTTATCAAACGAGAAGCTGAACGCATTGCTATACACAGACGACATTATTATCTTCTCTAAAACAGCTGATGGACTTCAGAAATGTTTAAACAAGGCATACGACTTTTTTAAAATTTGGGAATTGGATGTCAATTTGAATAAATCAAAAGTTGTCATATTTCAAACAAAGCCTGTTATTACCTACTCTCGTCAATTTCATTTTGGGGCTTCCACTGTTGAGTACACCGATATGCATAACTATCTACGGTTTACATTTACATTCATTAGGGATTGTAAACTTATTCATGGCGTCCAAGAACTATGTTTGAAAGCAGAGAAAGCATGGTTCTCGGCAACTAATATGAGAAAGTCATCGAAAAACAAAATTCAACTTCACTTCCCAATTTACAATATTTTTATAATGCAAATAATGACATATATGCGTCTGAAATTTTGGGAGAACTAATAACCAATGAAAACAATAATCCTCTTGAGAAGCTACAACTAAGAATAACGAAATACAAATTAATGACAAGGAAAAAGTCTAGCAACTATGCCACAAGAATGGAGCTAGGTATATATCCTTTATCTATCCAAATTAAAATTAACATGATAAAATTTATGCTTCGGCTCTTTTATACAGACCCTGAATCAATAGCATCTAAGACTCTCGGCGAAATGATTTTACATTCCAAAAAAATTTTCATGGCTAAATAAAATATATGACTATAGCAAAATTAGGACTATCAATTAAACAATTAACATCAAAAGATATTTCACATAAGAGCACTCAAAAGCATCTGATGAATTTGACAAAATTTGCGCTAGAAAATAGATATGTCTAGAGATTTTCGAACCACCAGATTGTTGAAATAGAAAAAGATAATTTTGCTGACAGAATCGGGAGGAAATTTGAATTTCAATCTCACCTCTTTTTAACAAATACTGGGCGAAGAAATGCCATTACAAAATTAAGAACTAGCTCACACACACTAAGAATACAGACTGGACGATAAAACCAAGAGCCTAGACATGCTAGAACATGCAGATTCTGCAACAACGGCAATATAGAGGATGAATTTCATTTTCTATTTCTGTGCGATCAACGCTACTGTCCGGAAGGAGCTTTATTGTAAAATAGGGAAGATATGTTCAGGTTTTGCCTTGAAACCAATGAAAGAAAACTTGGTCACTCTATTCTCAAATCCTAATCTATGTAGCCTATTAGCTATCTCCTTGGTAGTTTTCTTCTTTCTTCCTTCAAGACACGTAAAATATTGCACAACAGTCTTACCTCCATTAGGAAAACGTAATTCTGTAATAATTTCGATAATTTGTAAGTAATCAAGTCATAAAGATATAAGATATAAAAATTTAAACAAGATATAAACATAATAATCATAATCATCATAATGACAACGATATAATTGTAAAAAAAAACAATGACTATGATATAATGTATAACAATTGCTATACACCTTGTACTTTTGGTATACTGGCAAATAAATGCAACAACAACAACAACTCGTCAAATTGTGGCATATCAAAGCGGGACTTATAGATCAGTCAAGGTAATTTATAATCACCATTAGACGACATATACATATTGATAAAGGATGGATAGCTTACTTTACTTTCATCTATCTGTACAAAATACAAATTATGGTGTTGTTGACGAGCAATGGTATTCAGATGAATAAGCGCAAATTGTGCAAATATTACGACCAGACCAGAACATGTTATATATTCGTACAAAATTGAAAAAACAAAATTCTCCCTGAAGGCTGTTATTAACAGGCCTAGCATTCATAATCCAACAGCTCTGAAGCACAGCCATTTTACGAAGAACATAATTACTCGAATCAATCTGGTTCCTTAATTAACACAAATACAAAATTCGCTAGAGGTAATTGAAAACGGGAAGTAAACATACTAGATGTGTAAACGATAATGATTGCGACAGCGACACCACAAAATACAATAGCCTATGTAATCAACTTACCAATTTTTGACAGACATCTTGAATTTCTGATCTTCCAATAACAAATGCAATAAGATATTAAAATAACACAAACTTGGAAATATTGCCAAGTTCTAAACCCTCCAAGGTCTCAGATCACTGCCGAGGACACGAAAAGTAGTTTTGCCTTCGCAATCTCCAATAAATGAGTTAGTATCTCTTTTATCCTTTTACGCCAACAAAAGCCTACCAAAACAACGGCAATGGGAATAAACGATTTGAGGCTTTTCAATCCCGACAAAGGCTCCGTATTTCTATCTTAGTCACGTGACTCTGTCCATTTATTGTGATGTCATATCCCATAACCCATAACATGGAATGGTTGTTGATGTTTTGCTAGAAAATGTTGGATTGTTCTGGATTAAAGTATATGCTCAAGTCAATCTTTGATAGGTTTGGTTAGAGGAGCATTGCTCAGTTGTTGTTTGAACTCTCTTCTAATGAGACTCATAGAATATAAAAAATATAATGATTTTAGCCTTATTTAACTAGCATCAACAGTTAAGCATAAAGTGGCAAAACTTTTAATTTTAGGAAGGTTTGAAGGGTGTGAAGTTCTTCGAAAGGTATTGTACAAATACGGAAGACTTTCAAAGTCCGATCCTCTGTTGGTACACAAATTATCAAATACATAACAAATGAGGGATAATACAATAGCATTTGTGATAAAATAAATTATACAGTATATAATTATGTATTCATTCATAAATAAATGATTTTTGTAAATATTTCAATATTTTTAATTTACTTTCAATATAATTCAAAATCAAGTCGTATGCATCCCAGTGTCAAATCATGTCAAATATTCCCTAACATAGGGCTAAAATTCCAAATACGATATCAAAAACAGCATCAATCTATTTTGATTTGATACGTGGCAAATGTAACGTCCCTGTTTCCGCTTGACTGGAGAGGTATACTCCGATTCAATAATTCAGAACATATGTGCTGTTACAGGGTGATACCCTGGTGGAACTCTTACCTGAGTCTGTCATCAGTTCAGGTATTTAAAAAGTCACTCGATAAAATAGATTTTATCTTTAAATTGTAAACTTCTTGCTTAATATACTATATTACTTTCTATTAGTTAGACTATCTACATTGTATTTGTAGTTAGCTTGTTATATTTTTCGTTTAATTTGTAAAATGGATGTATGTAAGTGGAATTACTGTCGTGGTAATTAATTCCCTGTATTTGCTCTTCATTTCATTAATGACAAATAAATCATATCGTATCAATATCATATCATAACTTTTGCACTGCATCTTTTGTAATTGAATTGACGTTGTGCCGCGCGAAACCTCTCTTTTGGAATAAATAAACTGAGGCTAGATTATGCTTGATTTGAACTTCGGACTTCAGCAAAAAATTATATTTGAAAAGTAATGACTTGAAATGGCGAAAGCACAGTTTAGTTTACAGAGTGGTTTACGACTTGCTTTAGCGAAATATAACGGGTTATCAAAAAAAATAGATAGCGCTGTAGGTATATCTGAGGTTGATACAGCTCAAAATTCTGTCAAATTGGCTGAAAATATATTTTTAGAGAAAAGAAATGATGTTCAAAAATTACAAATTGAGCTTGAAGCAGCTAGAGAAAGACTTCGGGATGTTAGAACAAAATTAGATCGTTGCTCAAGAGAAGATGAACACTATTTAGGACTCGTAACTGATGAACATAATTTGGTTAAAGAAGAGAGGGTTATTCGCACAAAATTAGATGTCGAAGAAGAAGTAGAGAGAGATCAATTTGCATTGTTTTCAACTGCTGTCCGTTCATCACACGAGAAGGAACGAGCAAGAACTGAAAGGACAAAATATTGGTCGCTAATTTTCTCAGCACTGGGAACAATTACAGGTAAATTATATGTCACTGATTAAACTATCCTATGAGCAAAAAATTTCTCATTCCGATGAAAAAGAGAATGATGCAGCGATTTGCCACTAAAACTTGAAAACTAGGGCCTCAGCCCAGACTGCAAAGTTTGTAAAATGCGCGCCCAATATGGTTTTGGAAACACGAAACTGCGCGTCTAAAAACGCAAGTTTTATAATATGTAATAAGTTTCCCACTTTACCCTAACATTGAGATAGCCGAGTGGTAGCCTCATTCCATCACAGCCCTCATTTCCGCGCCGGACTCTAGTGAGGACCTAATAAAACTGAAGGTTAAAAAGTGTGCAGGAAATCAAAGATATGGTGTGCCCAATCACAGTGCACCTTGGTATCATGTGAGTTCTGGGCGTAGAATACAAAATAAAAGGAGAAAACATCATTTTTGACGGAACGATAGCCATTCTTGCAAAATTGTAAGCACTTCTGTCGGTTTAAATCTTGATTTAAATAATCAAAATCAAAGAAATATTTAAAATTAAAGATCACTACTCTGATTCAAAATTCCATTTCTCCGTAAATATATAATTAAAAATTGACAATACAATGTAACCCGCTTAAGTGCAATCCGGATAAGTGAATTCCCGCTTATCTGCAAACTAGCTTTGAAACCCTACTGCGCGGAAACGAGGGCTGTGATGGAATGAGGCTAGCCGAGTGGTTAGTTTTTTTTCGCTGATTTTCATATTCAGCGCTTCAAAAGTGTCTTTAGTGCAACATACACTTACGAAAAAAAACATTAAAAAGTACTAGCAGTTTTTGATAATTGATGAAAACTACAGTAAATTACCTAAGGATTTACCTTCTTTATAAATCTTGAAACTTTATTGAAAATTCAGAAATTGAGCGTCCAAGTAGAAATGCACATCCTACTTGCCCAAGAAAAAAGTACGAAAATTGGTGCGCGCCCAAGATATTTTGACATTTCGACACATATTGCAGTCTGGGCCTCAGCCGGCCAGTAGGCTAGATCACAACTAATTGAATAATTCGAGTAGGCTATAGCCATATTCAGGGTCTGAAAAAATAAGAATCCTGGAATCCTAGATCCTGAAAGGTTAGAGCAAATTCAGAAGAAAATTGATATTTTTAACGATTTATTGTTGGCCAAACATCAACAAAGAAATTCAGAAAAAGAATGCTGAAATGCCTCTAGTATTCCAGAAGGCTGAACCTTTTGTCGGACCCTTGTCATACAATGACAGATATTCCACAAGTTGTAGTAAGAGTAAGCAGTAAGTGACTATATCTCAATGACTGTGCTATATTGAATCACCACGAGCATCTACATTATGGACATACTGACATTTTTAATTGTCTCTTACAGTGTCTTGATGTAGCCTAGTGTACAGTTATGTCTGAATGTAAAAGTTAATTCTAGAAGAGAAGATAATTGAGAATCATTATTATTATAGATTGTCTTAGAATTATCCTTAGACATGTACTTTGCTTGTTTTCAGGATTTGCTCTCTCGTCAATCTTAACACATTACCGTTTCAAAAAAATTGAAAATTTGACTCCAAATTCTATGTTAATTGAATCAACAAATGAAGCTATACAGAGATTAGAAGGTCAATCAAAAATATTAGAAACATTTACAAACAATATTGGAAATACTCAACTGAAAAACGAGGCAAAAGATCAACCAACTGCTGACATCAAAGGAATTATTGAGATGATGAAACAATTGGAAATTAATCAAAAAATAAATATGAAAGAAATAACAGATCAGATGACAATGCGAAATATAACACTATCAGATACAACGTCTCTCAGAGTATCAGATTATGAGAATTGGTCACCTGAAGAACATTTGAAATTTGATAATATGCCATTAGAAATATATAATACGTTACTATCAAGAATATCATTAGGTTTATCATTATTTTCACAAGGATTATTGTTATATATTGTTATAACTGGACGGTAATAGAAGATCAACAAATACTGTAGGTTTCAATCAATTAGTTATGTATAGATGCTGTTATAGATGTGCTATGAATTTTAGTTTTTGCAAAGCGTTATTGAATTTATCTTATTATTTTGTTTATAATGTACAAAATTACAAATTGTCAAATACGGTACAGTGAAACGTATTTATAACAGCCATCCATGAGAGGTGGATAAATTGACCGTTATATACAGGTGGCCTTCATGTACAGGGTGTATTCAATAGAAAATACTAAATTAGATATTATGAATTTTAGTTTTTGCAAAGCGTTATTGAATTTATCTTATTATTTTGTTTATAATGTACAAAATTACAAATTGTCAAATACGGTACAGTGAAACGTATATATAACAGCCATCCATGAGAGGTGGATAAATTGACCGTTATATACAGGTGGCCTTTATGTACAGGGTGTATTCAATAGAAAATACTAAATTAGATATTGCATGAGTGACCTTTATAGACAGGTGGCTGCTATAGCAGGCTTGACTGTTGTGTGTTTGCTGGCCTTTTCTGTGTATTACTGATCTAATGTATTACAGTATCAGATCAACTCCTTGATAATGGATCATCCATACAAGTATATTGGTATAGTACATACTCTGTCAGTGAGTGTCAATCATCAGCGTATGTACATGTTTTCCCTTTCTCTGTACTTCTAATTGAGAGTAGATACTATTAAAATATTAATTATCAGATTGTTAATGATTAAATCAAATTTTATAGATACAAATTGAAAGCCAATTTATCATTAGTCGCAAGGAACATATCCCTTTTCATTGGGACGACGACTTCTGTTGAGGTATATTACTATCAAATACTGCTTTTACAATATGCTAGAAAACATAATGATTACTACAATTTGCATTAAAACTGAACTTGTGCAATTTCAGAAACAACAAAATTTGTAAAAAACGATACAGAGTGGTAAACATAGCGTGTATGCAAAAGGGGGTCACCTAAAAGCGTAAAGTTGTGTAGAGGGGGTCAAATATTGCAACACTTACTGAAACCAATTTTAACTATCTGACTCTGCCTGGTAATTGTTATTGTGGCTGGTAACTCAATGCTAGCTGACCTGAGGAGGAATTAGGTCAGATGGCAGATCAACCAGTACTGGTGCCTGCCTTCCGTAGGGCGATATCGTCTACAATACTTACTTACTTACTTACTTACTTACTTAGTTGACCTGAACAACATTTATTTTCAATTACTTTCTGTGAAAGCTCTTTATATCTCTAGGTCTAGGTCTATTGTACACAAAACATTCCTTGGAAATTTCTAGAATTTCGATCAAATTACATTCAAATCCAAATACATATGTAGGATCAAGATCAGATTAAAAAACATGAATTTATCATAACAAACAACAACGAATGAAAGATAGCGCTGTTATCACAACATAGATATCGCTCTTAAACAATTATAATACACAATAGTTAATTAATATATTTTAATATATTAAAATGTAAACTTTGGATTAACTTAATTTTTAAATATCAGGAACAATTAAATTGAATCCTTAAAATCTTCTAAAATTAAAAGCTTTGAATAAAGAAAATGTCAACATGTCTTTGAATTATATTACTTGTGTGGACTTGATTAGTGATTGGATTATTTGCTTGTAAACTTTAAATAAGACGATTTCTTTGTAGATATTTCACGAGAACGAGATAAACGAATCTATACTGAGTTGCAGTTTCAACCAAGTGCATTCTTTGCGTACGCAATCTAGCGAGAGTCATGCCAACGTCAATTGGCTAAAATAAAACAATCAATTGAATTTTGATTAATAATTGTATGTATAGGCATTAGGCCTGGTTCATACACTGTTCTCTACATGTGCAAATCCTATTCCTGTTGAGAACGGCTTCAGATGGACTAAATAAATAATGTGGATTCAGACACCATTCTACGAATTTCATGTATGAATTCACACCCAATGAAGTAGTTCGGAACAGGTCAGAAGGCGTTCGGAACGTCTGAAGACAATTCAATTACAAAGGCGTTCTTACTCTATTTCAAACACCGTTCTGAATTCGATTTTTGATATTTGATTAGAGCATAATAAGATCGGCACATGTGCAGAACGGCGTATGAACCAGGCCTTATTTGCAAATTGCATTATAGTAGTTTTATATTGCATTTCATTGTATAATTGTCTATTGTTAATCATTTTCTGTAAATCCATGTGTGTAAGCTGTACCACGTAAACATTATATTTCCCCTCTTGTTGTCATACTGCACGGCCATGCCTGTTGTATCAAAGAGCTCTGGCTAACAGCCATAGTAGCCCTTGGCATTTCTTCCTGTAGCGTCAGCAGACACGGCCTGCCATTATTATAATTAAATATAAAAAGAGCGATTGCGAAAACTCAGCTAGCCTCATTCCATCATGTCATGGCCCTCATTTCCGTGCAGCATTTCAGTGAGGGCCTAATAAAACTGAAGGTTAAAAAGTGTGCCAGAAACCAAAAATATGGTGTGTCCAATCACAGCGCACCTTGGTATCAATTGAAGTTTTATTGAGCGCTGATTGGTGAATAAAACACTTAAAATGTAAACAAACTTCCTTGAATCATTCTCAAATTTACATTTCGATCGTTTATCAGAGAGATTTAAAAATCTTCACTCATTGTGACTATAAACATTTCTCCATGAGTGTAATACAAATTTCTTGATCTCATAATTAAATATAACTTTCTCTTCAGTGTTTCATTTTTGCCTGGAATTTTTTGTTGAAAAATGTAAGGAGCAATAAACTGAATAATACTCCGGGGGGATAGAGCTGAAGCAAAATATGACTACATGAAGGTTTGCAATAGCTTTTTAGTTTGCAAATGTATTTACAGTCAATCAAATGCGCTAGGATTTAAAATCGTCAATAGCTTCATTTTCAAATTTTGAAATTACTTTTTGATATTATTTATTGTATGTTTTGATACATGTTGAATATTATTTCTCCAATGTAAACATTGGTTGCAAAACAATTAAAGGACATACACGCATCAAAAAACTTGAAAAACTATTGTCAGCCATTGTGACAGTCAGATTAGTGTTTGATGATTACTGCATAATAAGCTCACCTGGTTATTTTCAATAAGGTTAATAATAACTTCAGATAGTATTACAATGCCTGTTCTTCCTGCACCAGCGCTACAATGTATTACTATCTTTGGATCTGTTATATCGGGTGATATTTCTTTATTTCCTTTCTGAAGAGAGCGCAAATCTTCAAGGAATGCTAGAAGTATAAAATTAATAGAACGTGGCTAAGTTTGAATAGAAAAATATTCGTCATCCAAGGTAAAAAACAGAGACGTATTCGTGTAAAATTACACTAAACAACTAATAATGCATAATGGCGAATTAAACAGTGATTCTGAACCAATATTTCAACACTCAAACAACATCATATAATCATAAATAACAATGAAGCAAATCTTACCTACAAAATCGCCAACATTTTCTGGAACACCATTATCTGGCCATCTTACATACTGCACTTGTACAACTACTCTAGACTGTTGAATAAACAAAATCAAATACATGAACAACAAATGAAACCATATTTCCAATACAAGTCAAAATTGTATGTGCTTGAACAATTGTCTTGCTTGATTATACACGGTTACTATGGCTGTTTGACATGCCAAGACAGCATGCCATTTCAAACAAAGTAATGTAAGACTGTTGTTAGGACATTGGACATGTATTCACTTTATCTTGGGCCCAGGTTTCTTTCCTGGCAAGAGCTCAATCAACATGAAGGTCGGTACCTTCATTGATAATCTTTGGTATAATCGTCGGTATTGATAATCTAATCTGCACCTTATTTCTTAAAATATGATCCGACTCTAATAGAAAGTTATGGAATCATTCACAACTTGAAATTGAAAAAAACATCTGCAAATTTCTCCCATACAATATCCTTGTAGCAAATATTTGTGCATTTATAATACATGTCAGAATACAATTAGATAGGGAGTACAGAACTAATCGTTGATGATAATGTGATATTCTGCACTTCTGTCATGTAGATGATAATTATGTTCATGAGCTGCTAACTGATACCTTTTTCTTGGACTTGGATGACACCACAAGCGTTCTCGTAATTGTTGCAACTGTCCGTGTCAGAGTTTTTAATACAATCGTAAACTGCAAATAGAGAATATACCAATTAATTTCATCTCTTTGCTGCCATCAGTCTTGTGAGAATAGCTCTTCAGCTTATCAATTCCTGAATAAATGATGATGATGATGATGTTAGGCCTACTTACAAATAACCCAATATTACTTTCTAATATTGCAAGATGATAGTGAAGAAGCTATATACAGTAGTTGGGGTAGGGTTGGCTCAGTTGAAGAGTACCCAGAGTAGAAGACTCCAACTATGATTGCCTTGGTACTGTTCAAATCCCCTGAAATTCAGGCTTGAGTGAGATTTAACTGAACATCAAATTACTTGATGAGTACAATATTGTGATTATGGATGGAATTGCTTTATGGAAGAGCTCAAAAAACTGTAGCGCTTGACAAACAAGGTCAATCTGCCATTAAAGATGTTGAAATTGATCTGCATGGTCATGCTTGGGATAAGTAATGATTATATCTAATCACTGTTCAGAGATAAAGGAGACTGGTGTAGGCTGCACAATTTAGTTATCCTCTAATCTCAATTGTCTTGCAGGTTAGATGGCTGGGACAGAAACAGAGTTTTAACGTAGACATGTTAAATATGTTCTTCAATTATGCAGTACTCACATTTCCATGCTTCGATTTTGAACCTACAATGTCATCTGGCCAATAACGGCTACAACGAACTATGTCATTTTCCTAAAATAAAGAAATATACATTATCATTTAATTTAATTAAACATTTTACGGAGGTTGAAAATCTAACCAAAATATCATCAATTTAACCAAAAGAACACAATGCTAAAGATGTTTTGATGTGTGATGCAACCATGGTCTAGCATAAATCATCATTACTCAAAGCCAAAATCATTATTATCATCTCATCCCTTTAATAATCTTCAAATAGACTATGGGAACTCTATATTGGCATTAAGTCATTGGTCACATCATGGAGAGCGAGTAAATCAAATAAACATACATTGTTATTATTCACGTCATACTCAAGGGAGGATTACAGATTAATTACACATACAGTATCATTAATTCAAGGCATTAGCAGCTGGATTTCTGCATTGCAAAACACTGAGAGTGGTACAGTATTGTACTTACTATTTCTCTAGTTACCATAGCAATAACAGTTACATCTTGTTCCCATACCATTTGCCAAAAATCATTAATAGTATTATCAATGGGTCCTTGAGTAGCGATAAAAGATAATGATTTTGACCGTGTTATATCCATTTTAATTGAACTTGCATTGATGTAATCGTTATGGAAAGGATTATTATTTGAGTCTAGAATTATACGATTCTCCTGTAAATGATATTAAAAGTCAAACATTATAATCACCATAGCAAAACTAGGTTCGAAAACACAATCGATCTTACAATTCAAATTTTCCAATTTGATCAGGAGTTTTCAAAAACAGTTCATGAACAAGAAAGTTATGTAGGTGCTTGTAAAAGTTGTACCAGTTATAATACGACGCAATTGGCACACAGTTTCCTATGAGCTATTGATTTGGCACACTCAAGTTATTTCAGGAGAAAACTCTAAGAAGAAAATCACTCTCCGCGGCTTTCTGCTTACATACCCTCTAGTGCGCCAAATATCAATAGCTCATAGGAACATGTGTGCCAATTGATTTGTATTATAAATAATGTAGCCTTCTGACAAAACTGGGCCATTTTCCTTACCCAAAATCTACCGGACACCGGACAACATATTAGAAAATGTGTTTGGAAAATTCCATACAAAATGTTATAACTGCACTTCAGCACTCTCAACATTTCCCAATATTAACGTGAAGCTGTGTGGTTCATTTAAAAACAATAGGATGTGAAAATCAGAATCATGACATGTGAAAACATGAGATTTGACAGG
The DNA here is from genome assembly GCA_916610825.1 of Haliclystus octoradiatus. NCBI lineage: Eukaryota > Metazoa > Cnidaria > Staurozoa > Stauromedusae > Haliclystidae > Haliclystus > Haliclystus octoradiatus. Next base: position 23,042,267 of record OU744446.1, read on the forward strand.
TCTTGCTTGGATAAACCTACAGTTACTACACAACTAACCTCATATGGCAGTACTTCTTTACTTCTTCTGTTCCTTTCTGCATTTATACTTAAAGTTGCCGTACTGAGATTACAATTCTGAAAAAGATACCCATTAGTTTGTCAATATCTAATTATATTTATGGAAATAAGGTTTTTCAAAGCTCTGCATTTGCTTACCAATTTTCTAGTGAAAACCTGTTCAAATTCATTATACATGTCATCATCATCAATGACACGTTCCAGTTGTTTAAGCTAAGGGAAAGCAAGACAAATATATGCATTAACATTTAATTGATTATCTGTGTTGGAAAATGAACCCCAACTTTAGTAAAGGAGAACCTGAGACGTCAACCTTACTTTTTGCAAGAATTGGATTCAAAGTTAACATATTCAAAAAAGCTTGGCCTGAAATATTTTGCTTGAACTCAAGATGTTTCATCTCATAATCAAGCTTGACTTGCTCAAGTTTTGTTCACTGTCATATGTTGACGTAAAAAGATTGAGATTCAGGAAAGTTAACTATCAAAGTAGCTTAGTAATTGCAATATGACTTAATTAAGGGAATACTGTGTAAGCAGAATTGAGATAGACAATAAAGCAAAGAATGAGATTACAATATCGAGAGGCATTTCCATGAGTTACAATGAATGGACCATTTCTAGTACTATGAGGGAGGTCAAAAATTACACAATGACTTCAACACAATTGCAATACTACACCAATTCACTATGCATACTACAGACATGGCTATGATCGTTGACTTGCATGTTTATGTTGCCAGCTATCTCTCCTGTTTTGCCTGCTATTGCTTTGAAGAAATTTATATACTTTTTCTTAGTGTAGCCTATGACTACTCAATGGATTAATTCCATAAAAATGGGTTGTACCTTATCTATCAGAGTGTAACCTATAGAATTGGGTAGCTGTGGACCGTAGCTAAAAAAAGTGATTACATTATCAAAAACAACAATCCAAGAAAACGTGTGCTAGATGATTATACTTACTAATTGATCTCTAGTTGGGAAATCAGTTTTGGTGAATCGTCGCCTGGAAGCTGGAGAGGGACTCCTTGATGATAGATTAGAATTTGTTGCAGAAAGGGAACTTGGAGCAATTGGTTGTGTTCTTGAATAATCTATACTTCCTTCAACATCCGAATCAGAACTATTGTACCCACTTGATGCAGCAGTTAGCCTGAAAATTAAAGTCAGAAACATCATTAAGATAAAAATAAGTAGAACAAATATAATATAGAAAAATTGAAGCAACTTGAAATTGAATCATGATTTTGATATGTATTTGTTACGTACTGGTACATAGATAAATTAAGGAGACAACAAAGAAACACATTCCTGAAGCAGTCGTAAGTTAAGCATTTAAAAGTCAGTCTTGCAAGGAAAAAATCTTTATATTGTTCTCAGTTTATGTATACTTATCAGGTATTTCTGAATAACTGATGATGATGATAATGATGATGATGATGATGAGGCATTTAAAAGCTATTTTTTACCATTCCAGCAAATTTTCTGGATGAAGCTGGTGCTTGAGTAATTCCCAAGCTGCATATTCTGCGGTTGGATCTGGGTGTGGTTCAGTCCATTTAAAATTAATGAGATCTATGACAGCATAGCTAGAGCTTAAGCTACATTGAATACAATTGTTTGTTTCATTCATACCTGCTGCTGACGCTTGATGCTATGCTACCAATTGAATTCCTGTCTGCTGGAGCAGCAAACCCGTTTTGACTACCATTGGTACTTCGAAATGAGCCAAAATCAACAAACGCAGCATTACAAATGCCAACAGCAGGAGGGGCTGAAAAGATAAATAAACAATCAAGCAAATTAATGAATTTATATTACACAGATATCTATAATATACTCACAGCCTACATATATTTTCATATTAGGCTTCTAATTCTCTTTGATTCTTACACCTTCATTTGGTATTGTATCTACCAACATTATAGTGCAATCAAATGACCTGTTACAATGGCGCTCAATCGATGAACATAATCAATTTTTGATTTTGAAGTTTGACTGCGGCTACATTGATATCGCAGCAGCCTGTAATAGCTAATCTTCAAATACTTAATTAATATACTGGAAAATTCTAAGCAAATTATATAGGGTGAGCCAGCAAACAAGCAACCACTCTATTGATCAACGCTAGCAATACTCAGTTTATCACAAACGGCACAGTGATTTTTACCATTTGTATAACGGAAATAGGACTGTATTATCAAATAATCATAAATGCACGTCTAAATTGAATACAGTGTTAAACGGCTGTTACGTGCGCCTATCTGTCATTTTGGTTCAAAATAAAGCACAGCAACAACACTTTTCAGATTAAGTATGTTTCTCTGACCAATAGACTTAGTCAGAGCAATATTAGGTTCCCTTACAAATTGTTCAAGACAGCTACAAAAACAATTCAGTTAGAGCTTGGTAAAAAATAAAACTTTCAGAGTATTAGATGGTGATAAATAAATGCATTAACAAACCTCCATCAACCTCTTCTTTTGCCTGTAAAAAAATGAAAAATACTTATAATGTGCTAAATAAATGTGTCAAAAAGTAGTCTGAAAATGACTCACTGTGTGGGTGATCAAAAGGGCAAATGGTAAGCACAATGGGATATCTGTACAAAGGAATACTCTTGATAGCAAGCAACCTCTAAGTAAAGTTCAAGCTCCACATCGTTTGAGTATAATTAATACAAAATGCGCTGTATATCATTGTTGAGGAATATGATTTACGATTTAATTTATGATATTAAGTAAAATGACAATAAGAAACTGTCTTCTCCTTCAACTGACAGCAATTATTGAAACTATTCCTTACTGTGGATTGCTCCTTGATCTTTTTCCTAGAAAGTGTTAATCTCCTTTGGAATGTGGGATTATCTCTACATCTAGAAATAAAAACAAAAATAATAAACTAATAGCAGAACCATATATTTAACTACAGATTTACCTTGCAATCTGTGCAATGCGTATGTGAAAAGTTAATTCTAAAATATCATAAATATGACGCAGTAATCAAATGTAATTCTGCAATTTGATTTGTTTGTCCATGCGTTTCAATTCTACGAGAAACATATTTCTCAAAAATTCCCGTTGAGATTTGAGGTTAGAATTTGCTCCAAACTGAAGAAGAGTATAGGAAACTATTGTCTATTTCTGTTGTGGTGTTTACCTTTGTGATGTAGGCCTAAATATTCAACCTCTTCAATATTCAAATTAATTTTAAATTACTTTGAAACAAAGTCGAATATTTAGGCCTACATCACAACAATAAACGCAATATCCTTGTCACTTTTTCTCGGGTCACCTTCAAACTTTTACAAATCAATTTTTTCAGTTGATAGACATCAGAAACAATCATTATTTTGAAAAATATTTAGTCAGTAGAATCCCCTATTAAAACTTACTGTAAACTCAATGCAGTGTCAGTTAGGAGTTCTCGTCGCACTCTAATAGATAAAACAAAGCAAAAAATGAAGCTAGAGAACAAACACAACAACTTAATTGGGTTGAACGATATTTAAATACAGTATCATAAGACACTATCACTACTCCTAGCCTACCCAAATCAATTAACACTCATAACTATTGTTATAACATTCACCTCTACGCAGTGGTCACCTGTCTATAGTGGTCACTATTGGTATTATGTCTAAAATAGTATTTTCTATTGAATCAACAATGTAAAATGGTATATATAGACCACCTACAAATAGTAGTCAATTTAATCTACTTCTCATACTCATAGCTTGCTTCTCTATACAAGTTTCATTGTAAACAGTCATACTATATAATTACTATTCTAGAAAATGTTTATAAGAAATGTGTAGGCTTATGTGATGTCATAACTCAGTTGCAAACTACATCAGCCTCCTCTGCTCATTTCAAATTGGTATCCGCTATCAAAATCAGTTTCGGATAAATCGTTTATATCTTTGGTTCTGTTGATGATTTCAATCAAGCCCATTACGCATGCTTGTGTTGTGCGGTTTGCCGATTCAAGAGAAACAAAAGTTGAGCCAGAAAACACTTTATAAATACCTTTTCCTGCTATTTGTCATTTGACGCTTTGATAAGGTTGGTGGTTGGTCATACCCGACTTAGTGAGTGTAGCACACTATTTTCACTCTTCATATAAGGCCCTTATCTGTTATTGGGGTAGAGGTAGAGCTTATTTCTGGCTGTAATGATCATTACGCAATACAATTCTAAAATCAGATAGCTTGAGGGATCATCTTAGATATCAACCCAGTTTGCTCCACTCAGAAATCAATGTATATATCATAATTAGCATATGTGGAATATTGATAATATCTCGCAATGGATAATACTTACTTGATATTACCAGTATTTGTTGGTGAATCATTTGCAAGTCTGAAGAACTGATGTTGAGTAACACACATGCGCCAGATATATTTTGCAGTTTCACTGTCTTTCTGCAAATTGAATGCAAGGCAATTCAAAATTACATCAGAGCTTAGGATAAGGATTCAGATTTTGATTTCTACATTTGTTCTCAATTATTTCTTCATAAGTTTGGCCATTCAATTGAAAATATTGCAATTAGCTTTTGAATCATAACATCTATTGAACTCCAGATGAAATAACAAAAGCTGTGAACTGTTGCATTTAGTTCATAATACCTATAGAAATCATATCAGGAATTTTGGAAAGACGAACCTTGGAAATTGGACTCTGCATTTGGGGATTCTAGATCCTGAGGGGTCACAATTTTTAATCATGGGTAACATGAGCCACTGTCGAAAGCAGCAATTGCTTTTAGGTGTTATATTTGGAACTCCTTAATTGACACATCATAAACTGATATAAAGTAGTGGGTAGACATCAAAGTGCTAACAATTTATTAGTTGATAATTCAAGATATGTCAGGCTGGATTTTATGAACAAAAGCAGATGCCACAGACAAGACATTTAAAGGTGATCTTGACCTCCTATGGTTTATCAGACTATTTCCATGAGTAACAAAAAGTTGTGATCTTCAGCCGAAGAAAAACCATTACCGGTATACAGTGAAGAAATCAAGTTCAAAAATTGCAAATTCGTTTTAAATGAGCCTGACATTTATTAATCCTCTTACCGTCTCAAATTGTACTGTTGTTTCATTGTTTGTACTTTCTATACAGAAATATTGCCTGTTATAAGCCATGCGTCCAATATCTGGCCATCTAGAAATACATATTGAGATTAGGAGATTGAGTCAAACAATACAAAATGCACATATTCCAATCGCTAGTTGTGTATGTCAAATAATTAATGTTGATGATAGTTTTATTCACAGAAGCTAACCCTAGAATAGGAAATTATGTTTCCAGTACTACTGTATCATAGACTACTGATTAAGTGACATCACACACAACCAACATTGATGCCGACATTATGAATAGTCATCTTTTAGCCTTGGTCATGAAAAAGCAATATCAGACCCTAACAAATGGAGAAACGTTTAACTGTCAGGTAGGGTCCAACAAAACGTTCACCTTTCTGGAATCCTAGAGGCATTTCAACATTTTTTTCTGAACTTTTTTGTTGAAGTTTGACCAATAAATCATAAAAATATTCATTTTCTTCTGATTTTGCTGAAACTTTCCGGCATCTAGGATTCTTACTTTTTCTGATCCTGCTGTAAAGGAAAATTTTTGTAATTTCCCAAGCATTTTTGCAAATATTTCTGTACTGCAATACAGTGAAACCTGTATAAAACAGCCAGCTACGAGAGGTAGATAAATTGACCATTATAGACAGGTGGCCTTTATATGCAGGTTTGATTCAATAGAAATACTATTTTAGACATTGCAAGAGTGACCACTATAGACAGGTGGCCGCTGTATAGAGGTGACCGTTATAACAGGTTTGACTGTAGTTCCTTTGTCAGGGAAATATTGGTGCCCCCATGATGCCAAATCACCATATTAATACAAAAATCAAACCAGATTCAAAACATTTTTACAATTTGATCTTGGATGAGAATTATGAATTTGAGCTTGGATTGACTGGCTCGATTAGATACAAAACAGAAAGAATAATAATTAACATATCTTTGTTTGATTAATTTTATGCTGTGTTTGATTAATCTGAGCATTTGGTAACTCTAGTAGCCAGCGTTTGCATATACAAGTTTTGAGTGATGCGATCTTAAAGTTTTCAGAGAAAATTTATGTAATTATGTTTTACAACATTTTTATTTGGATGAATTATAGTGATGTGGGATAACTATTTATTGGTTATTACCCTAACAACCCCTGTGAAAAAAATCCATGAGTTCATGAACAGTTCATGAACTTCATGAACAGTTCATGAACTTCATGAACAGTTCATGAAAATTTTTTGTGGGTTCATGAACAGTTCATGAACAGTCACAGAGAGTTCATGAACACTTCATGAACCGGTTCATGAACTGGTTCATGAACGTGAAATTGCCCAAAAGTTCATGAACAGTTCATGAACTGTTCATGAACTGTTCATGAACAGCTCATGAACTTTTGGGCAATTTCATGTTCATGAACTCATGAACTTTTTTTCGCAGGGGAAGTAACTGATGCTGTATGCCTCCCGCAATGTCTGCTTTCTCAACACATTTGGGAGCACGGTTTGCTGAAAGTGCTGTGGTATCTATCTAAAGAATGTGAATCTTTCAAATAGACTTGAACGAAGGAAGAATTTTCAACCTCTAGCATTTTCGTTTTAAGTCGTTTACATTGTTGAACTGATTACCAATTGTGATTTAATTACTGATCTGATTGGCACAATTAGTTTTAGTCTGGAAGTGGGAATTATATGAGAGGCATGGGACAGTCAATGTCACGCTGAAGAGTTAACCCTCCAGAATATTTTAGGTGTATTCAAATCGCCATATACCATACCAGTAGGAATTATTCTTTGATCTATATACGTAAGGAATCAGGATGAATCGATTATAGCAATCATTGTTAGGCATTTATTGCAATATTCTGAAATCTTTCGACTTGACAAGTCGTTGACCTTCATATCGACCTACAGTGAACTAATGACATATTTGGTTATGCCAATGATTTGAGCTCCAATTTATAATGTATATCTTACTTAAAGTAGACAGGTGGTAGACCATTTCCATGTTCAATGCGAATGCCAACAAAAGATGGAACTATCAATATTTGAACGCCTTCTTTATCCTGCAAACAAATGCAATGATATTAGAATTTAAACCAATTATTAAAGAAAGAAAGATATTTACACAAAGTGTTTTTTTTATGTTAGAAGTCAATTCCCTTTCATGGTTATACATATCCAATTGAGATTTCAGTTCAACTAAATCATTATTCTTAATAATGCTACATGATGTCAATGTTGGTTTCAGATTTGTAAAGGACATACTTTTGCGGTATGAAATTCAACACCATAACCATCCAATTGTTGGCATTCAGTGATGTAAGCAGCTTCTGAAGCAGCAGGTGACATACCACTAAAAACAAATGAAAATAATTATGTAAGCCCATAAGTAAGAAACATTGGCCAACAAAATATCATCTACAGCAGAATGTTAACTGGTAAGAACTTTCATAACACATCAAGAATAAGATTATGTAATCGACATAAATATTTGTGGTATCAGTTATAAATGTTAGCCTTCATACAAAGTGAAAACTGTTTGTCAATTGTTTAGCTTTAGAAGAGATAAAACTTTGTTGCATCAAAGATTGATTCAGAATGACACGATTTATTGAAAATAAAAAAACTTACGCATTTTTGGTGTGCAGTGCTGATATCTGTAAACATCAAAAGAGAGACAAACTAGTTACCCTGGTCAAAGCAAAATTGAGTGCTAATAGCTTGGATTCTGCAAACACGCACAGTCAACAAAATAATAACAATAAGCAATACCAATTAGTTGAAATTATTAATATAGTTTGTGAAGTACCTTTGAATTGAGTTCCTCTGTAGTAAATTTATCAGAAATTTTCTAAAAAAGTTGAAAATAAAAACGATAAAAGTTATAAACAAAAAAGATCATCTTTGGGGCAAAATCACAAATTGATTATGCTGAGAACAAAACAAACATCTGGCCAAATTACTCATGCCAACACAGCAAATTAGAAGCAAAATACCAAGCTTCAACGATTGGTTGAAAATGATGTAATAATTCAGCTCAGGCCACTAAAACTTGACTCTGGCGGAATGACGTAATTCAGCTCAGGCCACTAAAACTTGACTCTGACTTGACTTGAATAAAAAATTAATTTGGCCACGTCTCATTTTCCTTTGCCAACACACATCAATTTTAGGCACTGAGTTGGTGTGTATTGGGCTATGAAAAAAAGAAATTGAGCCGTAGCTGTAGTAGTGAAGGACTACTGTGGTATGTTGGGGGATACAAGAAAGCATCCGAAAATCACAAGCCCGTAGGTCAAATGTTGTTCAAATTTCAAATGGCTCTTAACATCCAAAATATTGGTATCAACCATGTGAAAACAGTTCATGAAAAATTCCAAGAAAACTGGGCCATTTAACTTTCATGAACTGTTCATGATCATGAACTATTTTTAATGAACTTCATTTTTACTGACTGAAATAATTTTTTCTATAAATCTTGTTGAAGATAGGATCCAAAATAAATAAAAGCCCAGACCCAAATCTGGGTCCAGCCAAAAGGCGAAAATCCTGCCAGATCTGGGTACTGGTCACCAAAGCTTCCATAAACAAATCTCTGAGAAGAGGATATTTGTTTGATTGATTTTGGAACAGAAAGAAACAGCAGTATACAATTGTTTGACTGTAAACTGCAGACATAGAAATGCTTATTGAAGTATCAGCTTATTGGTTAATCATGCCAAGAGTGATGTGGTTTGCCTACTGCCATATCAAATAAGTATGGATTTAGCAAGTAATATAGGCCATCATATAAATCCCCACTGACATGGCGGTGGCAGATTAGGTTACATCGATTACAGGTCGGAACAAATGGATTCCAACAGCAAAGCACTAAGTCCAAACAATGGTGTAGACAACATTACTAATTTAGCCCTAAAACAATAGCTATCTTACTTTTGGCAATAAAATAAAATCTTGAAGGAAATCTATTGAATGTAGGTCTTGATCGTGATCACCAAATTCAGCTGAAAATGAAATGAAAGCATGAAACCACATTACTAATGTGACATTAATGAACTACCATAGGCTAACAACTCTACTGTCAAAAGTATAGAGAAGTCCATTAAGGTGAAATGGCCAACTTTTTCATGAGTAGTTAGTTGATGAGGCAATGATACATTGTTGGAGAACTGTTAACAAAGTATGCTAGCTAGCTTCATAGGAGGGTTAACAAACACTGTAAGTGTATAAGTCAAGTTTACCCTATACTGGGAACGCTTGTGCGCACGCGCCAAATGTGATTGACGTCTGATAATCAATTACATTGCACATATAGTTGTAGAGAGGAGGTTGGTGTGACCAGAAGCTATCAGCCGACACACGGTATGTAAATATATAAGTAAATTGTTTGTCATTATCATTTATCATTATCTTTGTCATTATCATCCGTCATTATCAACTTACTTAGCTCACATATTAATCCATTTATTATTCTATTGCATTGTAGTTTTTAACACAATTATCATAGCCATTACCATTACCATTACCACTGAAACATTGAAAATCATTATCTACTTAATGAATTAAAAAAGAAGAATATTGGTATAACAAATGGTGTCAAATATCTGTCTCTCTTCATCTCTCTTATCCTGTTTAGTTCTGTCTCGTGTTTCTGTCAAGTAAAATCTACAATTGTCAGTGTAAATTATAAATCAAGTATTTTGATGATACAGTAGGCTACAATGTATTAATTTAAATTATCTTAAACATTGACAAATATATTCTCTTAGTGAACAACCACAAACAATGGTAGCTGGTACTAGTGGTTGCCTCAGATGTGACATTTTATATTTTATTTCGAATTTCTTAATTGGATTCATTTGTTTTAAATTTCTATGAACATTTGATATGCATTTGAGTTAAGGCGGGTTTGACTATAAAATTACAGTCCTATTAATAGCTGTCCTGCTGTGATTGTATTGTTTGATTTATTCAACACCTCAAACGCGACATTTTTACAACTAGACGGATGATAGTTTATTTAACCTGGAAAATTTAGGACTGGAAAGTATTGTGAAGCAATTTCTTATTTGAAAGACAAAATTTAGTTTATTATAGGCCTACAGTCACACTTGGTTAATATGTACCTCCTTAATATCCCACCTTGTTCAATATCCCTACAGTTATTATTCTGCGTACAAACATCATATTCAACCTCGCTTAATAAAGTCACACTTTCCACCGCATGAGAGGGGCGTATTAAGCAAGTTTGACTGAATACTTGTAGTCATAATCAATCACACAAATAAAATAAAGAAGATTGACATTGGCATACACATTTTTAAATAAAACCCAGTCTCGTCACTAGAGAACATCAGTAGAATTGTTAACAACAAACAAATATTTTATTACCAGTAAGTTGAATGAGTCCATCATAAACTGAATAAAGTGATTTATCAAAACAAATAATAGAAGACATACCTTGAACAGCATATGCAGCAAGCCTCAATGCAGTATCCAAACCACAACTTAATGATCCACTTGTGATGTTTAACTTTAGTTGAAGATAGTAAAAATACCTAAAACATAATTTGATACAACTACAACTACAAGAACACACTATGGTTAGCTCAGCCAGATTTGAATCAAATGCAGAAGCATCCATTTTCAAACCTATTGTAAAAACCATAATGTAGGTGTACAGCATAACATGGCATTGAATTTGTAGCCAATCGACATCAAAAAAGAACAGACCTGTAGCCCAATCATAATAATACTGTAATTGAAACAAAGTAGTTATAATTTTTAATATTAGAAAGGAAAGAATATAAACCTATGGTGGCCCACAACAGTATAAACTTTCCAAAAAACGCAACATTAACTTTTCTTGATGACACAAATGAAAATAACATGACACATTAACTTTTTGATGATACAAATTGATAAAAAAATCACAATACATTAACTTTTTTTAATGACACAAACAAAAAAAATGTTGCAGCACAAAACGTATTTAGAACAACATTGAAAAAGTCACAGCAAAACTTTTGTTGGGTCACAAGTGCCATGCGCCTCGGCGGAAGTAATCAAACACGTTAAATTGAAAACAAGACAATGAATCAGTTTGTCATGAAATGACGAAAACATTGTTGGGTAGGAAAGTCTGTACCTCGTTATGCGTCCTTATAAACTGTGAAAATTTATAAATTTTGAAAAAGCCGGTTTTAGACATGTATCGAAGGTAATTTAAAAAAGCTAAATGAAAAAATAATAAGCTATGGGCTACCATACTAAATAGTTCACATTGCAATTTAACACCTCGTAAGGAAGCAATCAAATTTCAAATTTCACCAAAATGTTAGTTATTATTGAGCACCATGTCAACCCCAAAATATAAGCATCACACATCCATTGTTTTGATTGCAGAATATTATTTTTTCATTAATATCTCCATCCATACATAATTAATAAACTAAATCGTAAAATAGTAAACAAATTTTTATAGATCAAGTTAATTGCCAGGTGATTGCTGTCATTTGAAGCCCAAATTTATAGGCCTAACATCCCTTGGAATATAGACTTAACAACAATAAATGACAAACGATGAAACCGCGACAACAGGACACAGAGATACACACACCATTCCACAATTTGTATATAGATTTCTACCGCTCCCATTGATCTGGTTCAGCCTGAATGCTAGAATCCAAATATGGTACTCATACAAAATGTTGAAAATCTGATTAGATATGGAGAATTTGATATTGAGAACACTGTTCAACTGATCAGTGACCACAGTAAGCAGGCGCATGTTTCCGTTACTAATCTAGATAGATATGTGAAAGTAGCATTAGTATTAGAACTATTACCTTGTAATTTCTTGTCTCAATTTTTGACAGTTATCAACAAATAATTGAACTCGGAAATAAACAGTATGTGGAAGTTCTTTGTTAGTCTTTTGAGCGTATTTTACCAGCTGATGTTTTAACGGCTTGTCAGGATTTATCCATCGCAAGTCATGCCTCTTGTTCACATATCGAAGTCCAAAATAAGAAATCTGTTGAATAAGAAAGAAATAGTTCTGATTTTGTTGTAATAAAGCGAATATGTGCTGTCTTTTTTCTCAGAGATATTTGGGTTAGCCTGCTCACAGGCTCTCCAGATGTAAAATCTAACCTCTGTAAAATAAACGTAGTCTGCTACGCTGTGGGAAAGAGCTGATTTCGCTGATTGAGTAAATATGCTGTAAAATCATTGTCTTTTCGAGGCTGTGATTCGATACCAAGATATTTTGGCGAAGAATAAGGGTAGGCCTATAGTATTTTCAAAGAGATGCACAGGGCCGTTCCTAGTATGGGGTACTACACTGGGGGCGTGAACTCCTCCTGGGGATTTGCTCAGTGGGCAAATCTTCCTTGAAATGACTCCAGTCGGCAAAAGAGGGAAGAAATGGCAAAGGAATATTGTGATGCTTGCTTTCTAAGAGTGGAAGTAAAATATTTGTTTTAATTCTTGTCCACACAAATCATGAATTACTGTAAATAGAGACAATTATCATCAACTTTTGGTGTTTGATCAAGAGGATAGACGAGAGAAATTTTGGACAGGTGTTCCACAGGAAAAAGAGAAAAATGAGGTAATCCCCAACTTTCGTCCAAGCAGTATTTGCACATTACCACAGCAATTTATTCTTGATATGAAGGAAAACAGTGACTGTGCCTAGCTATAAGAAGGATAATGTAGGTTTGGTAATTTCTCCCATCAATTTGGCTGTGGTGTTATTGCTTGATGATATTGTTAATTGTTCACTTTGGCATCATTTCAGAAATTTTAATGTTGTACAATATACATCATATTACATTTGTTAATTTACGCATTTGTCATACAAGATCTTAATTTGAATCTAAGTTGAAATTATTTCACGTCAGATTTTTACTATATGCTAGAACCAAGAATAGATATCAATATAATTTTAGCGAAGATCCTGGAAATGAGTTTAAAGAGGACAACAATTGATCAGAGATGATTAGATAATAAATGAAAGCCACAAAATATATCAGATCAAATAATAACAACTTTAATTAAAGTTTTTTTAGCCTGAGTTTTAATCAGAAAAATGAATAAATTAATAGATATTTGTTAAATGGTAAGAATAATTTTCTTTCTTGCGTTGCATATTTTTCAGATTAGATTTCACAATTTATAAAACTGATGTCATGATATATGTATGATTGTATGTGTGGGCTGACTCGTCAGATTTACGGATAATTTTCCGACTCAGCAGGTTGGGATGTAAATTCCAGCTTTACCATTATCATGTAAGTGTAATACAGTTTTTTCGTTTTAGAAAAATAACTGTATCTTTTTAATAGGAGCAACAATATTTCACCCTTTAAATATCTCTTATGTGATTATTATTATTGTTTTGGAATGAGCGGGTACTTCCTTTAAAACATGATAATAACAACACTGAAACAAAAATTGTTTTGATATTCTGATCTTTGAAAACAATAGACAACATCGAATGATCAAAATTAACCGCTAAAGATTAGATGTTTATATATCACACATTTTTAGACTTGCTTCAATAAAAATTAAACATTTCTCACCTCTTGTAAGCTCAAAGCTCGTGATATTTTTTCAAGACATTCCCTTCCCTTTGAGTTGACATTCAAAACAACATCTGTAACTGTATTATCTAGCAGTCGCACTTTCAAAGTATAATGATTCTCCAAGTCCCCATCGTGGTTTTTCTTCGTAAAATTTAAATTGAAGGGCATTGTCAGGTTCAATCTGATATAAATATTATAGGCCTAAAGGCTTTGATAGACTTATTCTGAGCCAAAGAGTTTCATGATCTATTAAACGCAGCTGTAAAACCTCGATTTATTCAACTAAAGCACGCTAAAATATTGCTACGCCAGTTGTAGTATGATAAATTAAAAGCTTGAATTCATTGTCGATAAGTTATGATGTGTCTTTTTCATGCGGCAGCCAAAGCAACTCCCTCGTAAATAACAATGTTATCACAAAAATTATACAGAGAATAGATCAGCTCTTGTCATCAAAAGAAAAATAATAAAATAATGCCACCTGCTATAGATATATTGTTAAGCGAAAAATACGAGTATTGTAGCAGGTTTTATGAGTCAGTCTGTCGGGTGAAAACTCAAAACCTTAAAATGTGATAACTAATATAGCCAAGTCATCTGTTTCGGACTGCACTGTAAAAATATTTCACAGTTGAAAAGCTTGGATAACTTTAGATCATAGTGGCGTCACGGTTTGAAATTTTGTTTGAAGTTCAGAAAAACTTTGAAATCTCAACAATCGTTTTTTGAAATCCGCGGGGGGCAAAATCAATATAAATTGGCATGAGAAAAATGCCAAAAGTATAATTCACACGATGTAAGTAATGTCAATGATTTAAAATTAATATCTAACTACAGTTGTCCGTTTTAAGGTTTCTCACAAAATGGTTTTGTTATAAGTTTTTAATTTCTATTCAAAGTACAATAAACATTGTTTAAATTTTTTTTAAATGTGTGTACTCTTTGAGATTTGAATAGATGTACACATAGAAAATATCAACAGAAGTCAGAAGATGGTTTTTCTTACACATTTTTTGTGCTGTACACATAACTGTAATGCAATCCTAATGTAATCCGCTCAACCATCTTTGTTTCAACAGAAATCCATAATACGTCAGTTAATATGTCAAATTCCAATGTGACTCACCACTATAATCTGATTATCCGATTGCATTAATGCATCCGGATTTCCACCCATCTGTCAAGTATATATGACGTAAAAGCTATTTACGTAATATACTGTTGTTTTGTTGCCATAAAAGAGATATGGATCGAGTAAAATAGTTTTGTTGTAGACCTGTTCAAAATGGCGATTTCAAAGCGTGAATTTATTGTTATTCAGGATTTAATTGGATTGCGACTGCGTTTGCGTAGAGTTTCATTATAAGTTCTACCGCTTCAACTGAAGAGTTAATTTATTCACAATGGTTATGATCGAAGGAACGCTTTGGAAATGGACAAACTACTTAAGTGGTAATGGATTAATTTTAGTCTGGCAAATAGAACTAGGCCTTAAGAACTCAACTCAATGCTTCATCATGATAACGAAATGGGTTGCTGACTGAACACAATACTGTATGCGTGTAAACATCACAACCCACAAGTCTGGTCTGATGTACCTGTAAATAGTCCTATCATAGTAATATCATGTCAGTCTGCTTCTGCTGTGGCCTGCAGTAGGCCTAGTAGGCGTAAGGCCAATGAAATTAGATCTATATTTTCTCGTCAGCGCCTGCGTCCTATTTCGATGCCGCATCAAAATCAAAAAATTTCATTATTCATTGTATCTGCTGAAGAAACCATCTGTAAATATTGTTGATTTAATTTCCACAGACAATAAAAGTCGCAACTATAAAGTCAAAAATTGTAGCAAATTTATTTGACACTTGGAGAAGCGGTTTAGTTTCCAATTCACACAAAACATTTGCAGTTGTAGTATAGTATTAGAGGTCTGCATCAACAACGCGGAAATCATTGTTTTAAACTGGCGGCTTTTTAAAGATTGCAGAATCATAACGCGCGGCAATTCTATTGTCACTCTCTGCGATAGTCTTTCTATACCTTTTAATCTTTTATTGATTAATACAATACGCTATGAGGATTGCTGCCTGCATGCTACTTTTACAAAATTATAGTGTTTAATATTTTTGATTATTGGTGATTTAACATATTTGTCACTCTAGTAAGCCAACAAAATATTTTTATGATGAGTATAGTTTATGTTATTAATATGCTACTAACGTTCTTTAGTCAGCGCAAGATGGTCTGTTGATGGAATGTAGCGATCCATCAACCTTGCACGGGGACATTGTCAGAGAAAATGAGAGGAAGAACAATCTCTTGAACAATCTCACTAGAAATTAGAAAGTCATGAGCCTCGTTTTCAGCTAAAAATCATAGCATGCTCAAAAATTGATGCAGCCTTTGAGGACGCAGTTTAAATGAAAAAGGCGTATTTCAATGCTGCTTTAACATCACAAAGCTTTTTATACGTTTCATTTTAGTGATTTATATGACAAGGTATATACGTGATTACAAGCAGAATTTTTATTGTTAACAAAACCATTACATTCTGGATAAGAAAATAGATAAAAAACAATCCAGTTCAAACACTTTATACTTTTAGTAGTGTACATTTTGATTTGGATAATTTCCAAATGCCATGGCGCAGTCGCTGGCTGAAGTGCAGACAATACTCTTTCGACTCAATTACAATTAAATTACAATTAACAAAATAAGATGTAGCGCGAGAATAAAATTAATAATACAATAAAGAGATATTAAATTTAAGATTTGTGGATAAAGAACAAGAAATATCATATCTAAAATGTATGGGGCAAAAATATTGGACAAACGCACTGTTGCATTCATAGCAATTTCATTCGAAAGTAATATATGTAATAGCTTGCAATGAATGTCATGGTAGATATCTTAATAAGTTATTGCAAGACTCAAGTATAGAGAAAATGTTCAAGTCTTTCTCAATAGATATAATAGAAAAGTACCGTTAACTAAACCTTATTATATGTCTCTCTCTGCAACTACACGCCCTTCACTCTCCGGCAAAAATGAACAAAGCTAAATGATAGTGACCACGCTGACTGCTAAAATTGTGTAGGTTGGTCTCGGGAGACAATATCTGTGGTATACATTATTTATTCCCGTTTATGTACTGCATTTATATGGTTGCCCGGGAGACTTTTGTTGGAATAGCGATTGTTTGGGTTCGAGCATCACTATAAAGTAGACAATAATAAAACAATGGTGGGAATTCATAGCCTTCAAAAACGGTACGTTTCAACTCCCTGTATGTATAGTTTTGGATCAACACAGTGATCGCTGAAGTGGACGTTGCGACCAAAATTTCCCAAATTTGTATCAATTTTCCTGAATCCGCTGTTGCAGGTAGCTGTCTAAGAAATTCTCTTGAACATTTCTATATTTTTATAATTTTTTTGCAAGTGGAATGATATCAATCACGAACATATTGGAAAAGATCGATCCTGAGGTATAATAGCACTTTTTCAGTGCATCACAAGCCAACCGTCCTACGTCCTGAATTTTTAATGGTGCTGCCGCTTGCGCGTCGGCGAAGTTGACTTTGCGGGTAAATCGCATGCTACACATACGATTTAACCCTTCGGTTTGGTGAAGCACCAGCATAGAATGATCACAAATTCACGATCAAAACCTGTAATTGGATCGAAATCATTGTTCGTCAGATCGGGTCTAATAGATAGATATCCACCGCAACCAAAATCAATGAGTAATTAGGAGAAAACAATGAAAGTTAAGATATTGCATAAATATGATTATATGACGTTCTATAAGTTCTAGTCTAAACTATGTACTTAGTAATTTAACTACCAATTGATTTCACACAAATATTTTCTCTCCTTTCCAATTGATATTTTGTTTTAATTAATCCTATAAGGCCCTATAATAGTAAAAGTTGAATATTAACACGAGGCTGTTCAGGTGGCACTTCTTTGGAACTACTATTCACCTTGTTATTTTTCATTCATTCTTGGCCTGTTGTATGTCTTGAAAATCGATGGGGATCACATTATTTTAAAAATGTACTTTGGAACTGACTTGGGCCTACCATGAACTTGGAGCTTGAACTTGAATTGAGCCTCACTTTGAAACTATTTACTTCTCTTCGATCCAAACCCATTTGATCCATTCTGATATCAAATACCAATTCAAAGAAAATGGCTTTGTTACAAATGCTAATTGAAAGGGCATATTTGTATGAAATCACTTGGCAGTTAAATATTAAGTACATAATTTAGACTAAAGCTATAGATAAGAAAGCTAAAGCTGTTTATGCAATATTTTAACTTTCATTGTTTTCTCCTAATTACTCCTTGATTTTGGCTGCGGTAAATATCTATCTATCAGACGCGATCTGACGAACGATAATTTATTTCGATCCAAGTACAGGCTCTGATCATTCTATGAGCCTGAAAAGACAAATCAATGTTAAATCAACGATAATTGAAATATCAAACGCTATAATTTGGTAAAAGTAGCATGCAAGCAACAATCCTGATAGTGTATCATATTGATCAATAGAAATTAGAAGGTATAGAAAGACTATCGCACATTCATGTAAGAATCACCGCGCGTAAAGATTCTGCAATCTCTAAAAAGGCGCCAGCTTAAAACAATGATTTCCATGCTTCGGCTCACTTCCGCTAAAAATAGTGAAAATGTTCAGGATGGGAAAAGTACAAAGTATGTATGTAAAGCAGCGTGAATATGTAACTGATCACGATGAAATAAGTAGCAATCGGTTTCATAAAGAATAAAGATAACAGCAAGGAATGTAATTGAAGTAGAATGAAGTTTATGAACTGCAAGCCTTCGGCTTGCGGCCTGCGCCCGGGGCCTTGTCGCTTCCCTCCAATAAGATTCATCCCCGGATTGCTTTGCAATCGGTCAACGCAATCGGTTAATGGTTTCACAGTAAATAATTGCACATTCTACAAAATGCCTGAAAATTAGGTACCCGGAAGCATTAAAATTGTAGCAACAGTTCCACCAGATTAAAGGAGCAAAATTGACTGGCGGTCCATACGAGCTCAGTTTGAATTAAGCTTAGCATAAATTCAAAGATCAACGTCAGTCATGGAATCAGTTCGGAATGGCTTCAAATTCCAGTTTCAGCCTGGTTTCAGGCATAGAAATAGCATAGAAACAATACAAACGACAAACACGCACATGACTCTGACCGTGTAGAGCCTGCCGGTCAATTTTGCTTCTTTAAAGATATAAAAATGAAGAGGAATATTTACAACAGTTAAACAATTAAACCCTAATGCGCCACTCCTGCAGGTGAAAACATTTTAATTTCAAAGAAAGGACACAAATGCTATTCTTATTCCTTAATTCTTATATGCTTATATCTCCCAATGGTGTCATTTTAAAATCGTCCATTTCGAGGATAATATAAGTATTTAAATAAAATGAAAAGCATAAGAAGTGAATAAAGAATTCCATCTTACTGGATATAGTTATTTTGATCAAATTCGGGAAAATAAGAGGATTGAATTTTGATAAGATAACATTGTCAACTTTAGACATTCCCGAACTTTTTTTTGCGATCTCTTGAATGCACTCACCACGAATATCGTTAATGTCCGGCTCTTTTCCGGTGCCAGGGCAGTTCCCTTGTTGTTCAAAATGTCCCAGTTTACTGATTTCGAGAGCCATCTCAGAAAAAGCAGTGAATAATTTCCAAATGTGGGCTACTGTTGCATTAAAACAATTAATAAAACTGCAAGGGATTAGCCTACTTGGGAGGAAAGAAAGTATTTTGCTTCTGAAATGAATCAATTAGCTGTTATCAGCTCCTTATTTACTACTGCAAAAACAATGAAGTACTGTTGAATTATTTGTCTGCAGATAATTTTGATTAGTTGCTAATGGAAAGACCATTTGTTCGCTGAGAATAAAATTGTTGTCATACCCCGCCTGAATGAACACAATATTTTCTCAATATTCTCTTGAACTCATGTAGAGCACTTGATTGAAATTAATTTAGCCACCCCACACCGTGCTCTGCAAGTGCTCTACATTGTTTAGCTGAATACAAAGCACTTATAGGGCAGATGCTGCTTGAAGTTGCTAAATAAACGCAACATCGTATCAACTCAATTTCTGCTTTTGACTCTCGTTTTGTAAAGGATATGTGCCACAGCATCTCTGAATACTTTTAAAGTAATTCAAAACTCATCTATTTATATCTGGCTTTATTAGTAACAGCAAAATGATTTGTAAAATAAGAAACATTTTTATATTTGTCTGTTAGTTAATTTAATTTTGATTATTCAAGTTTTTTAACATAGCTACAAACTATAATTATCATATTTAATTATGTAGGCCCACTCAATTTTAACAATTTACGTCATTCATCTATAAGCGCTTTTGATCAAATCAAGTGTAATCAAATGTAAAATGCTCCATTTAAATTTTGAATTATTATTATTGAGTATGAAACCTATCAAAATAGAGTACGCCATTATAGTATGCCAGTAGAATGTGTCATTGTTAACCATTTAGGAAAGACTTTCGTCATTCAGTGGAATCGAGCAATAGATTTGTGAAGCTCATGTTGAGTAAATGTTGAATTCATTTTGCCCACCACCAATTTAGCCACCCCATGCAGTATCAGCTCTACACTAAAGATGTGCGAATCCAATCGGACCAGGGTCTGACAAAAGTAAGAATTCTGGAATTCTAGATTCTTGAAGGTTAAGCAAATTCAGACAAAAATTTATATTTTTAATGATTTTTTGGTCAAACATCAACAAAAATGTTCAGAAGAAAATGTTAAAATGCCTCTAGGATTCCAGAAGGCTGAACCTTTTTCGGACCCTGAATCCGATTCGGATTGACTTTTAGCTTCAGATCAGATCAGGCTGACATTTTTCTGTCAAATTGAATTGTACTTTGAGAATAGTTTTACATCGCTTTTAACAACATTATGCCTAGATTTAACAAAAAATGTCTTTTTATTGCCTTATTAAGAGTACCAGGATCAAGACAAATTCGTACTTTGCCATTTGGTTTTTCGACTACTACCATGGATTTACCCAATCAATGTCATCTCTGACAGTCAATTTGACATTCATAAACTCATGAACTTTATTGACAGGGGCATATCTGATATCTGCCACCAGATAATAAAATCAGTTTCTTTTTGCGTTAGGCTGGCAACCACGGTGGTTTGTTCTTGATTACGGTGTTTTAGCATATTATCGGACACAAGATGAAGCACATCTTGGAAGCAGAGGATCAATGAAAATGTCATGTTGTGAAATAAATGGTAAGTTGTGCTAGACTTAAGATACAAAATTGTAGTTTTATCAGGGAGTCTTAAATTCACTCTCAACCTTCAAACTACCCTGATACATGATATAATTTGTTCTATTTGAAATTTGAATGATTGCAATTGTCTCGCTTAGAACAATATCTTCAGTGAGAGCATTCCACAAGTACATAACGTGACTGAAAAATGGAGTTTTTGTGGTTCATCCCCTCATAATTACTAATTTTTACAATAAATTTGATTGACACTCTAGAATAAACCAAACTATAGATGATACAGTTACAAGGTTAATTAAATATGAACTTGACAGTTAAATAAACCTTTAAATCTCTTCCTATTTGAAACCATGTAGTATCCTCCATTATTGGGCTTTAAAGTTCATGCAATACTTTTTAATTTTCAAATTTCTACACTCATTATCCCCATAACATATTATGTGTCCAGCATTCTGGTATTTGCTATTATTATTGCTTGGGTATTCTCAAAATCAAAATATAAAAATTAGCAACAGAGACAGTGTAAACTTTATTTGATGATTAGTACAAAGGTATACACTGCTACTGTGACATTCCTTGACTGATTTTATCTATTTATGAATAGCCCTTTTGTTGATGTTTCTTTAACCTCCTGTGTATCTACTATCTTCTGTTTTCTTTTCTACAGTTAATCCTCATGATCCATTGCGATTAGATTTGAAAATTCCCCCTGAAAACTACATCTACTTACGGGCTTCAACTCCTGCTGAAAGACAGCAATGGCTGGTTGCATTAGGGACTGCAAAAGCATGTTTGACTGATGGTACTATTCCAGAACACAGGCAACAATGTAAGTACATATATGCTTCAATATCCTAGTACAAGAGTTAGGTATACTCATAGACATAATAGATATAATAATATCTAATATGTCGTCTATGAGTATAATTTATTTTTCACTACAAGAAGAGGATATATAGGGCTGTGTGACCAAGTTTTCGATTGTTTCTTCAGTCAGTTTCTCAAGCAAGCCATTTGAGTTATATATCATTAGAATTGCTGTTTTCCTGTTGTGGTTCGAATAGACTTTGATTTCATTATTTCACTTCCTGTTTCACATTGTAGGCCTATGGCTTTTATTTCCGATATTAAATTCCACCCGTTGTGGAATTCCAAAAACACATCTCTTATTTAAATTAGCCCAGCAATGTGGATGAATCATTGGCAGTACTGTATATTATAAATGGTATTGTACTGAAGGAGTTGATAGCATTAAAACATTTGAAAAATGCAGGTTTAAAGAACCCTTGTAAAACTTCAAGAACAATTAATTAACGTGTTTATGATTCATGAAATCACAAGCATTTCATGCGCTGCGATCAGATAGTTCACAAACCGTTAATTAAGAATAATTAGCTTAAATTGATACACCTTTTCATGGATAGTTCATAAAACTGTTCTACAGGGGATAGGTATTTTCTATGACAATTATAATCCTGTCATGCTTCTGTGAATAGGCAAACATGGCCTACTTTCTCCTATTTTGCATTGCGATCTGTCAAGAATAGTTTCTGTCTTTCTATCTTAAATTGAATTTTATTTTTCTTCATTTATAGTTGATGCTGTCATGTTTTTACGAGATAAAATGTCAGAATTGAGTACAGATCGAAATATATTATTAAAGCAAGTTCATGCGTTGAAATCAAAAGGTGTTTCAAATGATAATAATAAGGTATTCAATACTAGTATCTCTTTCAATCTATTTGTGCTCACCACACCTCATTCCTATTACACTAAACGTCTAGAATAATGAGCTGTCCATGTGCTCATTTTATTATTTGTTTTTCATTGTTACATTCTAGAGCTATAGAAAGCAACACTCCTCGTAGTAATGATAAATTAACATTTCCAAGCATTTATTATATATTGATAAATGATAACTGATGATAAGTCATCCTTTTAGCTCAATTATTTGTTCATTTATGGAACATTAGTATGATATGATACATTCATCCATTTACAGAATTAATTGAATTGAGGCAATTTTTTGTTTTGTGTATTTTAGGAATTGAATGAGGCAGCAGTTGTTTTATCAGCGACATGTAATAATTTTATATCTAATCTCAATGAAATAATGGATGTGCTAGAAGATAACTTGAGTAAGTTTTAGACTTCTCTGTGGTGTTTGTTTTCTCTTGCCTGTTGTTTCCAATCAAGCAATCTGAACTCCTGTGAATACTTGAATTCTTATGCACGCAACAATTTGTTCAACTTAATGAAATCTGAACGCGTTTTAAAATCCAGTCATAAGACTATTTTCAGTTTGTTAGCGTTTTACAGACTATGAATCCACCTTTGTTGACTCTAGCTACTACCTCTTCCCCCATTGCCTGTTTGATACTGTACAGATAAAAGATAATTATCACTTGCTTTATGGCTTTGTAATGATTTGGTTCAATGATTTTGATTTCGTCAAATCGTCACACAGCTTATGTTAATACAACACACCTAAATGCATACCTAATTATTAATTTGTAGCCTATGCTAATGATTACATTATTTTATGTAGCAAATAAACATGTAAATATAATTGAGCAATCTTTAGACCTACTATTTTAATTTAAGCAGAAATATGTCACTGGCTGCTTTCAGCATTGTTAAGGTAAACTACATGATTATAGGCAATATACAACGATCATCATATCGCATACTTACAAAAATAATTAAAAAGCTATAATTGTTTTGTTTTTAGGTGTGGTATCTGGTTCACCAGTGTCAACACCCAATATGGTAAGCCACCCTGACTGATACTATTTTATAATAATCCAATACTTGATGCATACCATCTTGAGCCAAATTGTCTATTTCATCATACTACTGTAATAATTCACAGTGTATATTAAGTCAACCTTATACCAGAGTACATCAAAGGGGAGTGTCCTGCAACCCTGGATTTCAGAAGGTTACGTCAAATCGTTCAGAAGAAAATTGACTCTGATTTATAGGTCAAACTTCAACAAAAAACCCAGGAAAAGTTGAAAATGTTCTAGAATTATGGAAGGCTACAAAATGTTTCATGGAGACTCTTGCCTATTCAAAAATGTAGACATGAAAAATTCAAATTTTATTTGGGCTTTCTAGAATCAAGTCCTTTTTGGTTTCAATTGTACATGCATTCACTTTCACTAAGAAGAGTTTTTAAATTTTAGTTCACACAATGGCAGCTTTAGTGTCTTATATTTATCTGTGTGATAATAAATGTTTAAATAGATATTATGAATTTGATATTAATTTTAGATAAACATACCCCATTCTAGAAGAAGGAATTCACCAAGGTTAGAAATATGTTATTATTTAAAAAATAGTCAGACTCATGATTGACTGATAGAGAGAGAGAGAGAGAAATGGGAGCAGCTTGAGCAGAAGTGTCCTAATCTTGAATCATTGCGGAAGTTGCATGCATCGCTGCTCAAGCAATGTTCCAAATATATTTTCATTTGATCCATCCACTCTTGTACATAATGCAAAATAGTCCCAAGCTTATAGAATCTGATTGCAAGGTATATTCCTAGTTTCTATTTCATTTACTCGTAATAAAATTATATAGAGAATAACAATATTCTCTACCATTGAACAATAATCAATACAGTGAGTGGCCCTTTTAATTTGAGCGATTTGAGCCAATATAATCCATATATCCTAGAGGCAAGAGATGACCCTAGTCTGCTCTTCTTAAATAGGCCTCTATCAACATATTATTCTGGCAATACTGATCAAGGTGATAGATGTTCTCTCTTCACCAAATAGGAATCAATCCCAATACATACAGAGTTAATTGCTACCTGGATGTTGTAATAAATGTGTGTGGTGTTTTAGAAATTCATCTCCATGTTCTTCCCCTTCGTCAAGTGTACTCAGTGCATCGTTTGGAAGCAGCAAGGAAATGAAGCTAGCACTAGATAGTAAGTAATACTTATATCTAACCTTTGGTCAAGTAATGTCCACTTATAAAATTAATGTATTTTCCATCTTTACATGTTTTTCCAACTCCCCTGTCTAGTCATTGGGGCTAAATATTGGTATGCATGTCAGTATTCTTGCCCAAGGTCTGACAAAAGTAGGAATGCTGGAATCCTAGATTCCGGAAGGTTAGAGCAAATTCAGAAGAAAATTGACTTTTATGATTTATTGATCAAACTGCAACAAAAAATTCAGAAGAAGATGTTGGGACGCCTCTAGGATCCCAGAATGCTGAACCTTTTGTCGGACCATGTTCTTCTGCTCACATGATCAACCGTCTAAATGTCGCTTCCTATCTCAATCCCTGTGCTGTACTACATGACAATAGTAAAGGTATACAATTGTCCAATACTCCTGTGAAGTTATATATCAGATTTTTCTCTCTCAATATAAGACAATCAAGTTTCATTCCATCTGATAACTCATTTCTCTCTGAGCCCTTGGGTGACCTCAATGGTACATGTTGTTGTTGTTGTTGTTGTGCTTTATTTTGAATCAAAATGACAGATAGGCGCACGTAACACCCTTTTAACACTGTATTCGATTTAAGATGTACTGCCTGCTTGGTTTACTTTGATTCCGGGCATAATATTCTGATGCTCCAATCCTTGCAAGCTCCAAACATTGTTTGAATCGAAATGACTAATGTAGAAAATAGTGATGTCTAAATAGGCTCACAGCTGACAAAGCCCACTGAATCATTATCTTCTAAATTGCTTTTTCTATTTCTGATTCAGATGTACGTAATAATCATTCACATGTAGAACGGTCAACAAACTCAACTAGCGCAGTACATTCTACTTCTAAGCCAAACATCACACAAACGATAGCAGAATATCAATCGCAAGGACCTATCGCTGTTTCATCTCCTTATCATACGGAAGCTGATCGAGATGCGCATAAAACTGAGCAGATTGCCTCTCCTGTTTCGCAAAGCACATCATCACCACCCTCTCCAGTTGATAGCTTGGCAGAGAATGTGAAGGATGAGAAACTAACACTGTTTACGATAGCACCAGCCAGGTAAGAAGCACTCATCATGATCATCTGTATAAGGGAAAACTTGTATTCTAATATCTTATGCAATGCTCTGTTTGACTTATGCAATGCTCTGTTTCACTGTAACATATATCCTTTATATACTATAGTACTTACCTACTGATGTCCCAAGCTACTGTAATGTGATGAAAAGGAGCCCAAGATAAAATGTTGTGTATACAGTTGTATTATGATGATGTAGGTTTGAACATGTGGAAATCAGTGAACGCAATGGTATTGATACAAATTCATTCCTTGATGCATGTGCTGCTATTTTACCATTCTTTGGTAAGTGA
This sequence comes from Haliclystus octoradiatus, assembly GCA_916610825.1. Taxonomy (NCBI): domain Eukaryota; kingdom Metazoa; phylum Cnidaria; class Staurozoa; order Stauromedusae; family Haliclystidae; genus Haliclystus; species Haliclystus octoradiatus. The sequence continues at coordinate 23,068,656 of OU744446.1, forward strand.
AACATAAACAATCATCTATGCAATCATCACTTTTACATCTTATTTCAGATGATGCTATTCACATTCATTAACTTTCTGAATTAAGATTTTAATTTTCTGTCCCAACATATTTTCTACACAAAAAAACACACAAGTCACGATCAGACAAGGCTGAGATCTTTGAAGATACTACGAAACCTGGAAAAGAAGATAAATTAACATAACCGTATGATTGATACTACCTACCCACGTTCCTGACGAATTATAATTCATGACCCCATCGCTCAGTCTAATTATCTATTTTACAAATTTCAAGCTGCCTCCTCCATCATTTATCAGTTGTGTAGTTTGTAACGGTTGTATATTCAATACCCTTTCAATTACCACCGCACGTGACTAATATCAAAATCAATAGCTTACTGATTCTAGGTCAATGTTTTAATTTGTAGCCTATGTTCTTATTCTCTAGATGCACTTGGTTCAACAACATTTGCTCCTGTTAAGATGGATATTCAAGGCAATGTCAAAGTAAGCTGTCAGAAGTTAAATTATAATTAAAATTATGACCTCCTAAAATGAGGAAATTCTTATCAGATTGGGCCTGAAAAGTGATGAAGCTCCGTATGCTTGTTTGAGGAGGGGTGGAAAAATCAAACAAAAATATGAACATCTCGATATAAAGCAGTCAATTTCTCAACATATCAGAATTTGTGGTCAATCATTGATAACTCAAATTTTCAAATTTGAAAGCGGTGGAAATATTTAATTGCAATATTTTAAAAACTTTCATTCAGAATAATACGTGGTGGTTGGTATGTTTAGTAGGTTTTTGGAAATTGATAACAGTTGTGAGTCTCTGCCTACAGACCACAGTGCCTGCAATCTGTTCTAAATTTATTGTATTAGCTATATCCAGTAGAATCTTGAAGGCATCTTGAATTAAAATATTCTTTGGCACCTTCCTTGTAAAGAAATGTGAGCTTGGTTCATTCATGTATTATATAGCATTGGTAATCTATAATACACTTTAACATACCATAAAACATTTAGATGCTTTCGATAGTCTAACCTGATTTGCATATTTACTTGAGCATGTATATAATGACTACACACACAAATACGCTTGAGCCGGGCTATTTTTATTTGATAACATTACGAATGATAAAAACTGTTCTTTATTTTAGAAAATTAGGACTAAATATACGATGGATCAGAGGTCGTTTCATTTTCTTCAAAATATGATTCAACAAGAGATAAAAAGTGGGACATGTAATTCTAAGAATTCTGTAACAGATGCCCTGTTATGGCTAAAAAGGTAAAACAGAAGCACCAACGCTTATATCCATTCATTCGTAATTCTGTAACAGATGCCCTGTTATGGCTAAAAGGGTAAAACAGAAGCGCCAACGCTTATATCCATTCATTCGTAATTCTGTAACAGATGCCCTGTTATGGCTAAAAGGGTAAAACAGAAGCGCCAACGCTTATATCCATTCATTCGTAATTCTGTAACAGATGCCCTGTTGTGGCTAAAAAGGTAAAACAGAAGCGCCAACGCTTATGTCCATTCATTCGTAATTCTGTAACAGATGCCCTGTTATGGCTAAAAGGGTAAAACAGAAGCGCCAACGCTTATATCCACTCATTCGTAATTCTGTAACAGATGCCCTGTTATGGCTAAAAAGGTAAAACAGAAGCGCCAACGCTTATATCCATTCATTCGTAATTCTGTAACAGATGCCCTGTTGTGGCTAAAAAGGTAAAACAGAAGCGCCAACGCTTATGTCCATTCATTCGTAATTCTGTAACAGATGCCCTGTTATGGCTAAAAGGGTAAAACAGAAGCGCCAACGCTTATATCCATTCATTCGTTCCCATAATCTATCTCAAAGTTTCATGTTTTGTGTCCCATTTCTGCTCTGTTGTCCCTGTCACTTCGTTCCTGAGTGCTGTGTGCCCGGGGGTAACTCCTACATGACGGCTATACGGGACGTGCCACTTTCTTTGTGTCCACATTCCAGCGCTAAGAAAAATATCTTTTTGGTAGGAAATTTCAGATTTTGAAACTTCTTGGGTCTTAATTTTGGACTTTGTATAGAATTTATGAAAAAAATTGAATTGTGAACTTTTAACAAAAATTAAATAAACGGCATTGTTTCCACGCCCCCCCCCCCCCAGTTATAGATAGGGTCAGAAGTGCTGACCCTGTCTATACTGTTGTTTATTTCATCCTATAAGTTTGCGTTACTGCAAAATAGCAACGTATCAACATATCCAGATGGCCTGACCTGTTCACTCTCCAGTGATAATTGTCTTGACTATAGTGTGTTGAACGGATAATTTTTTTGCTTAAGCAATAAGCAGTTAGTTAATTTTTTTGAAATTTCCCTGAAAAGTCAAATGTTCGTAAAATTTACAGAGTTCATTTATATATCATGCTACGATTTTCTCGATTATTCCTTCTCCTCGTAATATCATATTACTATGATCAATGACATTGTTGATTTCAAATTATTTTTACACAGAGCATTGGAATTCATGCATACATTTTTATCCGAAGTACATCGTGGTGAAGCTGATCTAGTTGTGGCTGCCAGTAAGTATTGGGTTTTAATTGAATGTTCATGTTGTCTCTCTCTACTCGCCTCGAAGGCTCGTACCTTCAATGCTTCCCGTTTGTGTTTCAACATTCCTCGTTTATAGTAGTAAATATGAGTACATGCATAGCAAGTGTGTAGGATTGATGGCTTTATTTGGTGTAAATTGTATTGCTGAACACGAATGATATCCATAATCTGCATAGAAGGTAGAAATAATTTGACTAATTTTACCTTGACTTTAATCGGGACCTTAATGTATTTGTCTGAAGATTTACATCTGACATATTCGACCATAGTTTTTATGTGTTTCTTCATTTACAGCCACAGCATATAATACAACGTTGAAGCGTTATCATGGATGGGTTGTGAGTGGAATTTTCACGGTGAGTATATCTATTGACATTATGTGACTATAATTATTATATTTATTATTATAATTAATATTAATAATAATTATTATATTATATTACATGACATTACTCAGTCACAAACGCTCTTCCTTTCGTGCTTTCTCCTAACGAAGTTTAAATTCATTGATTTTTTCTGCATTTCTGTATATAGCTGGCAGTGAAAGCAGTCCCTTATCGAAAAGATTTAATGATATCGCTTGGTAGGCATGACAACGGTATATCACATGAATCGGTGGTTCTTTCAGAAATGGATGTCTGTGTTTCAGCCCTAGGACGTATAGTAGAAATATTAAATCAGTTTTACAGAAAACACAAACTAGATTCTAATGCAACTGTGTGAGATAAGAATGTGATTTTACGTTGAATCGTAATATCATGTATAGTATGTACAGTATAATATACAATACTTTGATGACAATTTAAAATTTATTAATTTTTGTATTCGGAACTAATTAAATGTATCTATATTTCTCATTGTATGAGATCAACTAGCAAAGCGTATTTAAAGTGGAAGAAATGCTCGTGTTTGATTGTTTGCTTGGCCTCTCTTGTCCTAGATATAAATACCAGCATTCCACATTCAATTACACCCTCATGTCAAATCTTTTATTTTCGGCCATGTATACGAGGTTCTCCCGCAACTTACAGCCTCTCATTCGTGAATGTTGAATGATTCTACATCAAAATCAAACCCGACGTTTTAGATCAAACAGTTGCAAAACGGATTAGGGTTAAATGTTACTCTTCCGCCAGAGAGGTTGTTTTGATGACATTTGGATTAGATGAAAGATTATCATCGGATAAATTAGTACCATCAAGAGGCGTTGATGGTATTATCGTAAGGGTTCGATAACTGTGGCTTAATCAACTAATTGCAACTGTATCTGTTGTTTCTCCTCTTTTTATGACGTAGTACCTTCATGACGTGATACCACTTCATATGGACCGGTACACGGGGCTTCCAAAGGACTACGTCATGAATCCATACTCTCCGACACTTGGTTAATTCAGGAGGTACATATGAGGACAATGGTTAATCCGAAAATAGTGGGGTGGGGGAGTTACACCCCCCCCCCAACTTTCGATTTCGGCAGTTCGTCGGACAAAACAGTTCCGATTCCGAACCACAATTTGGTGTATTTTGTTGGGAAAACAGCTTCTTGCTTGCTAGAATCACGAAAACATATCCTGCATTTTAATGGCATTATGCTGCCAACAGAAATCCTGTTATGGAATGAAAACGCCTTTTCATTCCTAAACTCGATCAATCACTGTCACGAAGACAACAATGTAGCATTTTTAATACAACAATAAGACGGCGAGGATATTTCATATAGTGAAAATAATAGTAAATTTAAATTTGTCAACTGTGAATCGGTGCATTTCAAAACGAGATGATAGATCTGCTGGCTATTGATGTACGGTCACGCATTGTAGACATTATAGAAGAAGTAATTCCGCGGGGATTTATTCCGTTATGGCCTAGCAATCATCCAACATTGCAAATAGAGACAGTATATATGTCTTCATTTCGAGATAAAAACACACACATATAGAGGGTACTGTTATATACGGTTGATATAAGATCTTTTATGATTACAAGGTTTTTATCAAATCTAAATTCTGTAAAAGTTTGTTTTTGAGATCATTAATACAGTTTACAGTTATGATAATCTTCAGGAATTAAGTTCCACTTTTTAATTGATCCATGACTCAAAAAGAAATTATAACGACACCCGATCCACTCTAAATTCACACTAGTATATCAGATGAAAACAGTGTCGTAATCATATGACGAAG